>BMAW01030317.1:128249-148656 GCA_019974015.1 Nephila pilipes | reverse complement strand
ATATATATATATATATATATATATATATATATATATATATATATATAATAGAACGATTAAAAACATATTTTAAAATTGTAAAAAAATGTGATAGACACAGAGAAACATATTAGAATTTACGTTTATCTCAGAATGTGGTTCCGAGGATTCTGGTATACTTCCGTCATAAACCACTTCATGCGTAGTGCTGATATTTTCCACATTATAAAAATTGGCTCTTTATGATACAGTGATTGCTTTATTTCCTAATGAAGACTGAAAATTTTTAAGGTATAACTCAGCATTAGTATAACAATTTAGGGAAATTTAAATCATAAAACCTGTAAAAGTATATAAATTTCCCTTAATTTAATATTTTAAAATCATAAATATGTTCAATGTATAAAATGTTATATTTATAAGTAGTATGTAATTTTTAAAGTAATAAATGCTGTACGTTTAATGCTAGATGTATCTTTTTCTTGGTTCTGTGTAATTACAGACTAAAGTGAATGATCACATCCAACTAAACTGAACTTCAATATCGTTACTTTTCCATTCAATTAATGTAGCACTAGAAGCAACATAAGGGCTACTGGCAAAGGACATCGTAATTTTGAACCTCAGTTAAGTGAGCCTGCTCCCCCTTTCCTAACGGGAGGACTTTGAGCCTCGACAGATTTACCGCGCATCAGTCCCGGCTACATGGTACTTTTTAATGGCATCAAGGCTTGAACCCCCGACTCGACAAAAACAACAACCTTCGAGTCCGCGACCATGATTACTATCTTTCATTGATAGCCATGTAATTAAAATACTAAATATTTCTCTCGTAATCGATATAATATTTTGAGTTATTTTTATGATTGCTTTTCCTAATATATTCGATAATTCCGTGCGTATTATAAGGATTTAGATAAACGGTTACTTTTTTTATAGAATCCACAAAATTCAATTGATTTTTCCCCCTCACATAATATAATAGAAATAAATGTGATAAGCTATAAATAAGACCAGTGCAACTAACCCTATATACATAAATTTGAGGAACGCGCTTACAAAATAGAGCAAAAAAAATTATAGACTTATAAATAAATTTAAAATATTAAAGATTTTGAAAATAGATTCAAATTAAAATAATTTTTTGTTATCAAATGAATTTTTTTCAAGAATTACATATTATATGTGTTTAAGTACCGTGAATGAAAGTTTTTTCTTATCAAAACATCATTTTAAAAAGTTATAAGCAGAATATTGTATCTCCTTAATCCGGGCATCTCTTCACCCGAGGCACACTCGGGATCTTTTCCGTTTCCCTTGAGATGTACTGCTTTTGATAACCACGGATAACGCTCCCCCGGGATGATCCAGCTTCCCTTTTCTATTTTCGACTCTTCTGTCTATCATTTTTTACCTGTTTATTTTTCATTTTTCAAACGTCTGGATCACATTATCTGGCTCTTACGCCATTAAACTTCCTCATCAATCACTGGCTATTAAGTTAAGTTAAGAATGTGTGTAAAAAATATTGTGTCGAGAAAAATGTAAAAAAATATGCTGACAATTATATATAGGAGTTATGTTATTCATAATTAGCAAATCCGGTAACTTTTAATTCGAAGTAATTTGTTTTGGTTCCTACTAATAAATGGAAATTTCGCAGAATATACATCATCGACTAATGACGATTGCATCTTCTCGAATCCAATCTAAATCCAACCGAAGCACACGAATTGCATTTCCTCAGATATTTGAAAGAGATGCATAACTTATGGTAGACACGTGATCCAACTCGTATCTTCCGCATCCTCAGAGTGGGCATCACCATCCCATCTTGCATTCCTCCAAGCTTTCCCCTTTTCAATTAAAAGTAATGAAGTGTGACGCAATATCGATTGAATACGGAGGGGGGCTGAAGAGTTCTAAGAGAGGGTGGGACACAGACTGATGACCCTCCCCCCGTTCCATGGGGATCGGGTGAAGAATGGCACGAGGGGGGCTGGCAGAATTATCGGTTCTTATTCCTCCGGGGCGTCTCTCGAAAAGTTCCTCTCAACTTCTCTCTCTTTTCTTGCATGGAAGACCTACGTGATATCCGACCAGTAGGACGGTGGGATTTTCTTGGGGTGGTCTCCTTAGAAGTCCGGTTTAGTTGTTCTGTTGGGGTTTTTATTAATTGTCGTTTGTCGTCATCATCGCCAGAGGACTGAAAACTAATTAAGTTCCAGAGGATACTATTCCTGGAAAATTGTCTAGTTTAGTTGAGTTGGATTAGAGGTAGTTTTAATAGAGTCGAATAAGAAATTGGTTGGTTGATTGGTTGTTGACTTGATAGTTTAAATTGGTTGAGGATTATGGTTGGTTTTTGAAGTTTATTTGTTGCCCTAAAAGGCAACAAATAGCTTTGATATGGTTGAATGTTAATGAAATGAATTCTGAATATATTTTGAAGTTAAAAGCCAGCAAATGATGTCGACGGAATTTCTAAAAATTAAATAAAATTCCAGAAGCTAATGCAATATATCTGAGAATTACAAATCAAGCAATAATATTTACTAAATTTAATGAATTTGTATTATTTTAATAAAATTATACAAATAATAAATGACATTTATAAATAACATATCCTTTTGAAATGTAAGCAGAAACCTTTTTCTTAAAAAAAGCTTTATAATAATGATTTAAAATAATTTAAAATTTATTTAAAGTTATTATTGTTTATTGACGTCACACCGAAAAGCAACACGAGGGCAATTGGCAACGAATCTCGTAATTTGGTACCTCGGTCAAGGGATGAGAATGAAACCAGAGCTGGCACCTCTCCCTCCCAACCTCCACACCCTACCAACGAAAGTAATTGGAAACTCGACAAATTTAACGTGCATCGTCCTCGCTACATGGTGGGTCCTTAGTGGCATCGGGGTTCGAATTTACGACTCGAAAAAAACAACGCGGTTGCTCGTCCGCGTTCAGGACCACTAGGTTAGCGGGGCCACAACTTTGTTTGAAACAGAAACTTATAATCATATTACTCAAAAAACATATCTTGATAAATATATAAATGCTTCCTTCTATTTCTAATTGAATACTAGTATTAAATAAACTCAAATGTCTTAATACGAAAATACAGTTGGATCTTAATTGACGTCACTGAAGTCTGGATTGAGGATTATTGACAAGAATTTCGCAGGAGCAAGTAAAAAAAAGAATGGACCATACCCTTTCCTTCACTCATGAATAAAACATAAGGACTTTGAATTCTAGTTAAACTGCTTTTGTCTTCTTTATTTAGATTGATGAGAATCTTTGGCAAAATCAGGACTCGAGCTCATGACAAATTTGAACATTAGCAGTCACGTAACTTATGCTGTTATGACTTGGTTCCAACGCTATTTTCCCTTAACTAAGACTTCTTGGATCTTTTTCTAATGTTGTTTGAATTTAACATTTCTCCCAAGAAGTAAAACGCGACTTACGTAGGTCTGACTATCAGTGAATGGAAATGAAAAAATGCATTCATAAGCAGTAAATCGTTTAATACTTAGGTTGGTATCTTATTGCGTGACAAAGATAATTAGATTATCATACTAAATACCATTATTAGAAATTGATTACTTTTAGATCAGCCTTTAAGGCCACTCAAGATGAATTTACATAGGGTTAGTGACTCGAGCCCTCAACTCTGTTATGTTTAAAGCCTCGATCCTAATTGAGTTGATAAAAATTACGAAGTTCGTTTTATTTTGTCTTTGAATCAGAGACATGTTCAGTAATGAATTACCACAGATTAAATAAATTAAGAGTTAGATAGGGATATGAATTGAATCTGAATAAAATATCTTAATTATGCTCTTTAAGATATTTTATTCAGATTATCTCCATATGGCTGATTAATCATATTATTCTTTAGCTAACCTTATTAAAACCGCCCATTGCATGAGTAAGTACAAATAACTTATAATTAATGATGAAATATGGAAAAACATTGTGTGTATAAATTTATCAGGAAAACTAAAAAGTAATAAGAATATATCTCAAACTTTTTATTCAATATTTTGACAACACATTTAATCATTTAAATAGAGCTATTTCTATTCGGTGTACATTAGAGAAGACACATGTCAAAAGGTATTCTAAAGGAGTCTTAAAATTTATTGGCATTCCAATCGATATAATCGAATTTAATTTTCAAAAGCGGTTTTCCATTTAGTTTCATTTTGAGGCGACTTTATGTCAATAACTGTATTCATTTTATTACTCTTGTCGGCTTTTTCGTCAGTCTGGACTTCTGTCACCAGACTTTCTAGCTTTATTTGCGTGCGTTGCGAAAATTATGTTATATGTAACTTTAATGAAATATTTAAACTGATATTATTGTTAAATGACTGTATCTGATTTACGATTATTTATATTGCATGATTGCATGTATGTGTTTCTGCGAGTAGAGTTATATGTGTGAGGATGAGTGAAAGAGGATAAAAATTTATTATAATGATTATCTATTGCATTTTTTTAGAACTCTGCTAATGATGTGCCAATAAAAAAATTCTGTTAGACTTCATATAAAATAAAATAATAAATAAAATTCTGAATGATGAGTAAATATCTAATGAATAAATATAAAATAAGTGATAAGAATATTATAAAATAATTTTAAAATAAAAGGATGTAATAAAATTATAAATCTAAAATTCAAATTATAAGTAGTTTGGATAGTATCAAAGTGGTAGTAAGAGATTATTTCCAAGTGCTTTTAATGCATGTTTTTGATTACCAGGTCCTTTATATACCTAATTCATAAAATGCTTAATTGAAAATTAAAAATAATGGGATTTTTAACTAGATATACTGTTAAACATAATTTATTTTCTATTTGTTACAGAGACTAATTTTTTTTAAAATTTAAACTTATCACTTTAATCAAACTATCATAATGAAATGGGAAAAAAATCTATGGTTTTTAAAGTTCATACAAGCAGGCATTGCCAGAGTACTTAAGGTATCCGTACACTTACAGAGACAATTTTTTGAAATAGATTGATATTTGTTATCAAAATAATTTTTAATGCTAAAATATAATCTAAAACTGTAAAAAACAATTTTAATAACCTAATTTTAATTCAAAAGAAAAATTTGAAGCGGAAAACATGGTGAAAATGGTACATAAATTGATTATCAGAATAACGCTCAAAACTCAAAGGTAAACAAAAATATCATTCTTCTGTCAATTTTATCTTATTCATCATAACAGTTTTTGGGGCTGGTACTACTTCCGTAATGAAAATCCTATTACTATAATTTTTATTGCGTTTCGAGTCAAATAAAGTGAAAAATCAAAAAAATAACAATACACGATTTATACCTTTGATGATAAAAACGTATCAATTGTACAACTATGAAAGTAGTAAGGGTTTTAAAAAACTATATAAGGAAGATTCTTGCAAAATTTAAATTGATTTGGTTCATAACTTTTTCTGATATCTACGTTGCCATATGTGAATATGTCGAGAAAACTCATTTTGAAAAAAAAATAAAAAACAAACTTTCAAATGCAATTAAAAATTAGCTACCGTGTAAAATTCATATCCATGAAATTTGAGTTTTAAATAAGGTAAAAGCAAAATTCAAACACTATTAGAAATAAAAAAAAAAGCTTAAATTTTAAATTGATATTAAAATTAGAAAATCGAAAATTTTGAACGGTTACCCTAATTTACCCGAGTCTACATTACATAAATGCTTCAATAATGAAGATAAACAACGTCAGTTTGTTGGTAACTTTAATAAGTATAAAATGATGGTCAGAAAAAAAAAAGCCCAGCACACTGGAAAACACCAATCATTACAAATGTGTGCTTTATTTATTTATTTATTTATTTTGATTTTTCGCTAGTTTGTATTTATACTTTAAAATGTGAATCCCTTTATCCATGGTTTAGAAATCATGTACCTCGACTACTGCATATTACCGGAGTGAAACCGTAATTTGAAGTGTAAAGTAGGGCTGTACCGCGATTTTCTCTTCAAATGAACCTGAGAATCTTTGTATATGAATTGCTAAAACAAAACCTCACCCCAATAAAATTAAACGTGATTCATGCATATTAGATTTAAATTATGGAGATTACTGAATGATTTAGATCAATTGCTCTTATAAGCAGCGATGAAATGAATATTAAGTAGTTAGAGAATTCTAAAGCAGTCAATTGGTTGAAGAGCTAGTGAGAACGGAGTGAATCAAAATGTGACATCAGATCCTGAAAAGCTATGAGAGTATTCGTAGATGTTTTCCGAAGAAGGCTCACTGATCGAACTCTCAATTTAAATTAGTATACTCACTCGAACCCGAGTGAGTTGGTAAGAGTTGATTTGAATTCATATCCAAAGCGTTAATTCAAACGCTGTTAGGAAGAATGGCTACACAGAAAACAAATTTATTTTCGGAATTCGATATTTTTCACCCCTGTGAAGGAGAAGGACAATTAGTTGCCCATGGAGTGATAGCGGGTATTTCGAACCCTCCAACACTGAGTCCGAAGAAAATTTGATTGATCGCTTTTTGCTGTGTTCTTATCAACTAGACCAAAATAGACGTCCCGGTCGAGGTAGTTATTGAAGCATTTTAACTTCTGGCGCTATTACTGAAGAGAGCTATTGAACTTCAATATTCAAGAAAGTGAATAATAATTAGTTGGTTAGTGATATAATTGAAATTGACTCTCCTTTCTGTTGACTTTGTATTTTCTTCATTAATATTAATCAAGCTAAAATAGAAAGAGAACCAATTAAAAACCTGCACGCGTGAAAAAGTGTATAACTAAACGATCTAACATTCCATAATTTTTGCACAGTTTATTTTACATTTATATGTAAATACATATATCCAAAAATGAATTATAGCATTTTTCAAGCAAAATATAATTACATTTCATTCGTTCTCTTTTCCATAAAGGTTGTCCGTTTGAACAATAAATAACTCTCTATCATGCATTAGCGAAATAACGTCATATTCCCATTACAATTCCTAGTTAAAATTAATCACACTACACCAATCTAATTATGAAAGTTTAACAAAACAAGACAAACGATCTCAGATCAGACAAACTAGCGCAACTATTACAGCCAATACAAAAATTAATTACAGGCTTAGAGCGGCAAGAATCCATGTTTTCTAATAGATCCCATTCTTCTACACTAGCTTTTCTCGAAATTCGATCATCTCTGGACTCTAATTCGTTCCGACTCCGAAAGAAAACGCACTTTATCTTGCCTAAGTAGCATTTTCATTTTCACAAATGAATCTAGTCATAATGTAGGATGCCAAGAATGAGGGTTAATCCATCAACTCTAATCACGTGATGTTTTCGGCGAGTCATATGCATATATTTTTCTTTTCATTTTTTTTTTCTACACCCCTTTCTTTCTTCTAGTTTCTAGACCATTTCGTCGTGAAGGTCTCATCTCATAGCTGGCTGAACAGAATTATACTTAAAGAGGTTCTTCTTTATTTTTACGTGCACCTTAATTAAGTTATCAACGGGAATTAAGTTAATGAAGATAACGCACTCCTTCAAATCGGATGAATGCGTTTTTATCTGCCTCAATGAACTTGGAAGTTCTAACGGGAAAACTCTGTTGTTGAGATTTGACAAAAATACGATTATTTATTTTTCGAAGGTTAAAAATTAATTTTTTTTTTTCATTCCACAAGAAACTCTGATGGGAGATTATTTTTAGACGGATAAAATTTGAGAGGTGTTTTGCATTAAGTTTTTGAAAAAATGTGAGCCGTTTTAATTAATTCTTTTGTCAAATTTCCTTTCCTTTAAAGAAAGAAAAAAAAAACATGTTTGAAAAAGTGTGGCCGAGATTTTAATGTGATGTTAATATGACGCGTGAGAATTTTTTGACAATTCAAATTAATTTTATTATTATTTGGGATTTTTTGGTCTTAGTTTGTCTGTCAAAAATTCTTATTTGTCTGCATAAACAAATTGGATGATTGCTTCTAGTGAAGTACAAGTGCTTGGAATTTGAAGTATTATAGGAGCAATGTTCTTGTTTATATGTGTCTCCTAAAGGTTCGCCTGACATCTAATACTCCACATTAATTCATTTTTTTTTGGTTGTTGATTAGTGTCTTTAGCATATTAAATTACTTTTGGTTTAAGGGTCTATCAAGCAAAATAATCATATACTTACGAAATGATTAAACGTATAAGAAAGGATTTGTGGGTGTTCAGGGAAGTGACACCCTCAAGATAAGGAGAACTAGACTATAAGTGTTTTGATTATAAGGAAAACAACTATACACATATTTTGATGATAAGCACAATGTCAATGAAGATTAATGTGGTGATCAGGGTAGTGTCATCATGATTTATCACATGATAAGAAGAAAATTACACTGTAAGATATAATTTCATGATAAATGGATTGACACCATTTTGATAAAGAGACACCTTGACAGAAAAACAATGGTACCTTGATGATAAAGAGAATCATACCATGGGAGTATTGATGATAAATTTAATAGAGCCATGGGTAATTTGATGGTCACCTACGTTGCTTGATAATAAATTGAATGACACTGTTGGTTATGCGTGATGATAAGACAAAGGAATCGCAGTAGTTTGTTTATCAGAAAAATAACTTTCACCAGTGTTTCACATAACATGAAAATATCTCATCTGTGTTTTGGTTATGAAATAAATGACAGTCAGAGTTTATTTTATGAATAGGACGATGTTAATTATTGAATGTTCCTGCGAATGACAACCTAGAGTGTTTTTTGTGAAATGAATGACGCCATGTATTATTATCCGATCACAAAAATGTCATTGTAGACTTCTAGATGGGCATGAGAATGACACCATAGGCTAACTTGAATGACGTGGGAAGGACATCAAGGATACTGATGGGACAAGAAAATAACACCATAGATACAGACATGGAATAACAGAAAAGCTTTCCAAAGGGGCAAGAGAATGTTTTTGTTCTTTATTATAGGGTCAGGGAAAAGAAATTATGGATTGTAAGATGGTCAAAAGAAAAACGTTATACCGCACTTATCTTGGTGGAGGCGGATAACTTAGACCTCAAGCTTATCTGAAACTCAACTGAAAAAACTCCAAGTTTTTCTTAAAAATATTCGAAATAACGAGTATGGGGAGAAATTTACTTTCTTTGTAAAGTTAAAAAAATATCTCTTGTTTATTTATTATTATTAAAAATATCTCTTATTTATTTATTATTATTAAAAATATCTCTTATTTATTTATTATTATTAAAAATATCTCTTATTTATTTATTATTATTAAAAATATCTCTTATTTTACTAATCATAAATTAAGATGTGGTTATGTACAATTAGTTTGGCTCGAAAGCAGTATAACGTATATTATTATTTTACTAAGAAATGTCATTTTTATGGAATTTTATAGTTTTTTTTTTAAAAAATTCAATTTAAATGTATTTACATTCATTTTGAAAGATTAATTCTTAGTAACAACTTTTATCACAAGACCTTGTTAACGTTTTAAAGATATGGAAATATTAATATTTTTAAAATTTGAAGAACTTGATGATATCTGAAAAATAAATATGTTTAATCAATCAAAATACTTTTCTCCTCCAAGGGTGTTTGAATTCCGTTTATTTCAGAAGATATATATTATTATTACTGCTTTGCATTAAAAATATAGATATTCATTAGACAATTTTTTTACAATTTTTTAATTAAATATAAGATTATATTTTCCTTTTCTTCCTTCTAAACGAACTTCTTTTGCGTCATGATGAAGTGGATAACCACACAAGCTTAAGTCTTCGGTCTTACCCCGAATAAGATTAAGGCGACAAAGAAATTGACATAATTCCCTCATAACAAAATTTATCATTCCTTCTTTTAAATATTTGTAAAAGTACTTCCATGGAAAAATTAACGAAATATACCTTAAAAAGTTTAAAGCTGTTAGAATGCATATCAGATTAATCTTCTGAAATGCAAATTAGCTCACAACAAAGTCATTGAACAATTTTGTGGAATACTCAAGCACAAAGAAGATTATTTTTAATTACTATGTTTATTACTTTAAGACTTTAAAATTTATGAAAAAGAATAACAATCTTTTTTTTTCCTATCCTTTTCAAAAATTTAACTTTTCCCTCTTTTGATTTAGCACGTTTAATAAATATAGAAAATTTTTAATGTTACTTAATTTTTGTAAATATATTTATAAAGCTTAAATAACGCTTTAACGTTTGCTTAATCTGCTTATTTTTAACAGGAATCGCATTAAGCCTTATTTTGCGGTAATCTTTTTTTTACCAAATACTTTGTTGAATTCATTTTTCTGAACAACTCCTCTGTTCTTGCCCATCTGACACCAACAAATGTAAATTTTTAATAGAAACACTAAAAATTTGTTTTACTAAAAGTTGAATGTTAAACGTAATTTAGAATGAAGGAAAACCACGAATGAATTAACAGAAATGTATAGTTTTCTCCATGTGCGTCATTTACGAAGGATAATCAACGAGAATTTTTCAAAGGACCCAGACCATTACCTAATTTCAACAAGAATTATCAAACCCATATTCTGTCTAAAGTTCCATGTTACTATCTTTACTCTAGCCGACATGATCTCTGTCGCTTATCTCTATCCTAATGATCTGCGAAAACATATTATATCCCCTCTTCCATTCCCAAGCGAACGAGGAAATCAGCAGGACCACAACTCAAAAGGACCGGAAATTAATCGACCCTTCGCACCGGACACAAACGCAAACTTCGCTACTTCTGTCAGAGGGTGCTTTTCACCCATTTTATACCAGTGTCATATCACCAGACGTTTTGACAAAAGAACCTTTAGCACGTAACTCAATTAGCAGCGCTGAAATTCTTGCGCCAACCCAACAATCCACGCCAACTTCAAGATTCGTTGTTAAGTGTTGATATTGAATGCATAAGATAACACCGTAAAAGAAAATCTTATTCCTCCTGCCGCCACCGCCAACCTTTTCCACTCCCTTGACATCAGTTGGCGATAGGCCAGCTTGGCTTTATGCCAACCGCTGAGCGACTCTGACCTGTATAAATGTATGTGCATATAAGATATACAGATATATATATAAGCTACACTGCCAAAATCCTGTGTTGCTTTTTCTACCTTAGACACAGAAAGCCAGAGCGGACTTTGGATTGGAAAATGTTCTTTGAAATCTCATTTCTTCAAAGCTTTGTTTTCCGTCGCGCTTTTGTTTTAGAAGTTTCTTTTTCTTTTTTTTCATCTCTTTCTGTTCTTTTTTAGAATTTTATGCAGTTTTTGGCATCCGTTCCGATTTTTTTTTTATTGAACTTTCAGCTACGGTTTCGCCAAAAGACGAAAATTAAAACGACGGGCAACAAACGAGGCTTTATCAGAAGTGCGTTTAGGGAAAACGACCGATATTTTTTCGGGAGGGTTAATTTTATTTTTAAAAAAATGAAGGGTCGTTTATGTAAGTTATGTCTATTATGGTTAAGTACCAGTCTTAAATAAAATAAACAGGGAAAATGAATGTTTTGTCTTATAAGAATGGCATCGCTCTTTAAATTTTTTTTGTATTATAGCGTAAAGTTCACATTCCTTTTTATTTCATTTGAACCGAACATTTTGACAGATGAGCATAGTTGCAGATGACTGTATTTTAAGGTTTTTAAAAACAACTTTATAATATTTTTCTCTTGGCAATTCCGGTTAATTAAATTCTTTTTTTATCAGCCAGCATATTTAGACATATGAAGTTTAGTAAATAAGTCTTCTCTGTCAAATCCTATTAAGTTTTAAGGTTCAAGATTTTTTGACAATTTTTGTGAAGGAGACATAGTCTTGCCTTTTACAAGATCATCTGAAATAAGTTGCAAAAACAATTACCGAACAGTGTACGTGATATTACTTGGTATGCTCTAAATACACATAATTAAAGTAAATTCAACAGTCTAAAATCAAATATACGTATCTATTATAAGCGAATATTTCCTCTTTTCTTTGGTACATATTCTTTGTTTAAATACCATGAAGGAATTCATGTTTCTTACATTTGTTAGATATTTCATGTTTACGTCAATATATTGCTTTAGGTATATGTTATAAATTCTTATAATACTAATATTATAAAAAGCTACTAATATATCCTTTCGGTAGGAATTTTGAATTTAAGATTCTATCTCTTCTGGTTTAAGATTCTACTTTTTCTACTCTGTTGTGAACCGTATGTTTTTGGCTGATTTATGATTTCTAATAACGTATAGTTAATAGTGTTAAATCATCTCATACTAACTCCTACAATTATTCAAATGTGGTATTATTGAAAAACAACGAAATACACTGATGCAAATAATACTTAATTTTAAAAAAAAACTAAGTTTACATTTCAATCCATAAGACATGTGTTACACTACGAGCACATAAAAAAGAAACTAAATAAAATTAAACTCACAATTCATAGTACAGTTAATTACGTATGGGCGGAAGAAATTTAACTACTATTAACATATCGAGAATATCATAAAAGAAATGAAACCTATATTTATTTCACTGATTGTAAGTATTTTAACTAAAATATTTTTTTAAGCATCTCTTAATGATATCTCCTATTGAACAATCTGAAAATTGCGCTAGGAAAAATTGCTTAAACTGAGGAAAAGTTTATTTGATAGAAATGCAAATTTATCTTACTATGATATAATTTCATGCAATATGTCTTAAAAGGTTAATGTTCTTTTCCAGCAATTTTAATGACGAACATCCTTTAAAAATGCTTAACATAAACTAATTAAAATTTCTATTAAAAAAACTGTTTTTCTTTAAACTATTTTATTTTTTGATCTTTAGAATTAAATATTTCAAATGACAATAAATTGTTTTTTAACATTTTGTAAAATGTAATGTATTTTTAAACTTTTAAGTTCAAATAAGTGCTTATATATTCAAATCTTTAGTTCACTGCTTTATATAGAACATTTTGAAAGTATAAAAAATGTTTTTTCTAGAAGCAATGTTTTTTTTTTTTTTTTTTTTTTTTAAACATTAAAGCATAAATTTTACATTTTTATTATTACAATTTAACAGAAAATTTAAACACTTTCCCAGACAAGAAAGAAGAAGATTATATATGATTTTTTACGTAATGTTTGAAAGCTGGAGCAAATCCAGAACGTATTTTTATAAAGAAAAGCAGCACGCAGATTTATACATCAGAGATAAAATATGATGGAAAGCATTGTAACATAAATGTATAATATAAAAGTTTCCAAACTGAGTAAATAATTTTCGAGACATGAATATTTATAAAATATTTATTTAAGAAATGCTCCGTTTTAGATAACCTATACTTTAATATTTCTCATTCTATTACTTTTCTCGTGTTTTAAAGACTTTTTTTATTGTAAATTAAAATACGTTAATAGTTTAAAAAGGTATATTAATAAATAACACTAATTTTTAACTTAAATTTTATTCTAATTGTCTTATTATCACCGGTTCTAATGATTATCTTAATTATCAGAGAATTAGAATTTGAAGATATATGATTCTCAAGTTTAAGCAAAAGATGTGTACTTTTAAGATAAATTTTTTGCCTTGAAAAACTTTCTTTAATTCATTATTATATGCAAATAATTTTCTTAAAAATGATACGTATAAACTATCGAACTGCCGAAAGATGGCAGCACGCATTCAAGTTCTGCTTAAAGTTCGTATTCAAGGAGGAAGATATAGAACCAACAACACAAAGTAATGTTTCCTCCCATTATACGGCTTAGCTTAAACTCCTATTCTTGTTCAGAAATAATTAATTCATTTATACAGCTGATTTTGCATAAATTTTATACATCTAATTATCATAATAATCAGCTATTAAATATTTACAGGAAATGAATTATATATCAGTACACTTAATAATTAATGAAGAAACTTACTTAAGGGCTAAAGTTTCTTTTTACTATATATATGCTATTTCTGTGAAACAGTCAAATTCCCCTCGATAAAATGTAGACATAAAATGAAACGATTTTAATCTTATTTTACAAAATGGATTGTTTTTCTAAAAAAAAAAAAAAAAAAAAAAAAAAAAAAAAACTTAATTTTATTTCCTGAAAAATTCTTGAAACAAGCAAAACAAAATAATGAATATACACAATTGTGGTTTTTTTATATTTTTTTTCTGAAAGGGAACATCCATGTAATTTCTAATAATTTTGATTTTTTATATATGATATTAAATATAAAGCTGAATTTTATTAATATGTCTAAGTATTAGAGGTTTTCGACATATATATAAATTACTTTCATTGAATTCGGTTCTTTTCTTCGAATATGAAAGTCAGGTTTTTATTAATATGCCTCATATTATAATTATGCAGTTAATGACTGTCAAAAACATAAAAGAAGTTTTAATACAACTTGGCAAGTCTTAAGTCAACATGGAAGAATAAGTTTCATATGAAATGTTTATATATTCCGAACGAATGACCGCAGAAACACTAAAGATGTGTTACATAGTTTTTTTTTATCAAAGGTAAGAAACGAGTGCATTCCAACTATCTCTAGATAAATTTGTATAGATATAAATTTGTAAATCTTGAAATAAAATTAGAGATATAATTGATAATGAATTACATTCCTGGTTATACATGTCACTGAAATTATAATTTTTGTTAAGACTATTTGATGTATTTTGCAGGTTTATTTTCGTACATAGTTTAAGAAAATATTAGAAATGAAAATAAAAAAAAAATACTAGTTTCAAATTTAGATTCTTTAACTTATTTCTATGCAGTACTAGTAGTAAGGAAAGTGTTAAATATCTTTCTATTTTTTCTTCAAAGTTTCATAAAGAAAGAAAACGCTTGAACTTATAAAATCAAATGACCTCCTAACTTTTTTCTCACTTGTTCCCTGTAAAGCTGAGTTCACATTATTTTCTAACTTCATTGATTTGATTTTTAAACTTAGTGAACTTGATTTTATAACTTTGTTGATTTGAATTTTGTTACCTCCTTAAGTTGATTTTGTAACTTCATTAATTTGATTTTGCAAATTAATCGATTTGATTTTTTACCTTTTCTAAATTTGATTTTGTAACTTCATTTATTTGATTTTGTTACTTTTCCATTGCAATTCGCCTTTTCTTTTCTTTTGTATTTTTGTTGGTTTTACATACATCTTTAAGTCCCATTCGGTACTTCTGGATGTTGGGAATTATTTTACTTGTTTTCGATTCAGAAAAGAAAAAGAAAAATTCTTCATCATTAATTAAAAACTCTTTCAATAAAACATTATTTATTAAAGAAACGATGTTTCAGGATGCATGTGTATAGCATACTTTTAAGATCATTTGGATACCTCACTGTTGAGTTATTAATTTATCAGACAATATAAAAATTGTAATAGAATAAAAATTGTAAACACCATTCGTCTTTCACGTTTGTAAGGCTTGCTTTACTCAAAAGTGAGGTATCCAAATGATCTTAAAAGTATGCTATACACATGCATCCTAACAGAAAACAAGCTTACTTGTTTCCGAAGTAGAGATATCGAAAAGTCTCCAATAGGTATTCCTCTGGAAAATTCTTCGTAACACAATTCCATACATCGCCATGGAATACGAATCAAGTCACGCTCGGAAATGCCAAGGTGAGCAAAAAGCGACCGAGCCCTTAGGTCTTTTTTTGGTCGGAGGTTCTTTTGAAAATATTTCAAGAAGTATCTTGCTAGAAGATCCACGGCGGAAATGGAAGGCCCTATTATGTAGAAGTCCTTTAATGGTCAGTCTGTCAGAGAGCAAAGATAGTTCCTTTTCTAGTTTTTTTTTCTCTCTCTCTTGCTCTCTGTAAGAATCATTGTCAGTTTCTAGAAGAATAGCCCGGGTTCTGCCAAGCGAAAGTGTTAATGGTCCTTTTCAGTTCCTGGTATTCTTTTCCCAAAGTATTTTCTAAAGCGAAAGGATCTATTATGAAAAAGGTTTTTCGGATCTAGGGAGAGAAAAGAAGTATTTTTGCGAGGAATATTTATCTCCAGAATCATATACGGTTACAGAAGTTTTTCTGTATGCCATGGTTTATTCATATATTAGAGAAATAGTATGGGAGAACAATAAGTGGGTTGATCTGTACGTATCACATTTCTTTCTCTGAAAAGGAAGAATATTGTGATACATTGACTACTTAAAATACAATGTGATGAAAGTAATAGATTTGGATACATAAATTATGTGTATTAATTTATTTCAATTCAAAAGTAGTGAAGTGCATAAAGAGAAAAGATCATAAAATGCATGTTGTTGACTTTACTGTAATATATTTTGATTACTAACTATACAATGTTATTTTAAACTTAAACATGAATGCTGAAATATTATTGATGTCATTAAAGTCCTACTGTGTAGTGGGGCTATGCACGTTAAATCGGGTAGAGGTGCAAGTCCACCCATTGCTATGATGTTGAAGTTTGGAAAGTGAAATTCTAGCTCAGGTGTCGTTCTTGTCACTTGATTCAAGCTCAAAATGACGAGATCCTGTCGTCAATAGTCTTTGTGTTGTTTCTCAGTGTGATTTTAATAAACAGTCACATCACATTGCATCACACTGTAATTTCTGTTAAGTAATTTCATAAATATAAATGAATAATATAATTTTCTTCATATAGATTGTAATAATTTAATTAATGAGACACATCTATATGGTTTCGTTATCTTATTCTGAAGATGGTATACTTTTCAAAAATTTATAAAAGGGAGCATATTTTATTTTTACGTAAAAAATATAACAATTCATCGTTTTCCCCGAAGAAAACGTCAATGGAATTCACTTGTGGAAATTATTTCAAAAAACATATAAAGTTGTAGTTTCAACTCCAAAAATTTTAAAAAAATAGTTTGAATTGAAAATATTATCGCGGACGATAAAGTTCGTCTTACATTTAGAAGGAAAAAAAAAAGTTTATTTTTATATTTTTTTTTCCGCACGTTTACAACTTCGCCTTATGTTCTCTTCTCTTCTTTTATACTCTCTGCGAGGAGAAAAAGGTTTTACAGAATTAGGTTTGAAACACAGTAGAATGAGCAATGAATACATTTCCAATGCGTTTTAAATTCAGGTGAATCAGTTACAATTTTACATATTATTTTAGCCATCCAACGGCTATTATTTTAGTTGGATCACTTTTGGCATTCCAGATAACTTTTCAATTTTCTTTTCATTTGCTTCAATTTTAATTACATTTAGCTTAAATGTATTCAATTTAATAATTTATCGTTTGCTTTAATTTTAATTATATTAAGCTTAAATAAAATCAATTTAAGATTTTATCATTTCCTTTAATTTTAATACTTGAAAAGTTTATTAACGGCCATTTTTCGATATTCCATCGTTTAATTTAATTCTTATATTTAATAGAGTAATTTAATACTATTTATAAAAGAAAAGCGCACCTTGGGTGGCTAAACATGTTCTTTGCAAAACTTTGCATAGAACTTGTATGCTTTTAATTTGCACTTGTAATATTTTCAACGAACATTACATCATTGAAAAAATAATTGATTTCAGACTAGAATTTGTTTTTAATGAAAATAATACATTCAATGAACATATATATATATAGTTAAACCATAACTCAAGTATATAATTTCTAAATTTTAAAATAGTTTATACGCAAGTTTATGATTAACGTTTATTATAAAGCTTTAATAAGTAAAAATAATAAAAACATCTCTATGTGTTCAATAATGCTAATGAAGTTCATTATGTTATGCAACGGTGTGCATAAAATGATAATAAGTAAAATTATAAGCTCATTTTTTGTGCTACTTAATAGCGATCAATATAATAAATTTCACAGTTAAAAAAAGAAAGGAAAATTTATTGAGAGTAAGAAGCTAAATTTCACGTCTCATTAATAACTGTAATAAACTAAACACGATATTTTTTCAGTTTTAATTAATATAAGACTTTCTGAGAAAATATTTTTACTGTAGAACATATTATTTAAATTAATATTTTCAACCTTCTGTTATAAAGTGAAAATTTGGAAGATCTGAACATGTATCATGGTAGATTTATTTCAGCATTCTTTGGTAAGATTAATTCTCATTAAATGATTAGAAATTAAAGCATTCTTCACTTCTAACCGTTCCTTAATGACCGTGTAATGAGCATGCTACGTAAGTAATCTGAAATTAGTTTACTTTTCTATTTAAATGCTGGCTGTTTTCAAGAGTTTGCGATATATTATTTATAAAATAATTATTTATCATTAGATCTGAAATAAAAAAATTTCATCGATTATTAAATGCAGGAAATGAAAGCCTTTTTTTAAAAAAAAATATAGTAAATTAAGGGAAAATATAATTTTAAGCTTAAAAAACTGACAAATTCGACCTTAAGGAAGTTATCTTAAATCCGTAATTTATTTTAATAAAGATTTATAAAAATATATTTTTAATTGCTAAAAAACTGTAGTAAGAAGTATTGAGAATTAGCAAAAAAATATTATTCTCTATATCAATATTTATTAATATATTTTTATTACATGCATCTATGCACAATCTAACTTCTTTTTTTAAAAAGTACCTCGTTGCCACTTATATACCTTCAAAGATATTACATATTCGAATTTGTTTTTGTGTTTCCTTACATTAAATCTTATATTATTAGATTTAAGGTGAATGTTAAATTAGTCAATATTTGTTTATTAATATTCATAGCTCTTCAGATGAGATTAACGGGGGAAAAAACAATTTCGCTTTCCTTACTAGTGCCAATTTCTTCCCCATTTTTTCTTCTATTTCAGTTTCATTTTCATCAATTTCCATCTACGAATGAAAATGAAAAAAAAAACTATAATATTTAGGGCAAAAAAATATATATTTGCTGCAAATTAATTTAAAAGAAAATGTGCGAAAACTTACCATTGCGTGTTCCTAAACTTATGATTTTTCCTAATCCAACAGTATCCAACAGTATTTTCAGAAATAATTTCTGGTTTATCGGAAGATGAATGTAGATCATGTTGGATTTATGACGTATATTAAAATAAATAAATAATTTTTTCGAAAAATATCATTGGTGAAATAGAGCATGGCGTTTTTTTTAATTTTGAATGCCAGCATTTATTTTGCAAAATATTTTTTGAACAGCTATTCCATTTTACCACTGTTATAAATTAGTCATTTCAACCTGAAAAACATATTAAATATTTTTAAGAGATTGTTCTAAAGACTGAAAGATTTTTTTCTTCTTAAAAATCGACAAAAATATTTTGAAAGAGAACAAATATTAAGATATTAAATGCTTATCCCGATATTCCAAGCGAAAAGTTTCTAAAAACAGACAGGGAAGATAGGTAATTTAATGGGGTATTAAGAGTTACGTACTTCGCAAAAATCTATCGCATTTATTTTACAAAATTTCAAGTCTGAAAAACTCCCTCAAAATCTACACGGTTCTCCCCAAATTCAAGTTAAAGTTCCCTCCAGAGTATTTTCAATCTTTAATTAACTAGTAAATTAATACATCAAATCTTGTTGTTTGTAAGTATATACATTTATCAAAATGACATCTAAATATGCAACTGTATTAATAATCAATTGATACACATTATCACACTGAAAGTCCTTCATCAGTAACTTAAACCGAAGTGTGAATAAATAATGATAAGTTAAGGGATAATATATTTGCTAAAATATTATGAATTATGCATATATGTATACAGATATTAAGATAAGCATACGTATAACCAGTTTTGTTTCATTAGATGACAAAATATTGTCATCCAACACAAACAAATGAATGCTTAAATTAGGACTTAATTGTTCATAAGAACAGTCAAAATTAGAAAAAGAAGAGAACCATTTATCGATTCGCAGCTGAATGTCCTCAAAACATTACACTCATACGAATGAAATAAATGTTATCATCTGAACTCAGATAAGCCAATATTTAACTGAAGACTGAATTATTCACAAAACTGGTCTAAGAATGAAATAAGTAGAAAGTTGCTTATCAGTCAGTAGCTGAACATCCTAACAATTATTTATTACAACTGTTATATGAAAAAAATTTAAATTTCTGAACACAGACAAGTCAGTATTTAATTGAGGGCTAAATTGATTATAAGAATAGTCAAAGTATGGAATAAGAAGGAAACCGTTTATTAATCAACAGCTAGACTTCTTCGAAGATCATGTATCATTGCCTTTAAACGAACAAAATAATTGTTATCATCTGAACGCGTATAAACCAGCATTTAACTGAAGATTACATTGGTTATAAGAATGGGCTATAAGAATGCTATTAGTAGAAATCCTCTTATCAAATCAATAGCTGAACATCCTAAAAATTAGGTATTACTACAGTTTTATGAACTGAATATTTTTGTCATCTTAA
>BMAW01030317.1:117594-128239 GCA_019974015.1 Nephila pilipes | reverse complement strand
AGAATGGAACCAGAAGTTTAGCTTATAATAATGGTCTAGTTGAGTTGGTTTTAAGAATGGTTTAAAAATGGAGCCAGAAGCTTAGGTTATAATAATGGTCTAATTGATTTGGTTATAAGAATGGAACCAGAAGTTTATGTTATAATAATGGTCTAAGAATAGAACTATAAGAAAAACTGTTTATTAATCAACAGCTTAACATCTTAAAAGTTAGGTATTCTTATTGTTATGTGAATTAAATTATTGATGATATATTAACACATATAATGTACTACCCAAATGAGGATTAAACCTGTCTAAGAATCTAAAAATGGATTTTAAAAATAACTGCATATCAACTAGTATCTGAACATTGTAGCTGTTACAGAACCTTTTGCCACGGGGTGTGAATTAAAATTAGCTAAATTCGCGTTAAAGTAGATTACGAATTTCGTTATCAAAAATATCATATAAATTTTGATAAATACATCAAACCGACAATGATTTGATGTGTTATTTCCAGAAAGTTGAAAAATTACCAGCTGCTAGTTGAATTATTACTTAAAAGGTTTACCCATAATTTCAGCCAAGCTTCTTTTCAAAGCACTTTCATCTAAAATCTTAATAGTGCTAAGTGGGAGACTCTTCTGCATTCGTAAGCGCTGAATATTTAAAGTTCGATAAAAGCATTTATTACAAGCGACTCAGAACACTTTCACCTTTCCGACCCTCCCTGGAACCTTCCTCATCGCCGGTCCTGTGACTGTTGGAAGGTATCTGCGATTTTTCCACGCCATTATTTTACCCTAGGGAAGGAAGGGCCTTTCATTTGAAGGAGAAAACGAATTAATCATCCACCTTCACCCCCTCTCTCACTAAAAGTCGAAGTAACTTGAGAAAATTCGATTGGGGGAAGATCTTATCTGGGATGGAAAGAGAGAGAGTAGGGAACTCAAGTGAAAAAAAACAAAAATAAATAGTAAAAAAAAAAAAAAGATTTCGGAAAGAAAATAAAGATAAAAAAAACACATTACTTTAATTATTATTTTTTCTCCGAAGTAAAGTTGTTTTGGATTTTTCGTCTCGGATATTTTTTTCGTTCTTGCAAAAGATCCGTTCTTTGCGCTTGCATTTTTTTTTTTTGTAATGAAAGCGATAATTAATCACGTTTTAACTACATCAAAGGCAAGGGGTATTTTCGTGGTATTACGCGTTATGGGATCAGCGCAGATTATACACATATCGAGATGTATTTAATGGGAAATGCTCCGTTGCATATAGGTTCAAAAGATTATGACTCGAACCGGCTGTAATTTATTTTACTTTATTGCAATTTCATTTTACGAAGTAATTGAGTAAAATATTTAAATGATAATTTAATAAATCTCAAATGTATTACTTTCTTTTATTCGAACCATTGCATAGTGTTTAAATTGTTCTTTTTTTATGAAATTTATACTTTTTTTGATTGAATTAATAGTAAAGAACTATTTTGCTGCTTAACTTAAAAATAGTCTCCAGACTTTAGAATTAATACGTGGTTTTTGGAATCGAAAATATCATTACGTTTCTACAAAGATTTTATTTCCTTATATACGATGATTACGATAAACTTTTTAGTAATTAAAATCAAGAGTTTGAAGTTTATTGATATATTTATTTTGGAAAATGATGCTTTAATTGATGTGCTTTTTAAAATGCAACTATGTAATAAAACAGATGTCAATATCATTAAAATTATTTTTAAAATTATATCACTAATCCTCTGCATTAAAATGGACACTGTTTCAATTATAAACACCTTAAAAACGATATAATAGCTATAATATTTTCGAGTCACACTGAGAAACAACACGAGGGCTCTTGGCGACGGACCTCGTAATTTTGAACCTTGATTATGTGACGAGGACGACACCTGAGATGGCACCTCCTTCTGAAACCTTACACAACATGCCAGTGGGAGGGCTTGGGACCACGACTATATTTAACGGGCATCGGCTCCGATACACGGTGAGCTATTCGTGGCATCAAGGGATGAATTCACAACTCTATGGAACAAAACCAAACACGAAATTGCGAACATTATCACAGACTGCAGAGGTCACTTCTTAAAACCCTTTTCAGAAAATATCTATTTACCTTCAAATAGAGAAGTGTGTCCAAATATCATTACGTAAATGTCATAATTTACTTAAAATTCTTAAATTCTTTATTACATATCGTAGATATACATTAAAATAGCGTAAAAATTATAAACATATTTCGTAATAAATATGTTGTAAATTGCTGCAATGTAAAGATTGAATTTTTGCATTCCTATAAATAAATATTTCCTTGATTTAATGTTACCTTTGATCCATCCTCTTTGAGCATTCATAGATTCACATTACGATTTATGGGACTATTAAGTTGTGGAACATTTAAAACAAATATCAGCGAAAATTACTTAAACCAAGATGTAAGGAATACGAAATCTTATATTGAGTATACTGGAAATGACCTATTATACAGTCGGACCCCTTACCACTCAGTTCAATAACACGGGACTCTACTTTACAAGCGGTTTTACTATAGCTTCCTCTGTAAACAACTGCTTGTATCATCACACTTTGATATTGTGGTGCTTTAATTATTATTATTATGAGATTCACATTAAACTTTTTTTCTGAGGACTTCATAACTTTTCGTTAGGGGCAGACACTAATGACTTTTTTTTATATTCTATATATTTGAAAGACCATTTCAAGGATATCAGATACAATAATTTGAAAACCATATTTTAATTATCTTCATAAAATAGCCAAATAATAAATAATGACAAAAGATTTACAAAAAGACGATAGTAAATCTTATAGGTATTCACGTGTTTGAAATACATCTATATTAACAATGGTAATTGTTGTTTTTTGGTGTGAAAAAAATTGATGAAAAATTAGACAATATGGTTACACACGATTGAAAGACATAATATCTTAATATTTATTGCAATAACTTTTTAATTTCCTTACTTTTTATAAAATAATGATAAATAGGACATCTTAAAAATATTTTTTTTATTCATACCATGCCTTCAAATGATTATAAATTTCGTTTTAAACAATTTGAATAATTCTCATTTTAGCCGATTAATTTAAACTATTTGAATGATTCTCATAAATAACTATCTTTATATAATCAGATAAAATACAAACTTATTACTTTAGACTAATGAATTGTTCATATGAATATGGATTAATTATAAGTTTCGAACATCACAAACCTTTGTATAAATTTATAAAAAAAAAATCCTTTTGAAAGACTAGATTTAGAATTTATTTCAGTTTATCTGTATCTGTTCAAAACACTGTCTGGCGCCGGTAACTCCCGATAAACGGGATTCATGGATTAAGTGAGTCGTGAGTAACAGTATTAATATACATTGAGTGATAATACAAGTCCCACTATAGGTACAAAAATTTTTTCTTAACGAACGATATCAACAAACTGATAAAGTTTATCCACATTTTTTAACCATTCACTTAGTGTAAACTCAGGTATATTAATTTCTCTGGCAATATCTGCTTTACTTTGTGACGAGTCTAGCCACGACCTTGTCATTAACAGTCCTCTTGGGGAATTTTCAGTCCTCAAACAATTATTTGTATTGGAAAGTTTCCTCCGAAGAAGAGAACGGGGTTATGCGGATTAGGACTGATATATATATATATATATATATATATATAGTATGGGCTTTCAAGAGAGAGGAGAGAGAGGAGAGAGAATAGAGACTTGTAGCTGAGCAGTAAATAAATTAAGTGTTTTAGAATATGTCGAGTCTTCCTTCCGACCCCACACCATTACAACTTGTTCTTTTTCAAATTCACACATAATTTGAATTTTCCCTCTATTTTATAAGCCTTGGATTATATTTACACTTTACAGAGTTTATTCTTAATAACTACAGAAATCATTTGTACAAATAAAACTTTTGATAACTCCTGAAATTTGACCGATACAAAATGGTTCGAGTTACAGAGAATCTAATTGACCGCGAGGTCTTGAAAATAATACCTTATGAAAGCAATCCAAACTGGAACATTTCACTTTCCGAGAAACGGAGAATCATATATAAAATAGAGAAATTTATTTTATTCAACTTACACCCATCCGTGGCTGTTCCGCCATTCGACTCCAACCCTCCTAGTAGCGAGTAGATATGATCACAAATAGATTGTCGAGTTCAGGCCATCCATATTGGAAGTCCAGCATAACGAGATCTTATCAAGAGCGAAAGCAATGCGATGGATGTGTGCTTGTAAATAGTCGTGCCTCATCGTAAGACGGAAACGCAGGACAGTCTCAATGAGTTACAAGTGCTGTGAAACGCGTACCTCCAACGGAAAACACTCCCACGTATGGCCTGAACTGATATCTTTGTAAGTTTTGTCAATGGAACTATTGACAGTTGTAGGATTGGGTTATATGCCATTCTGAGTGTCAATGGAATTTCGGGTTGATTGGTCTCGGCCCACACGTCTCGCTAGCTCTTTAATTATTGGAACTCCAACAGGTCTAGGAACCCATTGTAGGGCCCATTCATTTGATGTGAACTCTGTTAGTTTGGTGCAGCTCCGGATTGTTCGTTGAAAGTCTGGGGAGTTGTTGTTGCTCAATGTCAAAATGGCTGTTTGGGAGATACGCAACTTTTTTTGGGAGTAGATTAAAAGCTAGGAGTTGCTTAGCAGTTTTGTGAATGTCACATCTTTTCCAATCTTAATTGTTGATGTTTCCCCCACTGCTAAAGAGTTTTCAAAAAGACTACAGAGACATCATGCACTTGTTTGTTTCACTTCGTGTAAGTAAAGGTCGTCGTTGTAAACGTGTAACCATTTGTTCTGTGGGTATAAAGTCCGAATGTTTTCTGAGGCACATGATTTGATTTACAAGGGATAAGCTCCACCTTGCTGAATTTAAATTAAGAAAATCTATCCGTCTGTCGGAAAGGACTGTTGTAACGCACGACAGGGATCGTCGGTATTCAACAGAAATGTAGTGCTTATTCATTAAAGAGTCTACGTGTGTTGATGATAACGTTTGGGCTTTTAGACATTGAGTTATATGTTTATATCTGTTCTAGTAGTTTACATCAAATTACTGAGTTCTCCCAAAATTTGAAGTTCTGTTCATCTCTCTTTGGGATTAAAGAGGTTCCATACCCGTTTGTAACTGCATGGCAATAATGGGGGTTGACTTAGCTCCTTCATTAATTATTGTCAGAGGAGGCTTTATACTTTATACCCCTTGTAAAATAAAAATAAAAAAAAATATTTATGTATTCTCTCAATAGGAAGTCATGACGTCATCTGAACAAAAGATTAATCCATATTTCATAAAAAAGAAATACAAGAACAGTGACTTCACAATATTTAGAAGTGATAACGCAAAAATCCCATAGGGAGCCATTGTAATACCGCGTGTAAAGCACATGTTAACGGGGGTCGGATGTATCTTTTAAAAAAATCCGCTTAAATTCTTTATAGGACTCATTCACCAGTGAAGAAACGAGACACTATTCATGCTTCGTTCCAGACCATTCATAAAAAGAATGGTATAATTAAGTTAAAGTTACATATTTATAACATAATTTATTCATAATGATAAAAAAGGAAAACTAAAAACAGTTAATAGTATGAAACACACACACATTTATAATATTATTAATTTTCTTTTGACGAGGAATTAAAAATAGTTAAATTCATCTTAGTTATATAAATAAAAACTCCATGAAATATCACTATTAAATTATCAAATTTATTATTATTATGCCAAAAATCTTTTAATTGATTTATATTGCGGTTGAATACGAATATCAAAAACACTAACGTATTTAGTGCGTGAAGATATCATAATCCACACCCACTGAGAGCTGCAAATGCCTCTTTATATCGACCGAAAACACACAAAGAAATTATATGCAAAATTCGCGATATAAAGAAAATTATGAATAAAAAAGCTTTTCCTTCTCAAACTGAACACAACAACCGCACAGAAGGAGGGGAAAAAACTCTTCCTATTTTGCAAATCAAATATTGAACTCGCGACAAACCAAATTTCCTCTTTTTTGCTTTTTGGTTCTTTTTTCAGACATCATTTATTTCGCGTTTTGTGCTTGGTAAAAAAGGAAGAAAGAATTCCTCCGCCACCGCACTATATTAATCCGCACAAACCATTACCCACTTCCGTTCGGTCTCCGCGGGAGGACGGAAACCGGTCTTTTGTGAAGGCCGTTGTTATTTTGTTCGGAAAACATCAAAGAGGCTAAAGAATTGAGATCTCACTTGCCGCATTCATCTTTTTTTTTTATTATTTATATTATTCTTCCTTCTTCTTTTTTTTCCAGCATACATAAATCTATATGTGTATTTCATTTTCCCGTGCGTTTATATTCTTGTTGACTTTTATTTTGTTTTCCTTATGTTGTTATTAAAGCAAGAAGGATGGGTTTCTTGGAATGTTCCTATAAATTTACTTAAGCTTTAAACTAATTATAATTCTTTCAAAAAATGGCCAGGAAATAAATTAAAAAGCAAAAAACGAAGAAATAGAAGGAATGGGAGTTAATATTTCTTGCTTGCTTCAGATTTTTTTCACCCAAAATTTTGATAATATTTTATTTCTTCATAAACCTCGAAATCTTCATACAGACTATCAAAATATGTTCTTGTTAAATATATGGTAGTTTTATGTAAATCATACATAATTTACTAAATTAGAAAACAAGTAATATGACATTTATTTCGATGTTGATTATCGGGAAAGAAAGATCATAAAATAAGATTAAGCATGACAATTGAGTATTAATTTAATTATCTATGTTGTTTATTTTTCTTACAAAAGTTTGTGGAATTAAATAAACATCAGTCAAAATACAGCAGCACACACATCTACATTGATACATATAAACATTAATTAACTTATTAAAGACGTTTTGTTTCAGAATTTCAAGAAAAAGAGAACGTTTAGGGATTTGTTCGAAATTAAATTGATGTTGAAACTTTTTAATCTGTATTTGGAAAAAAAAGAAATGAAATGAGGCTTATTTTTCCCCTGGAGATGATATGAGAAGGAAATGATAATAAAAATACCATTATCCTTCAGAAAAATTATTAAATTTCTACTTATTAAATAGATGGAATTCGGGAAAAACATCAGGACAATCTTAAGCTAGTTCGAGTCGATCCCCTCATTAATTGAATTTATTCTTTAAGGATAACTTTAATGAATAAAATACTTCCAAAACAAATGTCGTTATAATCTTTAAAGTAATCAAATATTTTTCTCAGACTTTATTCTTTTATTAACTCTACATTAAAATTAAAATCATTCTTTCAAAATAAAAAAAATATCATTCTATAAATATAGTTTTAAAAATAATTTAAATACTTAAAGATTTGGAGACAAAATATTTTTAAAACGTTTTCACTAAGAAAATATCAAGCCATTAAAAACTACAATCGACAGCCGCTAGTAATTTATTAAGCTGTATCCAATTTAAAAGATAAAACAGTGTTTAATTTAAAACGAATTCGATTATTTTCATATTAGAACTAACAAATCAATTATTCAAAGTATTTCTTTGTGCATTTGCTTTTTGTGTTGATTAAGGAGATAAAGTGTAAACCCAAATGAAAATTATTGATTATTTTTTTAAGGTTTTAAATATATATGTAATTTTTTTATTGTATTGTCATTTACTTTATAGGTTCTAAATATATACATAATTTTTTTATTGTACTGTCATTTACTATTCAAGTTCTATTTCCTTCTATTTTTGCTTGGTTAAGGTCATTTTTTCTAATGATTCACTTGTAAACTTATATTTATTGTAATTTTAACTTGGAATTAACTTCTTTGTTTATATGTGAATTTTAAAAAATTTCTTCTTATTCAAGTTAATAGTAATTATATATATATATATATATATATATATATATATATGTGTGTGTGTGTGTGTGTGTATGTGCGTTAAATCGGAACTTTAATTTTCGTATGTTATTTTGGATGTAGTGTAACCGTTCTGTTGATTAATCAGTTTTATAATTTTTTTTGTTACAAAGTAATGGATTAGTTTAGGTCCATAAGACATGTTTAACCACTCTTTTCTGCTCAAATGCAGAAGTAGTCACAGAAACCTAGTGGTCATGGGTGGGGAGTCATTGCCAGCGGTTTTCGGTAAGCCACAGGTCCGAACCTTGAGGCCACTAAGGAACCACTGTGTTGCCAGGGATGATGCATGTTACATCTGTTGGGGCCCAAAGTCCTCTCGTTCGTGTGATGTGGAAGTTAGGAAAGGGAGTTTCCACCCAGTTCAGGTGTCGTCTTCGTTACTTGACCAAGGTTCAAAAACTATGGTCCATCGCCAAAAGCCCTCGTGTTGCTTCTAGTGCTACGTTTTTAAAAACTAAAGCAATCAAAGCCAGAAACAGCTTTATAAATTACATTATCTCCCACTTTAAAGTCTTTTGTCTTCATTAACAAGGTTTTATGATCTTAATAATTTTTAAGTCTTTTCTTAATCTTTTATGTGATATTAAGATTATTGAATTTTTTTTAAATAGATATAGTTCATTATAAATATAATGTATAATACGTTTTATTAATATTTTTGCGCTTTTAATTTCTGACACACACTACAAACACGCATATATATATATATATATATATGCAAGTGTATGTGCTTTTAAGCTCGTCATAATTTCTTACATAATTTATATTAATTGATTTCCTTCAATGCACTTGTCTTTTATATTAACTTCAATATATTTATTGAAGTTTTTAATTGATATAAAGCAAACTATATAAAAGATATTCTTTTTTCTTTAATTTCCCTTATATCAATTTTTCAAATCGTTAGTTTTATCCTTTGATAAGAACTACAATTTTAGCAATAAAAGAAATATACGGTGGCATTTTGAAATCAAATGAAAGAAACATATCAGCAATTAAAGTTAAAGAAATTCATTATGAATTTTAATTCAGGTATTTTACTATGAGCGCTACGTGTAGCTTTTTACACTAATTAAACCACTGATGATTCAATGTTTACAAAATTTCTTTTCCCCCGTCAAAATGTTGCTCCTTTCATAAGAAATACTTTTATATCAAGAAAACCAAAATTGCTTGCATAAAATAATCAAGCAAAATATTTGTCTGGAAATCTTGATTACTTAAAAAGAAAATTCTACTTAATTGCTGTTCTTAAATAAAATGCGAAGTTGCAATTTGTTTCGAGATACAGAAATTTTTCTCCTTAGTATTAAAACTCATTTCATGCTTTATATATATTTTATACAGAAAATTGCATCTTATAAATTATCTAACAATTTAAAGAAGCGTCTTAAGCATTGAAGAAATAGCGACGCTCAAATTACACCATAAAGTTACAGATTAGATAAGTATATGGGTTTTTAATGCCTTTTCTTACAATTTTTATTTCGCTTTATATATCTATCTTCTTACATTCACCCAAAAAATAGTTTACGTTTTCTAGGTTTTCATCTTCTTCTGAGCAACTACGGGTACTTTTTCTCGTTGAAATTATTAAAATAAATAATGTTACTTCCACTCTCTTTAAAAATTAGAAGATCTATAGTGAGATGTTAAATAAATTTATCTAATAAATGCATTATTTTCTATAGAAAATATTACAAATCTCACCAACCTGGGCTCTGGAAATGTTAAGAATCATTTAGAATTTATGCGATTCAGTTATAAAAACAATTCCAATTAATGCATATTCGGTATTTATCATTTTGGGATTAGTGGCTATGGTAGATTGTTTTCAGATCAGAAGGTGACTCCAGGTCAGCACAAGAAGACTAAAAGCACATTTATAACAATAACGATATTTTTATTAAAACATTGAATTAGAATTAAAAAGAAGAAGTTCGAAAATCTTGTGGTAAGAAAAATGGTTGCATCATAGTTGTGCTGAAAATTCTGAACAATTGTGTTCATTCTTAAAAATCTTTTGTTCCCTGATGATCTAAAGTAAACTGTAAGCCACTTGGTAAATAAAATGTTTAATTTTCATACGCTTTATTTTAATCTAATATTTTAAAAAATAATTAGGTGATATTTATTGTAACATATTTTTGAAAATTATGCCAATTCTGGTAAAAGCAAGCATTAAACTTTTGCCCAAAAACTCTTTAAATTTTTTTAAAAAAATATCAGTTAGAATAAAATTTTGCAATACTGTCAGCTAGAGTATTTTATTGTTAACTTAACTAACACAATAGTCCATTTGGTGGCTAATAACCAAACGATATCTAAGAGCTTAAGCATTCTGGAAAAAGCTAAATATGTATTTGAATACTTATCATTTAATTTATCAAATATAACAGCAACCTAATTCTTCCAAATTCATATGTTCGTTCAAGTAAATATAATTTTATGTGTTATTAATTTATTTTTAAAATAGTTATGAAATGCCTTTTTAAAATAGAGTTTTAAAATTATATATTTCTTTTATCACCTTTTAATTGTACTGAGATCTTATTGTTCATTCAAACATATTTGAGATATTCAAAATCTAAAATCTTAATTAATTGTCAATTTATGTAGTAATAATTATATGTATACACACACACACACACACACACATACATACACACACACACACACA
>BMAW01030317.1:0-97743 GCA_019974015.1 Nephila pilipes | reverse complement strand
AGGTTGGAGTAAAGTCGTTTTGTAGTTTGTTTAAAAAATGGAAAAAACCGAGTTTCGTGTTCTGATAAAACATTGTTTTTTAATGGGTAAAAACACCGTGCAAGCGAAACAATGGATTGAAAAATGTTACCCGGACTCTTGTCCATCAAAAGCAACGATTTGTCGGTGGTTTGCCGAGTTTAAACGTGATCGTACCGACACAAATGACGCGGAACGCTCGGGTAGACCTGTGGAAGCCGTTACACCGGAAAATGTGAGTGAAGTGACAAAAATTATAATGAAAGATCGTAAAGTGAAGCTCCGTGAAATTGCTGAGATGACACAGATATCATATGGAAGTGTATTTACTGAAAAAGGTTTTTTGAAGTGAAGTGAAAAAGGTTTTTTCCTAGTGGGTGCCGCGATTGCTTTCGATGGAACAAAAACAGCAACGAGTCGATGATTCAGAGAGCTGTTTATCACTATTTACTCGCAACAAAAAAGATTTCTTGCGGGAAAAAAAAAAAAAAAAAAAAAAAAAAAAATTTTTTTTTTGGAAAAGCGTTGGAATGATTGTATCACCCTAAAAGGTGATTAACAAAAGGTGTTATGTTGATGAATAAAAAAAAAATAATGCTAAAAAAATGTTGTTTTCAATGTTAGACTCGGGAGTTATTGATCGATGTGTTACATAAAAGAGGAATATAATGTTAAAATGAAGTACTGGATTCGCTTTCTCTTCAGGTTGTATTAAGTAAGCAACATCAGTATGCCTCTTAAAAAAATACGAGGGTCTTTCGGGCCCGTTTCTGAGTTCAACAGAGGAAGAATTGTTGATTATGGTAATATACGGATTATCCTTCCATGAAATCAGTGATGATGTCTTCGTGACTCAGCAGCAATAATGTGGATTTATGTTAGATGGATACATGAAGGAGCGATTGGCTGACGTCAACTGTCTTGTCTTACCTCCACACCTGATGATGCATACTATGATCGTGACAGTGATTGATCGTTCTGCCTCGTGAAGTCAACAAATGCGGAAAATGGTGTTATTTCGTACCGTTTTAATCATTTGCAGCACAGTGGCATTTCTACAAGGCAGTCACTGTTGTGATTATCATTGTTTCAAAACCACAGGCATTTGCGTGTGCAATGGTTCAAGCACGGAAAATAGAATAATATGACATTACCTTTACATTCGAATCATGATGGTCGGATTAAAGTTTGGAGACACCTTGGAGAGTAGGTCGCTTAACTATTTGCCTTTGGATCGCCATACTGGTCTTGTACACGCCAACATAATTTGATGTGTACTTGGACTCCATTCTTGCATCTCCTAGTACATATTACCACTACAATGACTAGCTAGCGCTGTGACGTTGGGCTGTTCGCGGTTTCTCTTCATTAATCTTGGGGACTTTTTAATTAAGATTGATTGCTATAAATATCAATTTTTTCTCAACCAAAATGAAACGTGATTAATTAAATCAGAGACAGGTAGAAGTAAAGTGAAGTGCTGTAGATAGGAAAGTATATAAACAAAGTGAGAGTCGCACGATAGATGTTGAGTGTCACTATTGAGCATATGTCTTACAGGTGGTAGACGAGATCATGGGTGGCTACGGGTGAGAGCGATCGTGGTAAAGCCTAGAACCAAGTCAACTTCAACCGGGGAAGTTCTGGTAAACTAACTTTAACTTGATATTAGTGAGACGGGTAAATATGTCTAGGTTGTTACTTTGGAGACCCGGAGCTCATTTGTCGTTATGGTACTAATCTGTGGAATAAACATAGTGTGTGAGATCTGTCTAAAGTCTTCTTATATAAGTTACTGACTTTTTAGTGTTAGTATATTTGGTTTAGTTATCGCACAAGAGGCTAATAGGAATATTATGTTGTCACAGCGGTATATATCTGAGGTTTCGGAGGCTGTTGCCCTTCCTTACCTTCAGAGCTTGCCCATGATAGGACAATGAGCGACCAATGGCCTGCCATGTTCTAGTTTTCGGCTTCACTCACCAGAATGCATTACTGCTTTGAACTACCTGTTATCCCGATCTATCGCCTGTCGAACATGTTTGTTCTACGATTGGAGAACGACTAGAACGGCATTCATTCCCCACTGATTCACCAGATCAAATTCAGCAAGGTGTAGAGGCAGCATTCGTTACCCATACCCAACAAGATATACAAAGCTACTTTTATCCAAAGATATTCGAGGTATATAGCGTGGGTTATACCAGTCGTGTATGCAATTCTTAATACTAATTTCATCGTCTGCCTCACATATCAGAACGCTATATTTTCAATCATTTCACCTTGGTACTGTGTGTTATGTCTGTACTAAATTTGGTTTAGAAATATCTTGTTCTTCTTGGTGGTTACATTTTGGATGACCAGTAACGTTATTTGTCCATTTTTTTGTTGTGTTCTCTTAGTAACATAACTCAATCTAAATACGTTTGAGGAATGATGAAACGGATAAAAAAATTTGTTTCACTATTTTGCGAACCTCTATCTGAATTCTTGGATGCTTTAGTAGAAATTATTCAAAATTAATCTGCAATGAATACCCAACATTACCCTGTCCTTGTGCCATATTTTAGCTGGATATATTAAGAAATAATGGACTGTACTCAATTGAAGACATGTAAGAACAAACTAACATACTTTATTAACTATCACTGGGGAACAACTAATGTAGCTCTCTTTCTCGAATCCCAACTTAACTCAACATTCCTAAATTATGCTTTTAATGTGAAATAATAGCTTACCATGTCATTTGTTCTAATTCGAAATTTCTCAATAACAATAACTCCGTAGCTAAAGGCATGTGCCTAAACAAAAATCACAGTTTTTGTGAAAAATTTCTAGTTTCTATATTACTTTTCATTAAAGTCAACATACTTACGATTTGAAAAATTATCTGCATTTGTTTTTAGGGTAATTAGTTGATGTATTAGTGTAAGTGTATAACTTTTAAAGAATCATTAAAATCTTTATTTACATGTTCTAAAAAAACAGCGATTAAATTTTTTTTTTTGAGTAGGAAAAATCTCATTTCTTACAAAGTCTGCCATATATTCTAATGAAATTTTACCACAATGTTCTGTGCATATTTTGGAATGTTGGGAACTTAAAACATAGCTTTTAAGTACATAACTATTTATTTTGGAGCTAATTTTAATTAAAACTGGATATATTGTTTTTGTAAAATCAGGTTGTATTTATAAGTTTCTGTATAACTCAGTACGTTTAAGAGATAACTGAATTTTTCCGGCTTCACAACACAGATATATGCATATTACATATATTGTTGAAGCAAAAAGTGAAAAATATTGAGTAGAATTTGTTATATGAACTTTAGCGTAAATGTAAGTTTTTACTTAATTTTACTCAAATATGGCCAAAGTTTGAAAAATAAAAAGTTCATTAAAATGACTTTTGAATTTAAAATTTTATAGACCAGTATGACTGAAAACGAAAGTGTTTCACAAGAATTTTTTTTTTTTTTTTTTTTTTTGAAAAAGGTAGACACATACTCCAATACTTTAACTGAAATTCTCTTCAAGCCACAGAATTAATTAATTTGCTTAAATCCAAATTATAAATCTTTAACAATAAATCGTTATTCTTAATCTTTCTTCAAACTAGTACTTCAATATATTATATTGTTTCGAATCCACTTCACTTCGCTTCAGTCTTCCTCTAATTTATCTAATCACGTTTAATTTGATTTGAGAAAAAATTGTTATTTTAGGCAATTAAAGTGATCATAAAGTCCCCAAGGTTAGCGAAGAGAAAACTGTGAAAACTCCAGCATTACAAATCTACACATAATCAGCAATTTTTTGAGTGAAACTCTTGTGGTCTTATAATTTTACTCTCGATAACTAATTTTCCAGTTTCTTTTTACGTTATTTTTCTCACATAGCTGATTCCACGAAAGTCAACGCAAATTGGTGAGACAATAAATTGTATAAGTAATTCATTCAATTAAATATAACATCTGTTTTTATTGTTACTGTTATCGTTTCAAATTTATGATTTTATTCAAAATATAGTTACATACAGTGGTAAATAGTTTATTTCGAACTTTCTTTGAAATATTTTTTTTTATAAAAAATGGTGTTGATAATTGTTTAACTTCTAAAACTAAAAGCAGTTATAATAACATCTACTACATAAATTTGAAAGTTTGTTTTTTTGCCCTTCATAGAAATTCAAACCATTGCTCGTTACTCTTAATAATTTTAGAGTTCTTCGCTAATGTTTATGCAATGATAATTATATAGTTTTATGCGATATTTTTATTGAAGAGTTTAATTATGGCAAATAGATGATCTAATGGAACTAACTTTGGGCATAAGATACATAAATAACGTTCTGTGTAAAGTATTTTTCGCATCGTTAATGAAATAATAAATGTAGAACTATACGCACCACATAAAACCTATAAATATAACTTTTACAACTTATTTTCAAGAATTCTTAACTTGATTCAAACATGACTTTCTTCTGCATTTGTATGCAGTGTTGCTTGTAGTAACTGAATAAAATTCTTATACTTTCTGCTTTTTAATGCTTTTTTCGCTGAATACGGAACATGTGGTATTTCATGCAGATATTTTGTTTTAGAATGCTCTTGTTTGAACAAGTAGAAGTTAGCATTTGAGTTTTTTTTTATTTCCTTACGCGACATTATTATAAGATCATACTCTTTTTTTACTGTCTGGAACTTAAAATATTCCCGTATAAATTTGTTTATATTTATTTGTCTGTACTGAAGATAATTTTTTAAGATATTTTCTCAACATTGAAGCATTTGTTGTCAGGAAATAAATAGTTATCTGAACTAAAATATTTATGTAAGACTAAATAAAATTACAAACATTTTGAAATTAACTTTTTTTAGAAAAAGAATAAAACATGTTCTTAAAGGTTCATTCAATGTATATTTAGAAACAGAAGTTGCGTGAAAACTTTTTAAAAATATTTAAGAATTGAGATTAAGGACATTAATTCACTGAATTACGAACGAAAATCGTTGAAACAAATGGCATACTGTATTTGAGAGTGGAAAAAAATTAAAAATTATTAATTAAGAAGTATTTATTATATGAATTAAAGCAAGAGTAAATTGTGTACACATTTTCAAGATAATTGCGTACAATCGTCTTATGTAATTGTATAATAGTAATCGACTTCTTGCGTATATCCAAGCGACAAGCTTTAAAAAAGCAATTACTATCAAGAAAAAAAAAATTCCTTCAACTAATATCTAAAGAATTTTTATTTTCACAAGCAAAATATTCCTATGTACAAAAACGTTGCTAATGTTGGCAACAGATGGAATAAAAAGACAATTCTCCCCTAAAATCTTTTATTAAATAAAATATTACCATAAGAACAATTGATATATTATTAAAGTAGACGACAATATTCTTTTTGAACATTAAAATAAAAGCAGACGATAAAATTTTGAATTAAATATATCTCAGTGACGTAAATATACTTTAAAACAAACTTAATGTTACTATTATAATCATAACGTATTACAATGTCACTGTTTTGAACCTAGCGCCATGTATCTTTTAACTTATGACCCTGCATTTTTGTTGACGCCATTTTCTAAAAAATACATGTTAGCATATGTTAGCACTCTAAATGCAGGCAGAAAAATTGGTGACTGAACGACCAGTTGATGGTTTCTTTTTTTTTAAAAGCGTTCCTTAAACATGATCATTTTAACATTAAAGAGACAGGGGGAAATGTTTCGTAAAGCGACCCCCTTAACCAAAACGTGAAACAACATTCCAAAAATTAAAAACACAAGTATATCCCCCGACTCATTAATTTAGCTCAAGTTATCTCAATTGCTACATAATATCTACTCGCTGTAAAAATGCAGCGTTTTCACGTAGGAAAGAAATAAGAGGGATGAATATCAAGAGACCTGGAGTGATAACTGTGGGGCAATTTACAGCTCTATCTGTGAATTAATCAGTAAATAAATGGGTCCGCCGAGATATAACCTAAGTGATTCATCCTTATTAGTACCAAACACATTAATGGGAACTGTGACAAACATAGTAGCAAGGTGGATGGTTATAGTAAATGTACGATTGACATTGCTCTTGTTTGACGCCTATGTCTGCTACGTGAACATTAAATTTTGTAGCAAACGTATACTGTTCGCACCATCAAGCGATGCATGTTAGTTAAGTTAATGAATTAGAGACCTATTAATTTCTCTAATTAAATTATTTTAGAGAGCAAAATGAACTCTTAGTGTAAATCTATTTAATTTGCATAACATTAATTCGTAATGTACAGGAAGACCTCGTCTGAATTTTAGGATGTGTTCTTCGATGATAGAGAGTTTAAGGACTTTACATTGGAATTATTTTACATTAGTTTGTATAATACTGTAATATATGTCACGTCACACATAAGTATGAATACAGAAATGTAAAGTTATGCCGAGGTCTCAATTGCTCTTTTCCCTACATTTAACACTTTGGGGTCTTTTTATGATGTTTGAATTGAAAACTTCTTCCAATAAATAGAACATGACTCATGTATATTAGATTAGATTTTTTTAAATACAATAAATAAGATGGTAGAAAATGCATAAATAAGTAGAGAAGCATTTTATATTGAGGTTGGTATTTTAGTGTGAGATAAAGATAGGAAGCGGAAATTATCAAATGAAACAACTGTAGTAAAACTGCATTTAGTTAGAAGACCTTAGAATAAATCTTTATAAGATTAGGTGATTCAAACTCTCATCTTTAATTCGTCTAAGACCTGAAACCCGTTGGTGCTGATAACAAGAATACCCTTTATTGAAATGTTAAATCAAATGTGTTTAGAGACTGATTGCCCCAGACAAAGTAAGTTAGGAATGAACCTTAGTTATCATCATGATTGGACTCTACGCCTTTGAAAGTGTATTTTATGATTCTCTGAATATTCTTTTAATGGCAGGAGAAAGAAGTAATAAGTAGAAGATACAAAGTTCCTTTTTGTAATGAAGATCAAGGCTCGTCTTATCTTACTACTATAGTATGTATTTTGCAAAATTATAAGCCAGAAGCTATGATTCTTTAATTTATTTTTTGAGATTGATCAAAACGAGTAAGGCTACTAATTCTTCATAGTGACCTAATTTATTAAATAAGCACATGTAAATTCCTAAGTTTGGAATATTAAATGCGTAATTTGCGCATTTATAAGTATTGTGTATTGTACATAATAATATACGTCTTCGGTATAATAACTTTGAGCATATTATATCGTGCAGAATAATATTATCAAAGGTATTATACCAAATTACTATACATACACGTCATATATATTTCTTAGTTTTGTTGTCTTATCCTAGTTGGAAAATTTCTTATCTTTGTTGACACTTAAGATATATTAATTTATAATAAAACGAGGGAATGGTAAGGAAATACAAAGTAAGATTCAGCAAAATAAAATGACCATCTTAATGGAGAAAGTACCAAACGAGGTCTTACTGTAGCTACAGAGAAAATGATTATATTACTAATTTGCTCAACATACATGCATTATGTTTTTAAAATTGAAAGAAAATATGGAATAAAATTTAATGATTGTTATAATCAAAGTGTTATTCTTAAGTAGTGTAGATGAAACAAAAACTCTATAAAGGAAATCAATAGTAAAATATTTCTCAAATTACCGATTGTAGCAATATTGAAAATTTGATATAGAACTCCTACTCTTAAATTAAATATTATCTTCAAACTTTGAATTTTGAGATTAGATATAATAAGGAGGACAAATAATATATATAAAGGGAGAGAGGACCCTCCGATTAAAGTATGAAAATAAAAAAAAATGATTGACAATATTACTATGATAACAAGACTAGCATTCTAACATTTGTTACAACTATTAGTTTACTAAATTAAGTAAATTGTAATTATGGATTAAACATTTAACAGAAACTCGTATACCCTTGGAAGGAGGAAAGCTGATTGAGTGGTATCCCTACAAAGATTGGTTGATTCCTTTTTTGTGATGTAAAGTTTCCATAGATAATACGTATTTATGTTTTTTTTTGCTTGTGTCACGTGTGTGACGGAAAAAGTGTTTCTACTATATCTATGCTAAACTTGGTGACAATCCTTATTTATATAAATAACCGGGTGGAGTGAAGGGTCACCAGAAAGAGTAATAATGCTCTCTTTCCTGCCTTATACACCGGTAGTATTTCTGGGGATTGTACGTGCAATGATTCTTTGTGGGTCCTTCAAGGGCGAATTCATATTCGAAAATTTCAATTCAGACAACATCATACTGAAGTCCAAAGTGTTAGATGAAGGATAAAATGATACTGAACTTCCATTATAAATATTCAAATGTAAAAAATGACAAAATAACTTAGGTATGTAAAGCCCTTTTATAATATACAGCGTGAATTCTTAAATAATATCTCGAACTGTCAATATTATGTTATGTATTAATTACCATTTTTATTGTTAAGCAATTTTAAAATTGAACTATCATTTTTCTGTATCAACTAATTTCATAAAGAAAATATGTACGAGTTTCTTTCGCAATATTTAATAAAAAATCTGAAGGCAGTATATTTTTAATAATTGAATAATTTTCAGATAAAGCAGTAACAAAAGTTACAGGATAAAATTATTATTTTCCATACATTATGCTTTTTGTACGCGAAAGGTCCTAATGAATAAAAAAAAAATGTTATCCTTCACAAGAGCTTTTCATATTTCCCTTAATACTTTTCAAAATTTTCTTCGACATTAATAATTTCTCGATTTAATAAGCAACGCCAATCTCCATCTTAAAATTATGTACAAAATTAATTACATTTAACATTATCTAACAAACTCTCATTCAAATTAAAAATGAACAATCCGCAGCGCCTTAACAATCAAGTTAATACTTTAATTATAAAAATGCCCCATTGAAACAAAAGGAAGGCCTTATCGGATTACAAAACGAAGCCTCCACCTGGAAGCGGTTGATAACCGTTGAAAATTAGTAAAAATATTTATCTCCTTTGCCTCCGTTTTTAATGAAAACCTTTCATATAAACAGAACCCGTCAAATACTGTAACAATTCTTTTCCCCTTCATCAAATGGATTAATTCTTTCCACCCAAGTCCTCCTCGTGCAAAGGGATTTTCTTTTCCACAAATAATTCCTCCCTTAAAACAACGCCATCTCATCTTTTCCCTCTCTCTCTCTCTCTCTGGGCCATAATGTCCCAGCCTTATCTACCTCAAAACATCCATCTGGTCCCTATTTTCTCCGCTTATACCCTAATTTGTCCCGGATAATCTCGGTTGTTGGAGCTTGATTGTGTCCATCAAGGCATTAGGGAAAGCAGTACGGTTCTTGGTGCAATGCGCGTGAAGTAGTTAGTACGATAAGGATTGGAATGCATACCAGGACGGTTAGCGAGTGTGGTTCACTTTTTTATTTTTCTGTCGTTCCTGTCATGGCCAATTACGGGTAGGGTGAGCGTAAACTTCTTAATTCGCAATCCGAGGTCGGTGAAGCAGTTTTTGGCAGCCGGAATTCGCATTTGCTGCTCGGCGTAAAAGGAATGCGGTTCATTTCGTTTTCATAACGTGACCGTCAATCTTTTGGGGCCAAGGAAAGACCAATTAAAGAAACCCGCCGGAGGAATTCTCGCCGAATGCCTTTTCCGGGATATCTTGCTTTTAATTAGTCTCGATTGGGGCTGCCAATGGGTTTGTTGCGTTAATCACTTTATCAATATAAGCCTTGGCGTGGATTATAGTAAGACATTGCGGAAGGTCGAGCATTTCTCTAAAAATACTTTGCCAAGTGTTGGCTGGAACATTTGACAGAAAACTCTTCTTTTGTTGACACTATTTGTTCTTTTTCTTGGAAGAAGCTTTGATAGTGATTTGAGAAGCGTAATGCAAATAATTTTTAAGTAAATGTACTGAACAGTTGGGAGTAGTAACCTTGTAATCGATCTAGATTGTTTCTCATTAAATTCGTATTATAATTTAGATTAATCTTTAAATGATGAGAGAAATGCATCCAAATACTTAAAGTAACCGAAGGAATGTTACTCAGTTGGATTTCGTTAACACGTGGTTCAGTAATAAATATGTCTACTTTACACGTGTTTTTAATGTGATTCTCTCGAAAAGCAATCACTTACGATATTTCTCCTGGATATTTTGGAATCACAGTTATTATTTTGTACTAAATTTTGAATTAATCTTTTGTTCCGAGGACGTCATAACTTTCTGTTAAGAGCAGACACTATACCATTGTTTTGCTTCCTATTTTATATATAAGAATCACCGTTTCTCGGTAAATAAAATATTCAAGTTTAAATTTTTTTCTTCTATTATAAAAATACTTTTAGGATTTTGTGGTCAGTTACGGGTTCAACCATTTTGAAATGATCAATATTTTAGATTTCTACAAATTATTACTGTGTAAGTTATTTTTGAGTGGTTAGTTATTTTGAGCAATATGTATCTTGGCTTAGTACGATGAAATACGGTCTGCCATTGAAGTGGTTAAAATGAAATAAAATACCAGTAAAAACAATCACTCATGAAGGAGTAGTTTATAAATCCATACGCTAATTGTTCTTTAAATATTTTAATCATTATTTTATTAAATAACATATCATTTGTAATTTTTTTGTAACAGACAATCAGGCAATTGACTTATTATAAGAATAAAATTCATGATTGTAAGTTTATTTTGTCGAATTTACCAATTACTCTCTAAGTTAACTCAAATGTTTGTTACGAAGAAAATTCATATCCATGTTGAAACTCATATTATCGCTCAGTTTGTGACGTAATTTCATCATTAATAAACTCCGTGATCCTCTTAAAATCTAATTAAATGTTCAATAAACTCAAAACTCCAATTTAAAATACGTCAGAAAAAGACAACATCGTTTATTATCTATAAAAACAGAATCTGTAAGATCACACTCTCTCGAATCCTACTTAGCTTAGTTAATCATAGTTCATGTACAAATAATAAGGTATTAGCTTACCAAATCACTCGTTCCGATTTAAACACTTCTTATTTATCACAGATTCATATCCTGTTGCTGTAATTAGAGTCGCTTCTAACAAATTGTAATACAAGTGATTAATTCCGATGAATCATATCAATTTACAAATATCTAGAAGCTATCGTTATCCTCTGACTCGAGTCCTTTCAATTCTATTTCGCTTCGATATTACTATCTCTAATTCAAGTCATGGCACTTCTTACCTTCTTCAAGTTTACCTAATCATGTTTTATTTTGGTTGGCAAGGAGTTGTTATTATATGCAGTTCAAATTACCTAAATGTCCCCGAGGTTATTGACGAAAAAATCACAAATACCCCCAATGTCATATAATTATGTTAATGCTGTAACTCACAGTTCCTTTAATCCACGTTTTAGTAAACGTTGACCTCAATTACCAATTATCAACTGTGTCAGATTATATACTGGGTATTTCAAAACTCGTGGGCAAAAAATTAAAGCAGGATAGAAAACATTTAAACAATCAATTTTCACCATACAAATGCATTGACGGAGAGCAATCAGTAACCCACTAGGCGGCGCTGATAATGGAAAGAATAAAGCTTGAAAGCACGGAGCGTGGATTTCAGAGGATATGGTCTTTTTCTGATTACTGTAGGTCGCCATGCTTATTGAAATCCACGGTAGAATTGAGGTTATGTAAGGAAACTCGTGCTTTATGATTTCCATTACAGCGCCCTCTAGTGGTTCACCTCTTGCTCTCCACCATTGCATTGCATACTATAAATGGCTTGTTTGTATGTTTTCTATCACCTCTTAAAGTCCTGCCCATGAGTTTCAAAACGATGTGTGAAGTAATTTCTACGATATTTTTGAAGGATATTTACTAATAAAAGTTAGTCAGAAGTTAAAAAAATGTTAATTTCACTACTATAGGAAAATAGCTTAAAATATGTATTAATAGGTTTTCAAAAATGTATTTCTACCAAAAAAAATCTCAATATATCTCCCGTTATTTAAAGATTAATAATTGATGAAATCTGAAACATTAAACAGAAAACTACTTTCCTAAACCAGAAAGTATATGTAAATCTAAATCTTTCCAAAACAAAACTGTTTATCAAATGAATGAGTCGCTATATAAAAATACTACCTCAAAACCTTACATATCTACTTGATTGACAAAGAAGAATTAGAACTTAAAAACATATTTCAAAACAAAAGTGATCATAAAGTAATTCTGCATGAAGAATAGCAGGTGGGAAAAATGAAAAACGAAGAAAGTTTTACTGCGAAACGTGAGGATTCGTAATAAGATCCAAAGATCACGCCATTTTCTAATTTATATCACATATTCTTTGACAAATGTGTGAAACATAAAAGTTCCAAAGAAAAATGGTTGAGAATTGTTATGAGTTAAGCCTACAACGCCTTCTGTCTGTTTCAATGCAAATTTCCTCTTAAGAAGAATCGGTTATAGATTCCCTAAACTCAAAAGAGTTTTAAAAGAACTTTTAATGAATGGAAACATCCAAACGTGACTGGTAGTTGAAGTAGCAATTTCATTGTTTAAGTTAAATTAAGAGAGCTTACAATGAAAAATAATCCGTTATCTAATCTATCTTCTTTTCAATTATTTGAGGAATCTCAATAAATAAATGTAATCATTTTTTTTAAAAAAATGCTTGAATGGTATATGAAATTTAATTCTTTTTCAACTTATCAATTAGAACTTAAATATATTCTTAAGAATTCGTATGATTTGGATTTAAAGAACTCATATATTAGGAAAGGGAAATGACGATGCAGAAATTTGCATTGTAATATTTTGAAGTAATTATTTCCCCCTTTTCTAACAAGTTCATGAGCTAGATATCATTCACATCTCGCAAAATCATCTCCGTAATGTTTCCGGCCAATAAAGCCGTCTTCGCATATTTTGGTGCACATTTATCGTAAGAAAAACAATTGTTTTGACTGCGGCTTGATTTACGAGGTATAATGACGAATCTTAGTCTCATTGGTAGTGAAATTTTGACTCCATAGCAATCAAATTTTAATTTTGCAGCAAATTAAGACTAACCCGTGAATCAAATCAACATTTTGATGCCGTTTGACAGTAGCAGCATATAATAGTAACACAAATTTGCTTCTTAGTACAGCCACCTTTTCATCTAAAACTCGTAATTTTTTAACCCAACTCATATGTAACCTGGTTTTAATTTCCGAAAAGTTGATCATTTATGAATTACATACTGTGCTTGTATTAGAATTGAAAAACCATAAACTGGAAACTAATAGATTTGCAATTGACAAACTGTGATTACCCAATATTAATCAGCCTCTTCTTTAAAACTGATAATCATAATTTCCTGCAACAGGAAGCATGGAAAAAATGTCTCATATAACATATATATATATTAGTTCAATTTTATTGTCTCTCACTTTAAAAATTTATCTAAGTATTGTGGTTCACAATTATACAGGGTGACCAATTTAAAAGAAATTTGTTTTTTATGTTATCCATATCTATAATATATGTTGCATTAACATCATTCATATCAACAATATATGTAGGATCAACATCATCCATATCTATAATATATGTTTCAACATCGTTACTTATTTAATGTGTCTATATTTAACGAGCGGGTATCATTTTTTTCACTTTCTAAATGAGAAAACTCATTTTTTAAACATAAATTCGCGTGAACATTATTAGTAATTTTTACGCAAATCATTTGAGAAAATCGTAGACTTTTTTCAACATTTTTATTATTTATTTTTGTTTTTGAAAGCTCATTTCGTACGATTGTGAATGACAACAATAAAAATCGTCTGCATGAACTAATTATTTTATTTTAAAGAATTACGAAGCTCACTTGGACATAATTCGAACTTTTATTGCTTCACTTGGAATACAGGACAGTTACTGCTGGTTTCAGCACGATGGAGCCACTCCAAACATGTCTAACAAAACAACGGAAGTGCTGAAGAAATTCTTTGATTACCATTAAATTTCATTAGGTGTCTAACAACTAAGGTCACTATACCGCACCCCATTAGATTTTTTTTTGTGCGGTTATCTCAATGATAGGGTTTTCTAGAGAAGTCCTGCAAACATCGATGAATTAAAACAAATCATAACTTAATAAGTGTCTTCAATAACACCAACAGTGTTGCGAAGTGTGTCAAAAAACGTGGTTCGAAGTTTTCATGTTTGCATTCAAAATAGTGACGAACATTTTTTAAACATTTGCTGTAAGGAATAATAATGTAAGAAATTTGAATTAAATTATATTTTTCAAAAATAAAATTATCACAGGATTAAGTAACTTTGGAAGGATCTTCATTTCTTTTTTAACTCACAGTTATAGTTGTAACTGACCAACAGTGTTGGAAATGCCTCCCACACTTAAACAAGTTTCATACAATTATACTTCAGTGTTAGGATAGTTGCCACAATCGTCAGAGTTAAGCGTAGTAAGAAAAACCGACGAGAACTGTTTTAAATTGATCACCCTGGATTAACATTAGTTTGCAATAAAATTAAATAATGTGGATAAATAGATAAAAAAAAGCATTAAATTCTTTATTATTATTAATTTGTAAGAAAATAATATCATCAATACATGAAAACGTTTTAAAACTATCATAATCTTCATAATTTCTTAAAAAGGTCTTCACAAAAGTATGCGAAAATACTGACTAAACAATGACTTTTAGATCCAACTTATGATAAACCTTATATATGTACACACACATATATATATACATATATATATATATATATATATATATATATATATATATATATATATAAGGTAATGCATAAACGTTTCGTAAGAGGAAAATCAAGAACATCGAAATGTGAGATTATTTATTATAAATTATAAAAACAGTACTTCTGGAATATTGGTGAAAGAAAATGCTTATTTTTAATCACAATACAAATATTTTTTCAAAAGCATTTAATCTTTTTTTTTTTTTTTTTGGTTTCAAGTACATTGCTTAGTTGGATGATTAATGTACATTCTGTACAAATGAATGGCAAAAAAAAATAAAAATTTCGAAATCAATTAAACAACCTAGTATCTCCGTTAAAAATTCGTGAAAAAGTAATAAATAAATAAGGAAAAAAAGCTGAAGCAAAAAGAACAAAATAATGCTTAAAAATATATACATTATTCAGGGAACGCGGTGTACTTCATTAAATAAAAATTTTAGACTTTATCTCCTCAAGAGAGTTTGAAAAAAAAAAAAAAAAAAAAAAAAAAAAAACTTTAGTTTTCAAGAACTTAACTACGTGGTCAATGAGTAAGTGCATTTTTATAAATATCTAGCTTTAGCTTGTTTTTATAATTAACTTATCCACAAGAAGAAAAAAAAATACACATCCGGTGATCCATCATGCGTGTCACACAGTCAAAACAACTTTATCGTTTTCGTTGTCTTCTTTCACAGATTCTGTTCTATCTTACTTCGATGAGTTATTCTACAGCTTGATGTGTAACTGGCAGCTATTCAAAAACTTTAGGTCATTACTAGCAACGATTTCCAATAGGGCACATTTAAACAATTATTGAATTAGTTCACTCGGGATCGAACAAGCCAGCTGAAAGCTAGAAGAAAAAATAATATTGTTTAGTTTTTGGGAAAAGTATTACGATGAGTAACTTCATAAAATTATCTCTGAAAAGAATCTTATTAAAACTTTATGTGAAAAAAAACTTAAATATCTCAACTACTGGCCATTTTGATTTCGTGAACGTAATGTTAATCCTATGGAAAGTCTACTACTGTCTTCAAATATTTACTATTTTATCTATTTGAGTGCAAAAAAGTGCACTTGAAAGAATAACAAAATAATGAGGATACATACAGAATTAAAGTTTTCCTCTGATTTTTAGAAATATTTTAGAATATTTAATAAACTGGAAAAACCACAAAAAAATTATTAAAATAGGGCTGAAAAACTTTTAAAAATAGGCTGAAAAATGTAATTCCGCAGAAACTTTAATCAATTTTTTGCTCTTTCGGGGGGAATTTTACGCATTCAAATGGATGAAATAGTGAGGATTTAGAACGTTTTAGAGTTTCCATAGGATTAATATTTAGAAAATAGTTCACTAAATAAAAATAGCTGTTTGGACGGGAGTTTTCATTTTCACTTTGAGGACGCAATTTGATTCAGTACCATTTTGAGTTACACGTACGTTTGAATAACACATATGAAAAAATTTAGAAAAACTTAATATAATTTCCTCACAGGATTGTGAAGTATTTATTTTTTTTCCAACCTATTGTCATGCTTAAAACTGGTTTGTGTTCGATGTTCATTTTCAATCTTTTTAATCAAACGTACATACGTAAATTAAGTTGCAAGTTTTTGACACTTCTCTAACGTGAAATAAAGTTAACTAAAATATTTAGAAAGTTTTTCTTCATTATTTGCATTACATATTTTTTTTATACTATATTATACGTTTTGTGCAAATTTGCTTAATATGTCATATTTTTATGAGGAAGAGACGGAACAGTTACTTATTTATTGAAACACAAGTGTTGACAAACCATGTTAAAATGTATATTAATACATCATTAGGAATAAAATAATCAATATTAAAGAAAAAAAACTTTAATTCTGCTTTGAATAGTTCTTAATTACCTGAAGAATATATGAGGCGAATGTATTCTTTGCTTTTCCTTCAATGGACTGGACATATATAAATAATTTTTTTTAATATATCTGCGTCGTTCTGGGTATTTATTCCAGCTTGTAATGCCATATCTTACACCTAGAAACCTGGTCTAAAAACTTTCTTCTCTCTTACCAAAGGTCATCTAATATTTCACGAAAGTGAGTACGTGATTATATAGTTTATTCGTGCCAAAGCCAGTATGGTTATGTTGCGCTAAACAAGATCTCATTGTAATCTAGATATTAGAAAAAAATGAAAAAAAAGGTAGACAAAAAAGAAAGGGGCAATTTAAAAAGGATTTCTAGGGTATCCGGAAAACGTGTCATTCATGTTTAACAAAATACAAGAAAAATAGGTATAAAACAACGAAATATATATTTGATCTATAGTGATTTGACACTATGTACACACACCCCACACACATGCACACACGAGCGCAAATACACACACACTCATATATATATGGGTGGGTGTGTATTTGTGTGCATGTATATATATTTAAAATAATATTATAATAATATAACAAAAAGCTAAATTAACTAATTAAAATTACTATAGAAACCAGTATTAAAATACAAAAAAATAATATTTATATAAAAAAAAACTTACGGGTTGATTTTTAGATAAGATGGAAAGTTCAAGAAAAATGAAATTTTTTTTAGTTTCAAAAAACCTGGAGCAAAAGAAAAGAAACACTACATAACAAAACAATTAACTAAGACATCAAATATCTGAACGAATACTAAGCAAATGCAAAAAGCAAGAAGAAGAAAAATTATGTCATGAATAAGTACTAGCCGAGACATGACAAACAATGAAAACATAAGAGAGAAGAAACTACAAGAAAATGAAATATAACATTTATAAATGTTTCATCCAGATTTTTTCAGATTAGCTAATGAAACATGATTTACAGACCTAACAACCCCACCAGAAAAATGTTGTAAGCCGATATAAACATTCCATAAATTAAATAAAATGAAAGAAAAAAAAATATTTGTATTGTAATGAAAAAAATTAAGAGCAAAACGTATACAGATTAAGAGATCTCCCTAAATGTTAAGCACTTGTTATATTATATAATACACGTATTTATTTATTTCAAATACGTTAAACAATAATTGTATAGTATTTAACAGCTTCTTCAATGCAATTCAAAAGTCTAAAGCAAATTTCTTTTCAACCATAACTTTCCAACAAAAATTTACATGTCAATAATTGAACAAACCTTTAAATATATTTCACTTTAAATGCACCTCCGAATAAACCACAAAACATGTTATCCTACAGTAAACCTCTAAATGTATCATTTTTAAATGAATCTCTTAATATGCTTCTAACCCAAGCTCCTCTTGAGTAGGTCTCTAACCATAACATGCATGAAAGTTAAAAATGTTCATTAATACAACTTAACGAAAACAAACCAACGAATATCCCTTTCCCCTGTCTGTACATATTATCTAATTAATTAATTCAAGTTCTCTTTAAACTCATAAGGCACACATACGACCATAGGTATAGATACTGAACATTCCCCAGGGATCCACATCAAACGACTGCAAATCGTCAAGGGCTTTCACAAGGAGCGCATCCTCGACCTTCGCACGAAGACCCCCAACCCTAAGGCCCTCACTTCCCCCTCCCTCACTTTAAAAGTAGACTAAAAGCCCTCTACTTCGTCGTTATTTTAACGGATAACAAGAGGAGCAAAGCTGACGTTAATGCCATATTTAATGGATATCAGCCTAATAACGGGATCCGGGCTAATATTCAAAGTGCACTGGATGAAGATCGTGAAGTTTTGTGATGAATGGAGGAGTCCATGAGTTTCGACGGGGGACCGAGTATCAACGACAACCCTCCCTCCATCCCTCTCTGTCCACGGGGACGGTAACTTAGGAGGGATTGACGCCCGTTAAAAAAATTATTTACGTGGGCGAAGATGCCAAATTTGCATAAAAGAGTTTTAAGATAGCGTCAAATGTTTAGATTTTGGTAATGTGATCCGTCACTTGAAAGTTCTGGATCCTAGGAGACATCCTTTAGAAGGGTTCATTATCGTGAAAGGTGTAGGATGGAAACTAAACTTTCTACACCTTAAAGATTTTTGGTTTTTTATTTTAATAGCGTCTTTTCTACACTTGGAAGAGGACTGATGGATCATAGAACGCCTTATGTGTAATTTTGCTTTTAAAATTCCCAAAAAATGTTTATTAATGTTAGGAAAAATTTATAAATGAGTATAGCCATCAAAGATTTATTTTTACCTCTCCATAATTGTTTCTATATTTCCTTGCAATAGATATAATTTCTCAAACGAATATTAATATATATTTATGCATAAAATAAAATTTTTGATACGAAAAGTAGGAAGTTATCTTATTTTTTTGATACTTGAATTGAAACATTCAATTTTTACATTTCAACCAAGCATTTATCTCAATATTGTTATTATTTTTAACCTTTTAATAATAACTACAAATATCTATGCAAATGAATACCTTTTACTGAAAATTCGATTAATAACAGATATTTAATTTAAATTCATTATTTGTATTACCTTAAAGTAGCGCTTCTTTTCATAAATTATAATACCTAGACCTGTAAGAATGAACTTATACTTTCCCATAATTTATATAAATCTAAGTTTAGCTTAAAATTTTCTTCCATTGATTTTTTAAGCAAGTTATTTAAAAAAAATCTATTATAAATTCTTTTCTTTTTTAGAACTAAGAGAATCGAGAACATTCAATTGAATAAGAAACATATAAGTAGATATCATGATATTATAAACAAAGTTTAAATCCTAGAAAAATATATTATCAATGCAATAATTATTAATTTGGATGCTACTTTTTAGGTGATTAAAAATTATAGTAGTAGTTTCTGTGATAATTATATACTTTATCTATTGTAATGGTAAAAAAACTCAATTTTTATCTGTGTAAAAATGTATTTTATATATGTATGAAACCAATACGCAATGTACGCAAAACAACAGAAATCAGCATTTAGTAATCACACGTTAATCAATATCGTTTTAATAGCGTCATTATATTAAAATCCATATATAAACAATCATTATAAAACTATAGATCGGGGTTGTATAATGGATGTGAAATAGCTGTGTAATAAATACATATTTTACTTTCATAATGGTAAATTATTTGCCTTGCAACATAAAACTAAAATTATTTCAATACACTTAAAAGAACAAATCAGCATTTTCAAAATGTTCATCTTAAATAGTCTTTCACAGAATCAATACTCTCAAAAACGTCATCGCATTAAATCTAACGACATCCACATAAAAGATCACAAAAATAATAGAAAGTTTGAACTACTGATGAAAAACATCTATGATTAATACATATTTTACCTTCATAATGGTCAAACATTTATCTTATAGCGGAAAATATAACACTCAAACTTTTTTTAATGCATGCAAAAGAACAGAAATCAATTTTTGGTAGACACATTATTCAATACTTGCTTCATCTGGTCTTTTACAGAATCGATGCATTCAACAACGTCATTGCATCAACTCTAATAACATCCATGAACTTTTCATCAAATATCCAAAGTTCTTAACTCTTATTAGATACCCGTTCCATTCATCGAAGAATCCTTCTTATATAATATTTGACATTCAGACGCAGTAATGAAACCCCGCTGTTGCCTCCAGCGTCAAGTCCCCAAGGCCAGATGGACCACCTTAGAGAAATGAGCTTGCAGCCCTGATCATTTCCTGCAATTAATGAGTTGGCAAAGACAAAGGGCTGTCTTTAGAGCGAAGACGGAAGCGCAGACCCACACAATGGACGGGGCACACAATGACCCTCCTTTGCTATCAGACAAGCCGGTGAGTTTTAACAGGGACGTCGTCATTTGGTGTCATTGAGGGCTGTCACGAGTTTTCTTTTGAGGGACCACATGACGAGATGGTGAATGGGGTCTGGGTACGAGGATATTCTTTTTTCTCTCTCTTTTTCACTTTCTTTTTGGTTTTCGTTTAAGAGTGATTGAGGCTATTTGGTGGTGGAAAATTAGGTTGCATTCATTGAAAAGATCTATTCAAGTTATATGGCTAGAGTCTATAATAGAAGCTGACATAATAGTTTAAAATACCATAGTAATTTGTATGTTGAGAAATAGTCAGTTATTTGTCCATAGAACAATAATTTTTACGTAATGGTACCACTTATTGAATTCCAACTATTTTAGCTCACATTCTCCCATATATATCTTGTTCAAATTTTGAATCGTTAATTAAATACTTTTTATACATCCACTCAAGTTCAAATACATTTTTTTAAACTTGTAGTGGATGACATTCGAGGTTAATACAGTTTTTTTCAAATATTAATTCATTTAATTAAATTTAATTGGTGAAAATGCAGTTTAATCCAACCACTTGGCGTGATTTCATAAATTGCCAAACTTGGCTATTTTTCTTGGATGAACGTTAATCTCTAGAAAAATAATTTCGTTTGCCATTTAATATTTTGATTCTGTCATTTGTATAAACATATTCATATTAATTGTAATTATTTAATGAAAAGTAACTAAAATAAAAAAAAAATTGTTGACCTAAGTAGGAATTGACTTTAATTTTTTTTTTATATTACTTGTTTTTGTATCGATAAATATATGAAATGATATATGAATCATTTTATCAGCGTACTTGGATCCGAGTTAAATGACTCTTGACGACTATGGATTCTAACAGTTTATTTTTAACTCTTACCTATTCCAAAATACCCTGGATCCTTGTTCGATAAATTTTATTCAAGTTTGACAAATTTAAGTAAAGTTAAGACGTTGAGTTATTCGTGATTTTCTCTTTTCAAACCCCGGAGACTTTATAGTAAATTGAGTTGCATAAAGTTACAATTTCTTTCCAACACAAATGAAACGTGATTAGATAAATTAAATGAAGATAAGAAGTGAAGTGAATAAAATTAGATATCATAATATATAAAAGAAATATAATCGAAAGAAAATAAAGAGAAATAGAAGTTAATGCCAGGCTGATAAATATTTATAAAGATTTATTGAAGCATCGCAGGGGTTGAAGCAGTGGTTGACAATTCACAGGTGTAGAAAGTTGAAGCAATTATTAGTTAGTGTACTAAAGTAATAATTGATTGCTTACGAGTAGTGGTTGAATTGATAAATTAAGAATTTATTAGTTGATAATAATCTAGAATTAACGACTTTAGGAGGAATCGAGGGAGATCAATCTTATCTATTCTTTAGTGATTAATAAAATATTTTGTCTTGCTCGAAAACACATTTTCAAATGGAATCTAATAATTATTGACTGTACAGTTAGAAGGAATGATGTCTGAAAAATTAAATAATGAAGGACGTTCGTCAGAAATTCATACAAACATTTACAAGCCTTTGCACGAGCAATCACTGTCTTCTAACCTCTAACTTCTAACTTTCCGACCTCTCACTTGCATTCAGTTTGTACTTTATTATACATACATACATACAATTACACGCTCACACGCACGCACACACACACATATATATATACATATGTGTGTATATATATGTATATATTTATATGTATATATATATATATATATATATATCTTAAAATTCTTTCACTACACCTCTTATTAATAAATTTGAGTTACGTTTCATTAGCTTGAAAAAGGAACTAGAAATTTAAATATAAAATCAGAAAGTAGACCTAAATGTTAGAGGAGGGAAGGTTTCTGAGCTGTCCAACTTTAGAAGTCTTCCCTTAAATTTCTCTCTTATTAATTATTTAATTTTTAATTTAATTAAAGCATTGTCATTAATTTAATTTTCGAAGTAAATCAAATATTCTTTATATTAATTTTAAATTACTCTCGCGCGAGCGTAGATTCAATGCTCAGTTTCGCATTAAATTTTCAGCCAATCGGGTATCAAAGCCCTGAAGGGTTAAGGACCCCGAGAAAAGAAATTACAAAATCTCTTTAATTAAAACATGGAACTCTTCTAGCTCTTAATTTGACTTGTGTTAATTTGAATTCTTCAGAAAACTGTAAATAAAAGTGTTATGACTGTTCAAATAAGAATTATACCATATTTAACTGAAATGTTTCTTTGACAATATTGGATTCATTACTTTTATCAAGTTTTACCAACTCTAATCACTTTATAGTATTCTTACGTAATACTCTCACCTTACTAAAAGGGACTTTCTGTTTTTCAGTCAATACATATTAGACGCTATCTCATTAGAGAGTACATTCTAAATATATTAATAAATTTAATGTTGAAATATTTTTTTTTTTTTGTAGCCAAATGTAAATTCTTAAGCCAATGCTCTAAGTCAGAGGTCCATAAACCTATTTCTATGTATATAACCCTAGCGTATACGATACTTACGAAAGCTTCGTTAACTAATGTAATGAAAACATGAATAGAAAAATTTAAAAATAAGCATTATTATTTATATACAATATCCATTACATACTTTTATATAGTTCAATAATTACTCATTCTTAAAAGTAGATCTAAAAGAAGAATAAATAAAATAATGTTCAATTTGGAATAAATCATAATCAAACAGAAAGAGGCAGTTGATGTGATATTTATTAATCGTAAATTTCAGTCATGTATCTCCGAACATCATTACTACCAAACGATTATTTTTCTTCGTCAAAAAATATATGTTGCCACATTTAAAGCACATTCTAATAAATATTCCTAAATTTGGCTTTTATTCTGGTGCTACTTTGTAGTGTTAAATGAATTTTTCTTTTATTTGATGTCTTACAACATAATTATAATTTAAAAATAAATGTATCATTTAACTAAAAACTAGTTAAATGATAGATTCCAAATCTAGTAACTTATTCATGAATTAAATCTTTGAGTCTCTTTTTCATATCGTTATGTAATGACTCCAAATGTGTGCGGAAAGACTAAAAGCTGATCACCAGAATGAAGGTTAACAATAAGATTTGTTATAACTCACACATCTGTTCTTAGTGACCTGTTCTTCTCGACCTTTTATTATTGTTTTGAATAATCTCATTTTTAGAATGAACATTCTCGGACACAACTATTAGCAGTAGACTGGACTTGATTGATTTGTTACGTGGGATTTAGAGCAACAAAATCTGTCATCCCGTTGAATATAAATAAAAGGAAATATTTTGCTTACATAACCAAACATTCTTTTTTGCTGCTTCCTATATTAAAGATTTAAAATCATTTCGTTATGAACTCGACCTTTACTTTTTTCTATAACCTTGAACTGAATTATCACAGCGGCATTTTACTAGTAATCTCCCCCTTACCACCTCTTTTCGCATGGTGAACTCTCTTTTCACCCAATTGCCCCGAGGGATTTTTTTTCGTCGAGTTTTCAGTCTTTTCATCACAAATAATTTAGAGTAGTCCGTACTAGTAGCAACCTATACTATCTCTTTTACTAAACAGATAATTTCCAAATGTGGAAACAAAATATTTTTTTACCTTTTCTCATTTACAAAAAGAATTATATTTTTCAAAAATTGAGCCGTAATTATCAATAATGAATTTTTCATAAGAATCAGGCTCAGGTTAATTATATTTCTATTTCATTCATTTTCAGATTGTTCCTGTTCATGAAGAAATTCATAACATATTGTAAAAATCTAAAGATGTCCTTCGATGTAAATTAAGTTAACAAAAACCTGCATCGTAAACATTTAGATATGCTAAAATTGTAAAGAATTTTGTAATATGAAGTGACTAAGAATTACGGGAGAGGAATGTGAAACTGCTTTTTAAATACATTAAAAAACTTTAATTATAATGAGTTTATGAATACATGCATAAATTATAAAGATTAGTGGAATTAATTATTAATAATTTTAATAGTACAAGCATTTTGATGTTTTATTTCATTTCATAAGTTAAATATAAATTAAAAAACAATGAACATTTTATGGAAAAAACTTTTTTTTAAACATAATTATACAATCAATTTGAAAATAATATTGCTTATATTTTACAAGAAGTAACTATATATTATGTGTAATTAAGAGAAATTGAACATATGACTTACTTTCAAGAATTTTAATTACAGCCCATACAGAATCAGCAAAATAAATTTTCAAGTATGCCGATATCAGTGCAATAAAATTGTATTATTAGTAATTCCTTACTTTGCTTTGAAATATAACTTGTATGCAATACTTTTCATTCGAAAGAGCATTAAACATTATAAATTTGCTTTTTTACTTGTTTACACAAGGGGAAAAAATCATATTACATTTTCTCCGTGAGGAATTTAAATTAAATAAACTATGCATGAGTTTAATCATATTCAAACTCTTAAAACTGACAAAAATTATGACCATATTCAAATTATATCCGACTTACGTTGCTAAGGTAATTTAAGATTTTGACGCGCTTCATTACATGTTAAGACAAATTTAAACAAGATTTTATTCGTCAAATTTACATAAAATGATTATATTTATTGACAGAACATGCAATTAATTAGTGAATTCTCTTAGTTTAAGTTGTTATGGGGACTGTAATATGATAAATTAAAATGAAAGTGTATAACTTTACCACTAATAATATTTAAATACTTTCAGAGATTTTTTTATGCATGCAACATATTTACTTATTTAAAACTGGATACCATACATTCATATCTGAAAGTAAATAAAATCTGCATTTAAGTTTTTTTTTTTCTTTTGGATATTTTAGCAATATAACATCATTTAAATATTTTATCACGCACTTTAATCAAAATACTTTGACAAATGAAAAAGTTATTAATGCAAATATATAAAGATTGTTATTACGTACCATGTTGCATTAAAATCGGTATTTTTTGTTTAAGTTGAATTTATTCAAAAAATTTGAAAAATGCTACGGATACGATGGATTAGTATTCTATTCTCAAATCTGTTTTTTTTCCAAACTATTTAATATAAATGGCTTAAAACTGAGAATTTTTATTATCTCTTTATTCGATGTATCGTATACCATCTGATTAAATATTCCATGCGATTGCAATGTTTTTGGAGAAATAACTATCACAATGTGTCATTTAATAACATTAATTAATGTGTCATGTAATTATATTCATCAATGTGTCGTGTAATTACATTCATCAATGTGTCGTGTAATTGAATTCATCAACTGTTGTGTAATAGCATTCACCAATGGAATTTCTAATGAAATCCTCTAAATATTTAGTTTTTTATGTACTTTGACGCGGTTATCTTAGGAGTGATTGAGTAAATTTTAGTTCTACATTATTTTCTCCACTTCATTAACTATGAATTCCTTGTTTATTTATTTATTCGACAGTTTTTTCATCTTTTCTCAATTCTAATGCACGCGTGTGAATTTTTTTTTTCCTGAACAGTAGCACTGAGTGAGAAAGTGCAAGGAGTTCCTTGGACTTTCGTTTTTGATAAAATGATTGAATTAATTTTGTGTAAAACTTGGCAAGACAAAACAAAACAGATACATTTTGACTAAACAATAAACTGGTAGAAAGGAGCCATATTTTGGTTCAGAAAAAGTGTGACAAACCCAATGTGCACAAGACTAACAATTTGTTCGTACTTTGGTTTGACAGTAGTAGAATCGCTGGAAGAATTGTTTAGCAGACGGAGGAGATTGCTTTGAAGAATATTAGAGTAATATCGTTGCATTTAAATACAAGTATTTCCTAATGATTAAAGGGCATACTATTTTAAATCTCAGTAGTGTTTTACCGGACCCCATCCCCCGCCACCACGCGAAAGACTGTCGCTGAAATTTATTTTCAATTATTACAATTAAAGATACAATTTGATTTAATCAACTGAAATATTTGTGGAATATTTCGTTTAATAGAAGTTAGACTCCATTTTCTATGCTATTTTTATTAATTCTGTAAGTTTACACACTTAACGTCAAAAAAAGATGCTGTACTCAGAAGGAAGCAAAGTACGAAAATGCAAATTAAGAAATTGTTTCAATGCTGTTAGATATGCAAATTATTAAGGTGTTAGCCCGCGTCATTGCCAATATTGTCAGCAAACACTTGACTTCCTGCACAATTATGAATCATTTAAAAGGTTCTTCCAAAACACGTAATTTCAATTCTAACTTGTGTATTTGTGTTTAATTTATTACTTGGAAGTTAAAAATGCTTTTGAGAATAAAAAGAAAGCCATTTGAACAGCTGAATACCTTTGAGTTGAGTCGCATTGGATGGCTGCGTAAAGGTGGATGGTCAGTCCTTTGTTTATGCGTCATACTGGTCTGCCAGATGTTGCAATTGCTCAATATTGGGAGAATAAGGTGCAAGAAAATTATCTCTTATGGAGAGCTCCATAAACTACAAGTAGAGATGACTACAAGAAGTTTCTTGCTAGATCGAGGGACACCAACTACCATAAATCATGGACTTTATGTGGACAGTGATGCCGTATCTGTATCCTCCTGTAAGTGCCAGTATCATTAGCAGACAGTTGTAAGGGTCTAAATTGCTTGCACACATACCATTACGGAGATGGCCACAGACACCGCAGCAATGTCGCCAGAGACTGCAACGGTGCCACGAAACAGCAGCAGGGAATCCTGGGGAATGGCAACGAACATCTTTAGTAATGAATTTCAATTTTGTCTTGTTGAAGATGATAACCGGTGGGTAGAGCAACGCGGTCAGCGCCCCGATGGACAATTTGTTATCACTCATCACGTGTCCTAACAGTAGGGGGTATGGGTACGATGCCCAATCATAGTTGATCTTTATCAGACCCAAAAGTACATTAGTGAGGTCATTCAATCAATAGTAATTCCTTCTAAGAATACAAAGGCGACGATCTTGTAATTTCGAACCTTGGACAAGAAACGAGGACTTCACCTGAGCTAGTATCTTTCTCTCCAAATTTCCACACCTTGCTAATGAGGGGACTTTAGACCTTCACAAATTTAACACGCATCAGCCTCGCATCATAAATGTGGAGTTCTTTTCTGGATGCTAGAATTTTGCTTACACTGATGTCTACAAGGTTCCTCGACATATTTGTTCTTTGTATATTAGAGTGATAACTTTCTGATTCGAGCTGTCCTTCAATTATTCGTTAGCTATTATTTTTGTTAATATTTAAACTAACTTCATTTTTTATTTTGCTCCAGTTGCAAGAGATACATTCTTATACATAATACTGTATTAAGATATCCGACTACGTTAAAAACTCGAATTTAAAAAAAAAATACCGATTTTTTTTATTTATCCTTTTAAAATATTTGAATTATTCTCTTTCTAAAGCTACATTCCACTTGTAGATACGGTACATAGAAATCGAGTTATAAGTATTTAAATATCAGACATTTCCTTTATTTTCTGAACAAGTTTTAACTTTAATTCTATTTCCTAAAGAATGAAATTTTCAGTATGTTTACAATTTTCGAAAAGTATTAACTCGAATGTTTTTTTTCTATATATTGATGGAATTTGGTAGAAATATTTTTCATATTTTTTTAAGACCTTGAAGAAGGATTTTTGTACTGTATGGTATATAAGTGGATTTATTCACATTTTAATGCATAAGAGTGGAGGAATTTTTTGAGAAAAAATGCGTGTTGTTATTTCGACTCATAATAACTCTGAATAAATAATGTAAATTATTAAAAATTCCTAGTTCAAGCTCTGTACAGGTGTCATAGCAATACATATGCTGAATAACAATGTTATAGAAAGATTTTTCATAAAAGGAGAATATTTTGAATATGTGCTATTTTGTTCTTATATTATGCTAAGAAATTGCATTTTAAAATCTTTTCATTATAATAAAACTTTTGAAATGCTTTTTTTACATACATTCTAATTCAGATTATAGTAAATATAAAAAAAATATTCATTTCTATCTTTTTTCAATGTCCTGGTTCCGAACGTAGTCGGATACCTTACATATAAATAAATGTGGATGTTTTACATATTATATTGGCCTGGATCTTTCTCATCTACTGATTTGAGTCATATAAAGTGAAGTATACGCTCACTAATCTTATTATTCCTTCAAGGAGAAGATTTCAATGAAATTCGGCCGTATATATATTTTTCTTGAATTCTGAGCAACGAGATGATATTTAATGATGTTTCAAATGTTTGTTCAATACTACGAGGGATAATTTTTTGTCCATTTACCTTTTAGAAAAAAAACAAAAGCATCACATCAAGCAATCCATCTCAACTACATTTTCATCTTAAATCTTTCCGGTCTCAAAATAGCTCCAACAGTGATTTAGCAGCAGTGCATTTTCATTGTTCCACCATTAGACAGACCCCGAATGTACATTAATTGCTGTGGAAATACCCCATCAAAATCTTTCTCATATTTAAGAGGCGCTTTCCAGGATTACCTCGCAAAAGTTTGAAGAGAGTAAAGGACGAGGGAGGAGTGGGTTAGCGGAGAGAAGTCGAATACCCCTAGGCGGCCATTAGCAAGACTGTAATTCAATTCTCCTACGGCTCTTTCTATTGATTGCGAGGATATAGAACGTTGGCTGCTTTCCATCCCCACCCCCGGAGTAGTTCACAGTATCACTCTTCTCACAGATTGACACATGCAAATAAAGGCTCTGACGCAGACCGTAAAATATTTCTTCTCAGAGTTATCTTTTTCTGGCATTTTTTTCCGCCATCGTTTCTAATAATTTGGCGAAAAAATGCGTAGCAGAACTACGCCAAACTTCTAGGATTTCCCCCCCCTTTTCTTCCCCTAAAGCCTACACATGAAGGGTTTTTTTTTATCTTTGAATTCTTTTTTTTTTTCTTATGCTCTCGTTTATTTAGTCTTAGTGAAAGAAGAGATGGGACAGGGGAAGAGCTTGAATAATAGGATCGGCACCCTTGCATATTTTTGCATTCTTAAAAAGTTGAGTTAGTGCTTGTTTATGAAGGGGGTTATTATAAAGTTTTATAGGGGACTAGATGCAGTTATTTGCGCGTGAATCTTTTCTTCTTCAGCCTAGGGCAGGAATAATCATAAAGAGAATATAGATGAGGAACACATTAAAAAGTTTTTCAGAGAGAGAGAGAGAGAGAGAAACAAAAATTTTCCAACTAAAGCAAATATTCATTGCCGACAAAAAAAAAGTATAAGTCTTTATTATGAAATGCTGAAACATCATATTGAAAATATTTAAATTTTATGGCGACAGAATTTGCTTTTTGCGGAAATCATCGATTTTATGTTAAAGTCATCACGGCGCTCTGAAATAATGATTTGAACTTTAAATTACGGGATGAACTATGACGTAATATTTAAATATACCTTTCAGAGCATGAAAAAAATTTATGGTTGCGAAATATGGAATATATATTTTAACATAAATATAGAACCGAGAATTAAATGTTCTGCAATGAAAAAATACATTAAAATGCAGTATTTTTTTTCACGTCTCCTTATTTTCTATTGGTTTTAAAAAAAAGTTAGTTTAAGTACGCTATTAATATTTTTTACGCATTTGTTCAAAGCAATATATCTCGAGCATACGTTATTAACACCATTATCTTATTTATTTTGAAAGATACTGCAGGTATTTTAAGGCTTTCGTAGATAAGGCATTTTAGTTATAATTAAGTAGTTTCGTGTCGATTTATTAATGTTAGTTATATAAACCATTTATTAAAAGAATAATTCTTGGATATAAAATTTCTTCAGTATGTTAATATTATTTATAAGTACCTTTTTTCCATAGTAAATCTCAGTAATTTAAAGAAACTAAGTTTTACCTTTAATTTCTTTTTCCATAATTGCTATACTATTTTATTCAACTTTTGTTTACATTCATTTTTTACGAAACAAAACTTTAATGCTCGCTAATTATAAATTTATAAATACAGGGAATAAAGGACATACCATAAAGTATTTCAAAATTAATGATAAATTTAATGACATTCCATTATTAAAATAATTGATGCATTCTAAAGGAATATTAATAAACATAAATTATAGTGGTTAGATTTTATTTTTAAATTTTTTTTGTGTCATTCCTTTTATGATTAATTTTCTGATAAAACTATTCTATAAAAAATGTATAGTATGATAAATTTACAAAATATTTTTATAGATGCACTTAAAATTTAAATTTGAGCTTATTTTTTAGGTAGCTATAAAACTAAAGATTACAAATATTCTTTTAAATAAATTAATGATACGAGGTTTTAAAATAATAATTCGAAACAATAAATTTCTTCGGGCACATATTTAATTCATTATGTACAGCTAGATGATTTGACTAAAACATATCATGCAATCAATCATCAATTATATCTACTTTAATGTCGTAAATTCTCTTTTAAAACTTTATGCAGAAATTTTCCAAGAGTCCGTGTGTTTTTATTAGCCAGGTAATTCATCAACAATTCTGTCTCACCCAAATTCTATTTTATTTTCGGGACATTAAATTATAAATTTATCAAAAGTTAAACTAAAAGAGATGTCCTTCTCATTTTAAGGTATTCTCTAAAATATTTTCATTTAATCAAGTCTTTGACTTATTTATTCCATTTTGAAAGCACGCTATTAAATTAAAACATTGTTTTTTTTCTTCAATTTTGCGTTCTAGAGTAATTGGAAACCTGATACTAAGCTCAGGAATTCTCAAAATCATTTGAATTAATAACTACTGAGTTTCCTTTTTAAATTTTATCATGTTAAGTTATTATTTACTCATACGTATTTGGTCTTGATTTGTTTACATTGCAGTTTATTAGTTTCCTTACATTTCATTCTTTTAAGTACGAAAAGGAATGTAAATAACTCGAATTTTCAATTAAATATTCTTTTTTTTCATTTGATTGTAGGATATTGAAGGCAAAGACGCTAAGAAGTAATATCGGATAAGTTATTTATTTGTGGAACTGTAAAATGAATTATAATTGCGTAATAACTATACATTGTTCAGGTAAAAAAAAAGATATTTAGTTTAAGCCAATGAGAAGTTACATTTTTGTTTTGTATCCTTGTCTATTCTTTGTTAAGACTGAATTAATTGCTTCAGTGTTCTTCACCTAAATTTCAAATATTTAAAGACGTAAAATATTATTTAAATTTACTAAATATTATTCATTTTATTGATGTGTACATACATATTTTCTATTTGTATGTGATTTACCATTATTACCTTTTGATTTTTTTTTGTTCGTTTCAGCTCTTAAACTTTTCATTTATTTATGTATCTGAAACCTTTGATTTAGTTATACATTTTTTCTTAAAATTTCCATTAAATTTTTCGAAATTATGTAGTCAATTTTATTTGCTTTTCACTTTATTTTCCCCTATTTTTCTAATGTATAAAATATTTTTAACAAAGAACTTCTTTTGTAAGTCCAATACGATTTCCATAGGTTTTTTGTCTATTAAAAATTTTTATCGCTTTTATTTTTGTTATTCAAATAAATGGAACGTGATTGAGAACAAAAATTTGCTCTATTATTTTTCAAATAATATTTGAAAAAAAATTGTGAGAAAAGAAAAGTTTGAGAGATTGAAACAAATATTTTTATTTCTGATTCCATTTTTAAATTTGAATTTTGTTCACAAACCTTTTACCTAATATGACATTATCTGTTTTTGTGTTTCGTGTTAAAATGTGAAGTATTTTTTGTTTAATCTATAGAATACCTTATCATTTTTGAGAATTATGATCTTTTAAATTTCATAATCACTCGCGAGTACAAAAGAATTTTCAGTGAATCGCAATATTAATTTGCATTGAGTTTTACGTTCGGGATATTTTTAAATGGCGTTAGATCAATTTGTGACATTGGTTCTCTGTCTCGATTCATAGTAGTCAACTTCAAGTTCAATACAATCTCGCACAACCGGGAAGGCCCTCTGAAGGGCTTGCTTTAAAGGATTCGATACCGGCATTTTCAACCGGCACTAAGTTCGGCTCCTACTATAAGGGTGGGAACGTTTGGGTACCATTGGAACGACTACCTTTCATTCTTCAGCTCTTGCTCCATGTCTTAGTCTAATTAGTTAATCCACTGAACTCAAATTGAGGACACCCAAGAACAAACTAAAATAATTTAGAAATAATCTCTAGAGAATAAATAAGGTCGCTCTCTCTCGAATTCCAATTAACTCAGCAGTCCTAGATTTAGATTTACATTTAAAAAATTTAGCTTATCATATAACTCATTCTGAATTCAACAATTATCACTAAAAGTAGCTGCATAGCTTAATGATTATACTACAATTATTTTCAATCCACAAAACTAATTAAAAGTCTTTCTATCCAAGTTATAAATCTCTATCAACAAGTCATTACCCTCTCTCTGGTGTCATTTTACAACGTTTTTCTGAATTTCACTTGGTGTGTGTGTGTGAGTGTGTGTGTGTGTCATCAAATTTTCGATCGTTAATTTAACCAACTTCCCATCAAGCTAGAGCTTTGAAATTTTGGGAATCGTTCGTACTCGCCTAACAATGCAATATTTAGACGTTTGCGAAAAGTTTTAACTAATATTTCAATAATTTTAATAAGTCAAAATATTCTTTCCCCTCGGCACTTTTAGGATTGAGGAAAAAATTCCTTTCCCCCTCTGGGAGCACCGGGCACTCCCCACGCAGCATGCGGTATCGTAAACCTTTTGTACTCACAAAGGGGAGATACTATCTCCCCTTTACTATCTCTGAGACAGTAAGGGTTGCTGACTTTTAGTCAGTAATCATTCGCAAGAAAGAAAGTTTCCAATATTTGGCACCTTGTCTTATCACAATAATTTTTTCTGAATTCTGGTTCCTATTCTTTTTTTAATAGAATGGCTTACAAACTTTCAAATGCATGTTTTGATTTTATGAGTATTATGAATTTTTTAATACTCTCACAAATGTCTCTTTTTAAGTCAATTTTAAAGTTAAAAATAACTAACAGTTTTAACTAATATTTCAATAATTTTCTCTAATAAACTTTACCACCATATAAAAACGTTGGTTTTTATATCGAATTTTTACTATATTTATGTTTCACTGTATCTACTTGAATTCAATTCGCTTCTATCTTCGCCTTATTTACATGATCATGTTTCTTTGGGGTTGTGAATAAATTATACACAGATTCTATAAAGTCGCCGAGAAGACTTTATAGAAATCTGTGTGCAAGTGTGCAATTCACAGATTTCTATAAAGTCGCCCAGGTTAATGACTAGAAATTCCAGAATATCCCAACGTCACAAGTCATTTCCACTTCCAGATTTTTTTTCTAAGTATGAAATATTAATTTGAACATGTAAGAATGTTCAGAAATCAATTTTCAAAAGAGGGTACTTTTAGAAAGCAAATCACATAAAAATGAAAACCAATGGGATGCAATTTATTTCCCGTGTGTCTTTAGAATTATTGAATGAAAAATTTACTTTAGTTGGATGCTTAGAATACCATTTCTGTAGTTGGCACCCATGTCTACCATTAACACTCTCATCTATCTTCCTTTTCACACTTGATCAGCATCTCTCCCGAGCATTACTAATCACACACATATTCCAAACCTCATCAACCAGCTCCGTGGAGCCTCTTAGAACACATCTCTTTGACTTGCCACACAACTGATTGGCCGATTTGAATTTTATTACGCCCCACGAAGTCCCAAGTTTAATAACCTGCTGTAACAAAGGCAATTAAAAACGAAACGATAGATCCGCCTGAAAGTTTAATGAAAATCAGTAAAGCGAAAAATTAGTGATCTCGTGCCCGAAACCTTTGATTTTTCATCGATACTCCCCCTGCACGATAAAGGTTGAGGAGGAGGAGGGAGATTCTTTTTCTGGAGAGGACGACCCTTTTCCATCATCCCCCTATCGTTTGGAGCACTTTTCCAATTAGCCAAAATCCCTGATTTAACTGGTCAAGTACGACCCTCCTTCAATAACACTAGGTTGGCGATGGGGGTGGAAAGGAAATTGAAAGGGAGGGGGTGAAGGGGGACTTAGATCAATCAAACCTTCTGAATACATGAAGGGAGGAAGGAACAAAAATGTTCGATCTCCAATATGACATCCCTGGTTAATTAAGGGTAGTACTCGTTGCTTAACAAGGTGAAAGTTTGCTAGTTTTGAACTATTATTTGTTTCCTTGCTCGCGGAAGGTCTGGGATGGCTATTGATAATTAATAATCCATATTTCTTTACACTCAATTTTAATGAAAGCTTCAGCCTCAAACCAGAGGTACAATTATTTCTCTTTATTTTCTCTCTCTTGTAAGAGTTTCGTTCATTGCTGATAAAAGTGCGTGCAATGTATATTTTAACGCTCCATGCCGAAGAATGGTGGCATAGGTTCTGTGTGTATTAAATTGGTTCAAAAATCGATAGCAGTTCGTTGAAATCGAATACCGGTCGTTTAAATAGGTTCCGGTAATTATATGACTGGGTTTTTGAGTGATGTGGATTCTAAATTGCTTAAGTATTTCTTAAAAGAAAATTAAATAAATTTCCTTACCCAAAGAGTTTCGGAGAACTATTCATTGAATTAATTTGCTGTGTGGTTTTCGGAGTAATATTTGTTTTTAACTGTTGGGTATGTGAAATAAAATGAAAGAAATTTTATTATTTTTACGGTTCTTTATTTTTTTACTATAAGTTTCATGCTCATCGAGAATGAAGTTATAGAGATTATCTGAGATTTAAAAATTAATGTTTCAATCTGCGTAGCTATATAAATTTACTCTTAAAAATATCCTAGTAAGATAAAGTGATGCAGATTCTGAATAGAAAAAAAAATGAAGTAAAAAATAATTTCAAATTATGTTGGTGTTTTAAATAGTTTATTAACATGTGCTAACATGCTGTTGTTTTGAAGAAATTGAGTCGACAAAATATGCGCGTGTATAAAATAGAGGATACGTGGTGTTAGGTTCTAAAGATTGACATTATAATACATTACCATTATAATAATTACATTTGATTTTCTTATATAAAAAATACATTTACAATTTTAAGCTATATTTAATTTAATATTTTATCATCTGCTTTTATTTTAACATCCCAACAAAATATTAATTTCTACTTCAATAACTTATCGTTTGCCTTGTTTTTTTTAATATTTAATGTAATAATTGATTTCTCTCTCTCTCATGGCAGAATCAGTTATTTTTATTCTTTTTTATTTACTACATTTTTTGAATAGTTTATCTTAAACTTTTAGCATTTAATATCTATACCTTGCATTCCGTCTGGTATTGTGCCACGAAAAATAAGATTAAACACGTGATCATAAACTTTAAAAATCGAAATATAAACTAGCCGATTTTAAATACTTCATTGAGTGAGTGAGTGAGTAAAAGTGAAGGTTATTGGCGCAAGAGCCAGATGTTGCTATGCTGCGCCAAACAAGATTGAACTGTGGTCTAGACACGCGAGAAAAATTGAAAAAAGACAAATATTGGTTGATAAGGAGGGTCGAAAATAGAGAAGGATCACAAGGGTAATCCAAGGTGCATCACCCATGCTTACCAAAGCCAGTAAAACACATGAGAAAGGAAAAGATCATTAGGGAACATCGGAGTCATGATACCTGTACTTACTAGAAGATGGCAAGCCCCTGAGGTCCCCTGATATAATCCCCAAGGACAGGATGACCGGCTATACCCCCAGACGCTGGGTATTCATTTGAATCGCCTCTTATAACATACAATGGGACTACTACAGTGGGACTATTCTACCATACCCAGTCACCACACGGGTGATATATCACATTAAAATGCTTTTGATTTGAACATTTTTTTGAATTGATATAAAATCCTGATTGTCAGGCTTGATAAAAAAAATTATTTAAGGGTAACAATCACTTAACTAAGGTAAGTAAATAGTACATATTTAAAAATTTAGAGATAATATGTGCACAGTTATTTTAAATGCTCATTTCCCTGAAGGAAGCATGTAACATTTTTTTTGCAACGAATCAAATTTTTTGTAAATATTTACTTAGCTTGGATTCATTTTTATTTTGATCTTCATCAATGGAAAATATAAAGGAGTTTCGTATCATTTCATGTATTATTTTTAAAGAACGATTTATTTCGTTGTATATGAATTATATTATGCGGTTCCTAATAAAGCAAGGGGAAAATATTAAACATCAGATTTTCTATGGTTATTCGTGAAGAAATGTTGCATAATCACATCTTATATGCTGAAGTCCAAAAGGTATTTTCGTGTAATGTAAAAAAAAAAAAAAGGACCGAAATTAGATCACTTTTTTCGGTAATAAAACTCTCGATTTCTTATTTTATATTCTCACCTCACTATATTTTAGAGAGCTGTATATTTTATAATAGTATTCATTTCTACCTGAATAAATTCTTTGTTTTTCTGGTTAAAAATATGTTCCACGTTTTACTCCTATACTGTATTGCTAAATGGAATTTGAAATTTGCTTGTTCAAGTGAAAAATAGTGTCTTTTTCGAGTGTTTTTAAATTTTAAGAATACTAAAATCCAGAATTGAAAAAATTTTCCATCTGGAATAACTTTCTGTCTTCTATGTTACGATTGGGTTCTTTGACACTAGGGGAAGACAGTCTTAAAATAACGTTTCATAAATTAAAATCACTATAAACAGTTCTTCAGCATACTTTACTCATACAAATATCTTAAATGGATATATTGTATTACAAAAATATGAAAAGTAAAAAGGAAAAGAAGAAAAAAAGAAAAATCTATTTCATATAAAGTTTTACAAGTTTTTGTTCCATTATATTTTGTAATCTTTTTAAAACCTTTCTAGAACACTATTTCGAATATTCTAATTTACATTAAAAGACATAACAGTCAACGTAATACAATAATTATAAGTACTTATTTATATTTATAATGTACTTAATTTGAAACAAAGAAACAGAAATTTGAAATTACTAAATCCTTACTTAGAAACTGCATTTATTTAACATATGCATGCCTTTATTCAGATTATTATTACAATAGAATACAAAAAAAAATAATGAAAACGTCTGCAAGAAAGTTACGTATCACGATTTTCAAGGGAAAAAAAAAGAGAGAACAGATTTTGCTTCCATGGTTCTGGAACAAAAACAATTATCATTCCCAAAATCTCTCAAGTAGTGAAATGAACCTTAATTCCCCCAACATGGTTCCAACTGCGAAGAATGGTTCTTTCCAAAACAGCATTTAAGCAAAACTTTTACGCGTTTAACAAAATGGAATTAATTCTTTTCTAAGACTCCAAAACACATGTCGGCTGTTTCCAGTGCGACCTCTAGGGATTATACCGTTACTTGAGGAACTAATTTACATGTTTTTCCCCCCGTGCGTCTATTTAGTGCACTACTTACTTCGATCTTACTTTTTATTCTGCATCATTCATTCTGACATAAAGTGTAAAGACAGAACTTCCCAGAATGAAACCTCAGGATGCATCGAATGGTGTAAGTCAGTCAGCGATGCGACGGAATGCTTTAAGTTAGGCTTAATTAATTAGAACGTTTTGAGAGTTAAATTTGATACCATTTTATAATACTAACAGCATTAAATATGTTTTAAGGTAATTGAGACGCTTTTGATAAGAAAAAAAAAGAGTTTTAATTTATTCCAAATTTAAATAATAATCACTTTTTTAAGAACTGTAAGCGGTGAAAGTCTTTTTTTAACATTGAACTATATCTTTGTTTATGTACAGTAACTCACATTTATGTACATAAATAGTTTTATATAGTAATTAGCGATTAACGGATGAACTTATATTATATTTTTAAGTTCGTATGCTTACTTTTAGGTGTATATGCATAAATTACATTATATTTACAACTGTAATAATATGCAGAGCTCCTAAAACATTCTATACATTGTACTAAATAACTAAATTTAAATAACTAATTATTAGGTGTAATTAATTAGTAATACTAAACTATAGTATTAACTAATAATTAAATATAGTATTAACTAATGATTAGTTATTACTATATATAAATAACTAATTATTAGGTGTAATTAATTAGTTATTTAACTATAGTAATAATTTTAAGAGTTTAATTTTGTTCTTTATATTTCTCTCAATTTTTATACAGATATTGGGCAAAATTCAAAATTTTCAATAAAAATTTTAAAAAAATATTACCAAGTTCTTTGTGCGAGGTATAACCTTATTATACGATATGGTAAATGTCAGCTCTAAGGATAAAGCACATTTTAAGGAAGGTGTACCAGAATAAAAAAAAATATGACATTTTGAGTAAAAACCGCTCACACGGTTAATTTCTCTATGGCTTGGCAAGATTGTTCAAAATTGTAAAATAAATTTTTTAAATCTATTTTTAATTAAGTGTTATAAAACTTTCATAAGTAATGCGTCTTTGTAATCAGTAAAGTACGTTCTATTTTTTAACAGATAAAATCAAAAAGGTGAAATTTGAAGCATTTTAATATTTATTTCAGTATCCTTAAAAATTAATCTTGCGAAAAAATAATTTAAGCAATTTTTTTTCATTAATTCTACCTTTTATTTCAATATAAGTTGCGCGTTAAATATTTAATTTTCTGAGATGTTTTCTTGAAAAATAACTCGCAAACTATTGAGGAGTGGGAAATGAAAAGAAAAAAAAAAGAATCTAGGTGTAGTCGTCTTCTTTTCCCTTAATTTGTCACAAAAATGATGACTGACATTACATTTGTGCACCAATATAATGCGCTATGTTCCCCTAAGTAAAAATGCGTAATAATAATAATAATTTGATCTTATCTTGTTTTTATAAAGGTCCCTTTTTATTTAATAATATATATATATATATATATATTATATGTGCAATAATAAAAATTGAAATGTAAACTCAAAAAGATACAAATATTTTCTAGAAAAGTAATAATTCTCTATAAATGTAAAAGTGTCTTTTTATTAAAGTGTAAAAGAGCTTTCAAGATATATATGAATTTTGAATAAAAATGTAATCTTTAAGTGAAAAAAAAAGGGGGAGGGCGTTTCACTGTAATTTCTCTTTAAAGTAATCGTAGTAAGCAAAATAAATTTTATTCCATAAATTCCTCCCATTAAATTCTGAAGTACTATGAAAAGATTTCTCTTTAAGTTTATTCGTCGTGAGATTTTATAAAAAATTTATTCCATTTTGAATGTATCGCGAAACATAGTAGCTTTATATTTTATCAAGAAAAATGGCAAAAGTTTAAAAGCCAAATTTCAAATGCCTATTTTTAAAAAGAGCATTTTGTTACGATTCGTTTTGAAATGTGCATGAATAAATCAGATTCAAATCTATTACTCTTGAGAAAATAAAACAAACCAATTTTATGCGATGAAATAAATGCTTCGGCTTTGAGTAGCCAATTTTAATTTTCCCTATCATAAAAAATAGTATAATTTCACTGTGACTATAAGTTACTCCGTAATAGTTATAGCTATTACGGAATTTTGATATAATTATTATAATTACGGACATGATTAAATTAGTTAAACATAGTTAGTGCACATTACAAGTATTTATGGGCGCTTTGAAAGAAAATTTTGTAATCAATTATACACAATGTGAATTTTTTAAAATATATTTATATATTAATTTTTTTTATAATCAAAGACTTTATTATTTTATTGAATAGAATAAAAAACATTTATTGTATAGATATTATTATATTTTATTTATTTATTTTTGAAAAATGATTGAAATTAAGTACAATTTTGTTTTCTTTACTGCGTTTAACTAATAAAAACCTTTGAGTTTATTCCAGTTTCAGCGTTTAGTCAAAATTCCAATAAATGTTTCAGGCCAGAAACTGAATTAGTTTTCGGTTTAAAATAAATTTCTCTTTAAATATATTTGAGAGCTATAGGTGACCAATCTTATTATTCTGAATTGCAGTTATGTTGCAGTGCATGTTATGTGTGACAATTGAACTCATTCTTCTCTACACTAACTTCTACATCACATTACATGAAACTACGTGAATATTTAAAACGTTTTCATATAAGCATAATTTTTCCCCCAAAAGGATACTTCGTATTTTTAATAAACTTCATATTTTGAGCAAATATTTAAGGATTTATCATTTCGAAAACACTGTCCACAACCACAATATTTTAAATCATAAGCCAGGTAAATATTTTACACCTGTAAATACCATGATAAATTACATCGAGCGTAATATAAAACCTGTATAACAAGTCCGTTTTAAATATTAAAAAAAAATATGATTGAGTGGGCAGAAAAGAAAATGATTTTTGATGACACCCTTTTCCGATACTTTTTTAATGATAAACTCGCTTTCAAAAGTTTGTTTTCTTAATTATCGTATTATTGATTTGCAATTTATACAAACAGAAAATGGCCAGAAATAAAGTAAGTAAATTACTTTGGAAATCGGATTACTTCAGAGCAAACGAATAAATTGCGCGTAAGGGAATTCGTCACGTAGAACAGTAATAGAAACAACGTGAAGGTAAAGTAGCACATCACTAAAAGAAATTTTTCATAAAGTCAGTTTGAAAAAAAAACATTGAAATTCAAATTTAATCAAATATTCAAACTATTTCATTCTAAAATAAAATTTTAGTCCCCATCGGAGGTTGCAGTCATGAATAAGATATACAAGGGTCGTTCAATAATTATTTAAAATTCCAAAAGATCTAAAATGTTCATAAATTTTCTGGCTAGTGAGATCCTCTTTGCCTTCTTTGGAACAGATTCACTGGAGGTAATTTATTATTTTGATTATTTTCCGGTGTATAGTGATAGAACGAAATCTAACCCATGGGGACAACTAGACGCAAAATGACATCAACAAATCGATGAGGCAACAATCAGATTTGATTTTGCAGCAAATAGCTATCAAATCGAAAATAACTTATGATTCGAAGACAAATTTGTTTCGGCTTCGTTTAACAGATGGCAGCACCCAATGGTAAAAATAGTTTATCTTAATGATGCCATCTGTCTTCAAATACAAGTACTTTTTCAACCACGTTCGTAGTTTCATAAACATCAATGAGCACATTTCGAGACCATATTGTAATCCTGATTGCACTTAAGACCTATCGGTCTAAATAACGGTGATTTGCTCTTTTTCCCATAGAAATAGATCTCGAAATCATTACTTGAGGAGTCTGAATGCTAGGGGAGGATGGTACAAACACATGTGTTATCATCGTCATTTGACCGTGAAGAGGATAACACCTGAGTTAGGTGAGGAATTCGAAATCCTTTGCCAACAGCTTTTTATTTCTCTTGGTTATATTACGCTAATTTAAAATTTGCAAATATGTCTTAATAGATAGTGGGTCTTAAAGCCATCTCGTGTGGTTTGATTTCTTTTTATCAATGTCGCACTAGAAGTAACACGAAGGCTTTTGGCGTCGGGTCCTGTAATTTTGAACCTCGGTCGAGTGACAAGGTTGACACCTGAGCTGGCATCTCCCTTTCCTAACCTCCTCCCCTACTTGGGGACTTAAAGACTCGACAAATTTAACTGGTATCAGTTCCTTCTACACGACGGGTTCTTAGTGGCATCAATGCACGATCCTACGACTCGAGGAAAACAGCCGGCCGAGACCACTACAATACTGCGAACCATCTCGTGTGCGATACTAAAGCTAACATAAAAGAGTAAGATACCAGTTTAGTTTTCACGTTCAATACTTCTTAAAGGCATACTTTCAAGTGATGCCTTTAAGAAGCATTATTATCAAAACAAAGGGAAAATATTAATAAAACAAAAACTCTTCACTTTTAAAGAACATATTTAAATAAGAGAGCAGTTAGATTTCTTTATACTCCAGAAGAGTAGCGGATTTATTATATAATAAAACGCTTTACCAATTTTTTTTGCACCCTTTTATCTCTGCGCAACTATATTTACATTCTAAATGAAACCTTAAACCACTTTTCTTCGCCGCCGCAATAGTTCAACTCAGAAAGCGTAAAAGAAGAAGTAGCATACACAGAATACTAAATGAAACCGCATTTATGCAAAATTAATTTTTAACCCCACCGTCTTAAGCAACTAACAAAAAGCAAACACTGCGGCGAAACGGGGAAGAAAATAATTTTCAGGTTTATTACTGTCAATGGCTTTAAGTTGATTTCCAGAAGTCGAAGCTAGTATTAAGAAGGTTGAGAATTCGGAATTAAACAACACGCGAAAAGTTTCCACTTTTAAATCTTTATGCATAATGCATGAAAGAGTCAGGATGAATTTTTACGTGATTTCGCATCACTAGAGAGAAAACCACATGTACATTTCGGTTGAGTAAGAGAAGAATTCTTTGTGGGGCCAGCAGCAAAGCGAATGCTTAATTCGTTTACTAGCACCAAGGTATCAGAAATTAATTTTTGAAAATTTACTCCGTCAAATGTCATTTTTTTTCCATCTTTCTCTCTCCCTCATCCCCTCCCTTTTCGTCTTTCTTAACCTCGTTTACCATCGCTGATTATTTGATTTGTAATTCATTTGCGACAAAATTGAAATTGAGTTAAGGCCTGAGTTAAGTCTTGTGTGTGTGTGGATTTGAGGTGATTAGCATATGTGATGGCGCAAAGGTAGATTAATATATGCGACAGGAAGACAGTGGAAATTTTAAAATATTCCAGTTTTATACAGGGTTTGTTGGTGGGAACAATTATTCAAATTAGCAGGGAAAATTATTGAAATGCAAATGTTTCATTAGTCGTAAATCAGGGATTTGTACGAATTATACAGTAATTATGCGAGCAGGCGTTCCTAACAATTAAAAACTTTGAATTATAAATAAAAATTCTTAAAATTATAATTTGTGGTTAGAAAACAAATAATATTTAATTCTTCACATACGTGGATATTATTCTGAAATTTATCGATCGATTTCTAAGAGAAATAATTATATTAATTCATCAAGGTTATGATAATTAATACGAGAAGGTATCGCATAGTTTTATTTATTACCAAGATACTCGATTGAAATTATACCGCGTGTTAATTGATCCTTATGCGCATAACGTTATAAATTACTATTAATGTTGGTTTATTTTATTTCAAGATGCCGTAGATCAAAGTAATAGTATAGTTTAATTACCATTCCAGGTATCACGTGATGTATAATAAATATAAAAAGTAAACTCTTACCTCAAATTATGACTTGCCGAAGATATCTAAGCTGTATTGATTTAATAATACAGAATCTTTCCCGAATCTACTCGAAATAAAAACTTTAGCAGGTTCTTCATAACAAATAACCAGGAATGTAGATGTGGCCGCAGTAGCCTGGTGGTCATGTTTTCGGATTCGTGGCTGGCGGTTTCCGTTCTGTCGCGGGTTCAATCCTTGGCCACTAAAGACCAGTCGTGCAGCTGGGGCTGATGCCCGTTAAATTTGTTGGAGGCCAAAGTCCTTCCATTTGTGTGGTGTGGAAGTTAGGTGAGGGTGGTGCAAGCTCAGATATCGTCCTCGTCACTTGACCGAGGTTCAAAATTACGAGGTCCGTCGCCAATAGCCATCGTGTTGCTTATAGTGCGACGTTAATAAGAAACTAAACTAAACCAATAATGTAGATCCTTTTTGATTAAGTATGTTTTAATTATTTTAATTTGCATGCTAAATTACTTACAGAACGTTAGAGCTTCGCAGAGAAATGCTGCAACTCTTTGGATTCAGCCTGTATTCAACCCTGATTCAGAAACTGCTTGTAATCTAAACAAAGGTGGTTCCTCTTCGATCCGAGTTTCAGACATCGGAATATCATAAGATTTTAATTATTGCTAAAAATAAACGAGATATACAGATATTTCTTCATAATAACTAAAATGCTACGACTCTCCTACGTACATGTAGTATAAAATGTACTGCATCTATAACAATAAACTGGCGCTATTCCTAGTGGTCATGGACACGGACTCGTGGCCGTTGATTTTCATAGAGTTATGAGTTCGATCCTGGATGCCACTTAAGACTCGCCTTGTAGCTGTTGCACGTTACATATGTAGAGGCTTATAATCCTCCCACCTGGTGTGGAAATTAGGACAATGAAGTGCCAGCTCAGGTGTCCTCCTCTTCACTTGACCGATGTTCAAAATAACGAGTTCCATTGCCAATAGCCCTCGTGTTGCTTTTCGTACGACGTTAATAAAATGAATTTATCAATCAATATAACCATAAAATTTACTGAGTACTTATCGACTTCATGTTCGATGAAGTTAACATAGTTATAATTTCAAAATTCGAATGTAATAAAATTTAAAAGTTTTGAAATCTTATGATTCAAACTTCAGTTTTATTTTTATTCGAATTTTGTTCTGAACCAGAAATTTCTGAGTGTCCATTAGAAAAAATAAATATGTTCAATCTTTAAGAGATAAACATATTTCACACAGTGCAAAACATCTGAACTATGAATTAAATTAGTTTCTTAGAAAAGTATTCGAGAATCCTCACTTTGAGAAAAATGCAGACATCGATATTTTTCTCTTTCATGCGGCACGTGTGTTCACTTTAATAAAATTCAATTTCTGAACGTTCTATTTATAAATTCTCTTTAATAACACTTCTACGGAATCAGCAAAAACCCCTCCACTTTTAACAACACAATTTGAAGCCTTTTAGTACCTGAATAACCATAACCATTTTTTATTTCTTTTCTGTCTGCTATACATAGATATATATTTAATAAACTTCACTGGAATTATTTTATGTTCGGTGTGATCAAACATTTAATTTTCTGCCGAAAAAAACGAACTCATTAGTACATTTCTTGGTTATTTCCTTAGAATCTAAAGAAGCATATGTTAATTATTGGAATATGAAATATATATTTTCAATTCAATTTGGAACTGTATCTTATTATATTTAAATACTATTCTAACTAATTAAGATTGATATAAGAAAGAAAATTCCGCATTTAGCAGAAAAGGCTTAATTGTTGCATACGAGAAATACAGAAAAATCACAGGGGGGAATTCACGGTACATGAACACACAAAATGTTTTCTAAAATTTAATTTTGACTCCCGTTCTGACTGATTATAGAAGGTGAAAACTTATTCTTCATCAAGTTTTAATTCTTCAAGTATATTTTTATGATTTTTCTTAAATAAAAGATGCATACTTTTTAAGATAAGTGTAGTAAAGTTAGTTAAATTATAAATTAATAAAAAATTACTCAAGAAACGTGAAGTACAAGAATTTTGAAAAAAAAATGTTCATTAGTTTACAAAAACTTATTAATATAAATTACATGCTCTTTTTAAGAAAATATAATACTTATGTAACATTTGTAACGTTTTTACTTACAATATAAAGCTATTATTGCATTATGGTTGCTAATGAATTAAAAATGGACCTAGAACTGCCTTAATGAATACATAAAATTCCATATTTGAAAATTTTAGTACTTCCAGAATCTTTCATTCGATCATTAAGAATCGTAAAATATAACATCGTAGGGTTAGAAAATGATTGAAGGAAAAATAAATATTCATGTAAATTTTTCAAATTTATTTGAATTACTAATACTTTAATATAGGTAAATATTTAAAGTTTGCAAAAAAGTATCATTTAGTTTCCATCCATTTTCATACTTTGTTTCCCTTCATAACCTTTATGCGTTTCACTTGATTTTTTTTTTATTTTAGCACAAAAATAAATATAAGTAAAAGTATTTTTACGACGAGCTTTTGTTTAAAGAAGGACTAAAAGGCTTATAAATAATATCTCTAATAGTAAAACGATTTAGAATTTATAAGCACTTGAAGAGAACTTAACTAAAATATCTAAATAATTACCAATATATTTAGCACATTATTTATTGATCGGTATGAGATCATTTTCACATTAAAAATTATTTTTTAAAGTTTAATTCATCTATAAATACGAGCTCCATTTAAAAAAAAAATCCCTTATATTTACTTAATTTCTCTTAGTTTGGAAAATTAAGACTGAACAAAAGCACTAGTTTTGCTTGAAAGTTTGAGAAAATTTCAACTAAACTAAACGTTGTTAAGTGCAAAGCTCAAGCCTCCAGACTCCCTCTAAGTCCGTCACTATTTGAACGTACCATAATATTGTATTGTCTTCGAAGTTATACTTGTATGCAAAAATTCGGCTTGATCGGATAAAAGGCAGTAGGTTCCAATTCGGGGGGAAATATTAAGCCCGTACCCTCTTTTTGTCCATCACTGCTTGAGCATGCCATTGTATTGTATGGGCATAGGAGTAATATGAGTATGCAGAATTTCAGATCGTTCTGATGATAGGAGGTGGGTTTGAGGTGGCCGGTGGTTTTGCCGGTGGGGAGAGAGTTGATGAACATGATGCGGCAGCGTTGTTTCCAACCCTGGCCTAGTGGATCCAAAGGAAAGTTGTTCGGTCGCTTTTTTTGTCATACCTTAATCAACTGAGCTAAAGAGAATACCCTATAAGAAAGTCATTTTAACTTCTGGCGCTGTTGTAGTAGAGAGTCACTGCATACTTCTCCTCCAGTATCATCATGAGGAGACGAACATTTGTTTGTACAGAGGGTTGCTTTGGTTTCTTTTCAGCCATTACAGCAACCGACATACATCCCCTTCCTGTTTAATTGAGTTTTGCTTGAGACACTTTCCATTCTGAGTCATCGTCTGTCTCACGTTGAGTGATGGGTCTCGTCGACACGTGCGCAAAACCGGAATATCACCAGTCGCGATTTGTGTGCGTTTGTCTTAGTTAGACATACAGAGGAAAGTGTTTTACATCGGGGGCATATACAATCAGTAGGTAAAGGCTGTGCTGCCATCTATTGTTCAAGTAATGGGTCACCACTTCGGTAGCCGGTGGTTTTCCGACCCTGAGAAGGGGGAAATAGTTAATGACTTCGATGCAGCAGCGTTGTTTCGAACCCTGGTCCAAAGGAAAGTTTATCGGTCACTCTTTTTTGTCATGCCTTAACCAACTAGGTTATAGAGAACACCCTTTTCGGGCTAATTAATAAGGAGTCTTAACTTCTGGCGCTGTTATAGAAGAGAGTCACGGCACGTTATAATTTGAAAGCAAAATATAAAGCTCCAGTTGCCAGGTCCGATCCCCTAAATCTATCACTACTTTGTTGGGAGATATAAAGTGAGTTAAAATTCAAGCATAAATATTGAACTGCAAAGAGATACTAAAAAACATTGAAAATTAAATAAAAGCTTGTAAAACTACATATTTTCTACATAACTGAAGTGAATTGAGCTTCCATTCATTGTTTTAACATACAAAACAACATACATATTGTCTGATTTATTTATTATTTTTCGATTAATATATATTTTTTATGAATGTTTCATTCATTTCACTTATGTACAAAATTTTAGTACAACTTATTTATGAATGTTGTATTGGTATTTTTGAAATATGTAAAATCATCTCGCCGTACAAAGTACAGAAATTATTTCTAAAAATGTTAAAAGCTTTTTTCTACGCTATTTCATGTTCCTACAAAAATGCATTCGAACCACGGGGATTTTAAATTATTCCGATACAACTGTCACAACATTTACATTTTATCTTCCAACTCTCGACCACAACTGCAACCTAAAAAAAGTAACATTAACCTATTCGATAATCCATGCCAACCTCTTCACTGCGACCGTCTCAGCATTTACCTATAATCCATTGGAAGTCAACCCTCTCGCCCTTAATGACCCGTCATCGATTAAGTGGATGAATTTAGATCCAGCTCAAAATTTACATTAACCGCCAGCCAAATATTCAAATGGACTGCGACCATGAATTACAATCAGCCCTAAGTTATACGTCGAGCCCTCGACTGGGAGAAATAATGGGCCAGTAATAAAATATAGGGAGGGGAAATACCGCCAAGTGGAAAGTTTTGGTATTTTAATAGGTGCCCACATAATTTTTCAGTAAATTTTCCGCCTTAGTATCGGGTATAAATAAATGTAAGAAAGAAAAAAAAATTTTGATCAAGAGACAGAATATTTTAAGTTAGAAGAGATATATTTTGGCTTTTTGGAGGGAGGGTTTTTAAGGTCGATTTATGATAAAGTGTGTGACAAAATAAAATGGATTGAAAATGTGCGGTTTCTTTTTAGCACTAATGGCTGCTGAACATATGCATTTATTTGTATGTCGTTTTTCCAAATGGAAGGCATGTTTTAGTAACGTGACATAGTTGAGATACTTTAATTCGTCAGCTTTATAAGTATGGGTATTTTTAGTATACATGTATACATTTTTTGAACAATGCAAAATGAAGAAGCAGAAGTTTGGTAAATTTAAATAGTAATATGAATTGTATTTATAAATATCGAAAAATTAATCCGCAATTTTTTGTTTCTCTAAGTAAAATTGTATTAATTTGCATTTTTATAGGAAGTAGATAAAGAGAGGGAAGACAAAGAATAAATACTTCTGTATTCAGTTTTACTTACTTGACATCTTAACACCAGTGAAATAAATGATTTTACTGAATAATTTTCGTGGTTAGTATTAATTTAAATCTTTGCATCTTTTAAATATTTCACTTAATTTAGGGGGTCCAACTTAAGTTTGTCCTTGTCACCTGATCTAAATTTCGGGTTCTGTCACTTATAGCTTTTGAGTTGCCTCTAAGTGTAAAGTTAATAAACATTTAATCAATGGTATAAAATTTTCATGCGACTCATTTTTATGAAGTAAAATACAAAAGTAACTCTTAAGGTAACAGAGATACCTTGGATAAGGAAACGATAGTTTATTTTGTGTGGTTTTATATAAACCTCACTTTTGTCTAAAATTAAAAGCATAGAAATTCACATTTTAACATAGAAGTTTCTGTATATTTGTGTATCTATGTTTTTCAAACAATGTCATTTATATATATATAAGTAATAATAATAAACAACTATATTAGCATTTTTGTAAGTCATGTATTTTCTTTTCGGTATATGCTGAACTAAATCTACTGCATTTTTTTGTAACTTCAAAAATGAGCAGAGAATTTATGAACATAACATTTTAACCCTATCCATAATTACAATATCAGAAACTGAATTTATGATTTTTTTAAAAAAATTCAGATTTTAAGATTTTAATATCCCATAACTTTAATACAAATATTGCATCACGTACTTAAAGTTAGTGTGTGTTTAGTAGAAAAAAATTATATTCGCTGTTCCGGAAATAACCTGATTTTATGTGATGGAAAATATCATAACTATTGATATAGTAGACTTTCAAGCAAGTGGATATGAATTCTAAAAATATATATATATATGGTGAAAAGGGCAAATTAAAAAAAAATTTCGGTGAGGAATTTGAGTTGTGTGATGCTTATAATTTTAAAATTCAATTTAAAACGCTCTATTTATTAAATAATCATTTAAAATACGTATACCTATTTGATGAAACGCTCTCTGTATTTTAACGGAAAATTGTTTGCGAAAATGCACACTTTGAGGCTATTTAGCATCTCAGGTATCTTAACATGAAGATTTGGAACAGTATCATGTATCCATTTAACTCAATTATTCAGGTGCAAATTAAAATTATACAGACAAATTTCTTTTTTTTATTAGTACTCACTGAAATACTATTTTCTGTAAATGTAATTTTAGTATTTTGACTAACGTTATTGAAATGAAATTTCGTAATCGTATCTTTAGTAATTTAACTAACTCTTCTTAGAAGACGACTTAGTAAAAAAACACAAATTTGAAATTTCTATACGATACAATATCAACAGAATTTATTTCCAAATATTAATTCAAAGTACTTAGAATAATGAAGTATTTGGAAATGTTAGCTTAAAAATTAAAATATTTTAAATCAATATACATTAGTTTATTATATGCTAATGCAAAACATGTAAAGAACATATTAATGATACTTAGAATAAGTTTAATATGTAGAAAAAAGAGAGAATTACACTTTACGATTTAAGAAGTGAGGAAACATATAATTAACTTTTTATAAAAGATATCATTACATTCAAAATACTTGATTCAAACTTTTCATTCAAGCCATACAATTGTGAAACTTATTTCAAACATAAATTGTATTCATATATCAAACTTTAATTTCTTCAGAAAAACATCCCGTCTGGTTGTCTTTTGAAACTTTAGATAAAAGTGATATCAATTTCCTTGCAGTTAATAATAAAATAAAGTCCTGTCTGAGACTTATATTCGCATAAATAACATATCAATTTCATAAATATACTCTTACATTAACTGGTTAATTACTTAAGATCTTTACATGCAGTCGAAAAGAAAAGCATCTATAATACATTGCATCTTTTGTTACAGGATACCACGTTTTAGAAAACTTTTTTCCCCCTGTATACATCTTTTAATATTCAAAAACAGCATCAAAGTGTGCCTATCTTGTTGTTGAAGTCTTTTCAAATTTGCATCAATTTTTTCACACGCTCTCTCATGTCTCCAAGGTGCATTATTATCTGACATCTCATTTTTCACAAAAAATACTTATTGTTTCTAAAATTTAATAGCCCCAGCAAAGGGTGGACTTTCCTTATTTGACGCTAACAGGGGGGAGCACTTCTGACGCGTCCCATCACTGCCACAACCGGACAAAAATATCAGTTGTGACATGCCAGGGACTTAAAATGCGTCCCGGACGACGTCCCATGCGATGGAATTTGACAGTTCCGAAGACAGGTGGAGGTAAACAGAGAAATTCTAGAGTGTTTTAGGATGAGAGAGAAGACCCGCGACTTGTCATTTTTAACTCTCAGATTTGTCTGCATCGAGGTTTGGATTCCAGATTTCTTTTAAAAGGAGGTGGAGAATTTTGATGTTTCGGATGTCTTTCGCAGATTTCCCTTTCACACGAAAATCTTGAACATATACCAAAATTTTAAGTTGCTTTTTTATAGAAAATAATTTTGGCATTTCTTTTTCAAGGCTAGAAAGTGTGAATCACATTTTTTAAAACATAGTCCTGCTTAAATTTTTCTTTTTTCTTGAGTGTACTAGAACTACGGACGAAATTGACAAAGTTTGAAGTAGTAATTAGTTAACAAACATGAAAAAAGGATTATTCTTGTCTCAGAGCAAAAATTGAGATTGACGAAAGGAAACAAAGGTTTTTGATATATTACAGATCTTAAATTTACAGTACCTTCATTTTGAAGCCTTTACTTAACTACTGTTTGGGGCATGATCTCAATCTGGGAAAAAAGTTCTCCTAAAACACTGAAAGTGAAAGAGACATTTGATACAAGAGCTGATCTGATGCAAGGAATAATTAAATGTAATTTTCAGCATGATACGTTTTTAAACATTTATAGATTTTCTTATAAATCTGCGAGTGTTTTCCAATCGTCTGTACGATAAAGTTTCTAAAATGTATTAATAGGATAAACACATTCTAAGAATATTTGAATGGATTCTGGCATCAATATTTTCTACTTTATTTTCTGTACCCTTAATTTGTTTTTTATAATATTATATTATATTTTTTGTAATATTTTTCATAAATATGTGTTTGATTTTTTGCAATATATTTTATTACTTGCTATATATAAATATATAGAATTTCACATTATTATTATTATTATTATATATATTATTTACATTATTTTTTTTACTTTTCATTATTATCATCATCATCGACCTCGTAGCTATTGTTCTTCTTCTTGTTATTATTATATTATTTTTTTACAATATTTTTAGATTGCTCTACGTTCATGATTTTGTAAAAGAATTCTCAGATGTTTTGCTTGTATCAATAAATTTAGAATCAAAACTGATTAGAGCACTTAAATTTAAAGAATTTTGTCAATATCTCTTTTTTCCCGAGAAGAACTTTATTTAAAGTGTATCAGTATAAATATAAATAAAATTAAAAACTTATTGTAATCTTTTTTTTTATTTTATTTCTTTTTCCTTTCTCTTTTCTTTTCTTTTCTTTTTTTTTTTTCTCTCTTCTTGCGCTTTCAAAAATTTAACAAAATTTACTTTTGGAACATCCCTCGCAAAAAAATAAATTACTCACCTCAGCAAAAGAACTGGTTACTGTCTTTAGTATTCCCTGCAGTGAAAATTTAAAAATGAAAATAAATATTCGTATTTGTATGCTTACAATTACCCCATAGGTGGTTATAAGCAATAACTTCCTTTTCTACTGTAGAATATCGAATAATTGACACTAATAGGATTCGTCATGACTGTTGGAGGAATATCAATTGGTGTGTGTGTGTTTACATTAATTAAATATTTTGTATAGGTAACCTTTCTTTCAAATATATCGGTATTTTCCATTTCCTACCCGATATATTTGAAAGAAATGTTACCTATACAAAATATTTATGAGTTTATTGATCGTGAAGACTTCAGAAATAATTCATTTTATCTTTAGTGAACGAAAATTATATTTAGTTGAGAAGGTGTAATGATTCCCTATTATGAATTAAAATATAGAGAAGACACAAGTGTGATATCGATACAAGGAAAAGAACAACAATTCTTTTGAATTGCTTGCTTGGTTAAGTTTTGGAATATAGAGCAACAAAGGCTGTTACTATCATTCTTTTTACATTAAGCATGTCTTATGCATTAGTTGCAAATGTTGCTGATATGCGTTTCCTAAATCCTTTTCCATACACTTCCTAAATCCATCTAATTTATTTAGATTACATTTCATTTGGTTGGAAAGGAATTGGAAATTTAAATATAATCAGAATGTAAACGTCAATATTAGTAAAAGAAAAAAAAATCGCTAATAGCCCACGCTACAACATAAAAGAATTATGTTAAGACATACTACCTGTAATTAAACACAGAATAAAGCAATGTCATACGCTAAATTATCTATCAAAACTGCTTAGAACTGTGTTCATAAATACATTGTTCCTCAAACAACAAGTGAATAAAATTAAACATCACTGTATAGGTATATTAAAGTTATCAGAGCCAAAAATTAATTATTGTTTGCTATTTTCCTGCTTGACTGTTTATAATATAGAATTAAAACAGCTTAAAATTCTTAGAATCTTGAGCCCTGTAAAAAATGCAGTACTCTAAGACTGCAGTACTAACTTGTCACTCTGTGATTCAATAGTTGAAAACGTTGTCAGCTGTTTCCTACAAAAAAGATACTTGATCTCAAATTTTCAATCTCAAGTGTTCCCTGCTCTAATTTTTCATCTACATTTAAAATTCAAAACCCGAAGAAAAGCCCAAATATAGCTTATTTATAATTATCTCTTTTTTACAAATATATTGCCTGACTCTACTCGATATACATAAGTTCAGCAAGTGATATTAATTACCATTACGTAAGTATTTATGTTTACAAATATGGAGTTTGTTACATAAACACACAAATATACAAATATCTGGACACTGAAATATAATTTCTACTATTGCTTAACGTTTTAAAAAGTGAAAAAAACAACAACTCATTTTTCTTTATGGAAGACATCTAAGTTACGTTAAGCATTTCTTACTCTATCATTATTTGTTCTCATGTTGTTTTTAATCTCTTATCTAGCGAATGGGTTATATTAGATCCATGAGCCCTCAAACATTCAAAAAGTTAGACAAGAAGAGGCTGATTGAGCAATTCCATCCTGGAAAATTCCACACAGGAAAGAAGATGCTCAGAGGCGGACTGATTAGAGCTACAATTTTTACCGAAGATCTTATTCCCTTGGACAAATTAGAGGTACCTCAAGTGACCGCTCAGAAATCTTGATATTGCAATTTGCTGGGCCCGATCACCTTCAAAAATGATGATGGCGTCAGGCCTCTTGCAACAATAACAATCATGTGTCGGAGGGAATTACCAAGGATAGTCAACAATAGATTTAATTCTTGATCAAGTCTCTAGAAAGGTTATGGTGGTAGAAGTCCAAACCATATCAAAGTGGACTCCTGAGCTAGTGTATCAATCACTTCATTACCACTAATACCAATATGAGAGGGAATCCACTGAAAATATACATTATGGCAGAAGGAAAGATTTTGAAGTAAGATCTGTATAGTGACTGATGATCTTTCACCAATAAGCAAGCAATTTTGCAAGTGTTGGATAACACTGCGACTGTCGGTCAAAATCCAGATATTTTAATATGTAGTGCTGGAGGCAGTGGTATCCTTAGTACATGTTCTCAATATATATCGTACTTTCTTCAGATAATAGCCTTTGTGTTGGTCTATATTCTTCATAAATCTGTCAACCAATCAATAAATTGCTTTTCCTTCTTAACAACACAATAAATTGTAAGGCAAATGTTTGCCATACACAGTAAACTTCTACACAAAAGAAATATGGAATATTTTTAAAAAACATTAACTATATACTCAAAACTGTTAAAATTGATCTTATCAAATGAGAAATTAATTCCTTGTATTCAAAATCTGTAATTACTGGATAAAAAGTGAAAAGGGAAAGTCAATAAGGCTTTGTTCCCAATTCAATTTGCTTATTTTTGATTGATTGATTGGTTTTATTAACGTCACAACAAAAGCTACACGAGGGATATTGGCGAAGGATCTCATAATTTTAAACCTCGGTAAAGTGACGAAGACGACACCCGAGATTGCACCTTTCTCTTCTAACTTTCCCACCATGTCAATTGGAGGACTTTGATCCTCGGCAGATTTAACGTGCATCACCCCAGCTGCATGGTGGATCTGCAGTGGCATCAAACCTCGAACCCATTACTCGACTAAGTCCGTGACCAAGACCACTTCGTTACCGCGCCCACTGATTACTTTTATGAAAGATAATAGCCTCCATTTAAATGTACATGATATTTAATAAATCCATCTATATCTAATAATTTCAAATCATTCACTTTTATTAATAAAAAAATTATAATTTTAATAAAAATTGTAAAAAAAATGTTGATTTGAAATAGGAGTAAAATATTTGAAATACCAATTTAATTCCACATTAATCGTATTTTTATTTAAAATAATTTGTGATGAAGTACATCTGAAATAGTTCATACACTTTTCCGAAATCTTATCAAAATATGAATTTTATCTGATAAATTCGTGCGTGTATTAATATATAATGTTTTGAAAGACGTATTAAACTCAAACGTTATCGGGAAATCTCAAAGTATTGTGTTCACTAAATTTGGAAAAATACAGAGAAATCCAATTATAACGAGAATGCATTTTAACATAGAACTGGCATGATAAGAGAAACTTAAACGTGAGGATTTTGTGAATTATTATGTGCCTTGCAAATCAAGAATTTAATTTTCCGCTAGCGGATTTCAAAACAGAATTAATAAGAAGTTTGCTGGCTTAAGAGTCTTCATTTGTTAACTTAAAATGCATTAAAACAGTAATTTTTAAGATTAAAACCAACAAACTTCCACTGTAATTAAATATTACTAAAGACTAGGTGATCTCCTTTCTATCATCAGTTTATAATTTTAAATGAGTTTTGATTAAAATATTATTAAGATTATAAACGCGAAAATATATAATTATATTTTCGAAACATTTATTTCATTTCGGAAGATGGAATAGCTAATATATATTTTTAGGGATAAAATAGGTGATTATTATCACAACTGCGCATGTGTCAATAATATTTTTAGAACAGAAAAGTAAAGATAAGATAGTGATGAAATTCTATAAGTTGTTTATTTGCCTAGTAATAAAATAATTTTTTTAAAACAAAAGCAGATAGAAACATTATATGTAACTAAATCCTAATTGCTTGGTGTTATAAAAGTTCGCAAATGTGAATTTCTTTTCTTACTTTTAGCATCGATTAAAAATCAGTGACTTTCCTATCATCTTTGCGCAATTGAATTCTTTCCTTTGAGATGGGATAATCTAATGCCTTTCAAAAACCTCAAAATTTTCAAATTTATAATTTCAGATCTACGAGTTAGCACATACGAGTAAATATAAATTTAATTTTAGCACACAGTAAGAAAAATTATGTGCAAATAAATTCCATATATTCAACGTCTTAAAAGTTTGTATACGTGAATATGTATTCTTGTACTTTCAACATCGATGACAAAGGTGTTTTTTTTCTTCTTATCTTTAATGAGCGATTTATCTTCTTATCTTTAATGATTGATTTGAGATAGTAGAATCTATTAAAATCCAAATGTGTACAATAAATCTTCAATTATCATGGTAGTCATTCAATGTTGCTTATAATAATCTTTTAAATTTACAAATTTATAATACAATTAAATCTTAGCACACACACGCACAAACACACACACGCGCGCTCTCTCACACGCACACACACTTATATAATTATATATAGAATGATTCAAGGTCTTAAAAGTTCGTGAATATGGATATTTATTACTGTTCTTTTTACATCGAGTACAAAATTATTTTTCTTGTCTTTCTTGAGCGATTGAATTTGTCTCCATGCGAACTAGGAGAAAATAATACAGTTGAAATATTACAATAATTTCTCATTCAATGCAGTTTCGGTGTAACGTGTACTTTACATATGTATTTTAGCACATTAGCACAAATATTTTATGTGGTAAATTCGAATTATGCAACATTTTAAAAACTCGTAATTATAGAAATTTATTCTCTTTTTTTTAAATATTGACAATAAATCCGTTTTTCACTTCTTATTTTTTTATACGATTAAACTCATCCGTTTGAGCTATGAGAATCTACTGCAAACAAACTGTGTGTGTACAGTAATATCTTATTTATTACGATTCTCATTCAACACGTTTTCTATATAACGCAGCTTACAATATCTTCAGTATTTACCAATTTATGTAAGGAAAATGTCTCAGAAGTAATCTCTGCGGCGCAAAACAAAAGGCTCTTTGGTAAAGACGTTTTAATTCTGAAATTTATAGAATTTTTAATGAAACCGATATGTGTTAAAGTGAAACGAATGAGCTGGGCTTCTCATATAGTAAGAATGGATGAGAAAATCCAGTAAAGATTTTTATTGCAAAGCCATTTACTAATCAGAAAAGAGGAAGACCAAAACTACTGTGGCACTTGATTCTGTTGAATCGGATTTTTAAAGTGAATTGGGAGAGGAATTGGCAGGCTATCTATTAGACTGTTTTGTTGACCTTTTCAAATTAAGGCCTTTGGCCCACCCTACACTGTTGAGCGAAACATAATGATGACAATAGGAGAAATTAAATCTAGCAGAGAGATATACATATAATTTTAGCACATATTAAGCAATTTTATATGTGAGTGAATTCTACTTATTCAACTTTATTCGAGCTCATAAATGTGAATGTTTATTCATATTCTTATATCATCGATTACAAGTCTGTGCTTTTCGTATCTTTCTTATCCAACTTTGGCCACAGTAGCTTAGTAATCAGGGTCGTAGACTTGCGGCCGGAGTTGTTTTTCCTCAGTCGTGGATTCAAGCCTTGATACCACTAAAGACCCACTGTATATCTGGGCTTATGCTCCTTTAATTTTGTCGAAGCCCCAAGTTTTCTATAAGTGTAGAAGATTGAAGAGAGAGGTGCCAGCACGGGTGCCGTCCTAGACACCTGAGCGAGCACCATCTTCTAACTTCCACACCAAGCCAATTGGAGGATTCTGGGTACCGACTGATTTAACGTGCATCAGCCCCGGTTACACTACTCACGTGCTACAGTTTTCATGTATTCTAGCTCATACATTATACCACTTTAATTGAAATTAATAACTAATTAATATTAACTTATTAATTCATAAATACGTAAACATTCATGTTTACACGACACTGTTAAAACATGTAAGTCTTTAAATATTTACTTTCTATGTTTGCTATAGCTGATTTTATTACAGCACTCATAAATCCAATATATACATGAGATTATAGTAAGCAGACTTAAGAATCGAGCAAAAAAAATAAGAAGGTGAAAAAAACAAATAAACTGAAACAAATTCAAGAATTCGAAAGCGATTAAAGATATATATATATATATATATATATATATATATATATACATTAATCAACTTTTGCAATCATTAATAGTTTTTGGAGTTCAAATATTTAAATTTATGAAATTTCTTAAGCGCTTTCATTTAGAAAACAGTGATAAAAAGCTATATGAATAGCATAAAAGGAAATTAGATTATATGTATTCAAATAATTTTTCATAGTATAGGATATAATCATAAAACTGCTTAGTCTTGTGCAACTGAAGGTCGTATGAACAATTTATGAATTGAATGCAAAAAAATTGCAAATGTTAACACTTCTTGAATGCGAACAAGGTTCAAATACCACATCCCGAAGTACGATGAAAGGTAAATTCAGCACTGTGACGCAGTTTTCGCAAGTTAGTGCCAATCAAGCACCAGACCTGCAAGTGGCATATGTCAGGTACCTGTAGCAATTACTTCTTCGAATTTCCTGACATATTGGGTCCAGAAATGAGTTTTCCTTTATCTTTGTCGAAGATAGAACGGTTATATTTTTTCCGTACTGTTCCTTTGAATAAAAAAAATTCTCTTTCGAGTATTTTCTTCTAGAAAACGAAATGTTTTTTAACTTTTTTAATGGACAAAGCTAGCTGTATATGGATGTTAACAATGTCCTCTTTTACAATCTCCCTTTCTACTTTTTATCGAAAGAAAATTAAATTTTTATTCCATAAATTGATATTCCATTGGTGGCAGAAAACTAAGAATTGTAATCAAAACATTTAAATAAATATGTTGTCTTATCACCTAATAATTATTTTTCACTTCATTTCTTTAATTATTAAAAAAAAAATACTTACTTTGCAGAAATATGCACAAAGTGTAATGAATCTTAGCACTATTGTTAGACTTTGATAAACTTATTTTATATCGCAGACTTTTTTTTCTCTATAAAGTAATTTATTGTAATGTTTTGATCATCTAATTAAATGTTACTAATCATAAGTAATCTGTAAGAGTATTTTCAATTTTTTTTCCTTTAATATTTTGTAGAAAAGTGCAGGGTGTAAAACGAGGCCTAGAAAAAATTTCCTGGTTGATTTTGCCAACTTATTCTTTTTCTAGGTGTTTATTTTAAACATACTCCACTTTTTTCCACTGCATTGATTATTTTTAGTTAAATAAATACTTATATTTAATTGTAATATTTGAGTAACATTGTTTCTTTGCTAAAAATATGATATAGTATTATTCAAAATTTTAAAAACATACACACAATTACATACGAATATTACATTCAAATTAAACCGCAATAAAGTTGGTATAAAATATCAGCTTCATCTTTAATTTTTATAGAGATATGTTATCTATATAACAAAATAATTCGAGATAAATACCAACGTTTTTAAAAACAACGTTTTTATATAGTGGCAAAGTTTATTAAACAGAATTATTGAAATATTATTTAAAACTGGTTACAAATATCTAAATATTGCATTGTTAGGCAAGTAAGAACGATTCCCAAAGTTTCAGAGCTCTAGCTTGATGGGAAGTTGGTTAAATTAACGATCGAAAAATTTATGACACACACACACCAAGGGAAATACATAAAAACGTTTTAATAAATGTAGTAGATACAACTAAAATCATTTACATAATTAAAATCAAATCTCTTAAAAATCTAATTGAAACATTTACAGAAAAACATTTAAAATTGTACTCAATCAATGATTAAAACTAATAGTTTAGAAAATGAACAGTTCTGAAGAAATATGAAGAAAATTTAAAACATTTTCTCATTTTTTAAAGGCTTAAAAGATGATTAACCTTCTTTTATCTCAGGATTTTTCTACAATTTTTCTTGCCAGGAATATATTGTTCGTGTTAATGCTGAAAGAAAAGAAAGCTAACAGTCAATATAATTGAAACTTACATTTTTAACCTTGATATTTATTAGTAATTTGAATGTTATAATTGTCCTTGTAAGAATTAAATCAGTTTTATGTTAAGCTTTTAAGTATGAAATTTAGAAAATATTAAATTTAATAACTCAAAATTAACGAATTTGTATTCGACTGCAAGCAACTTAGTTTGAAATTCATAACGTTCTAAATCAGCTTATCACATAATGTAAATCCTCATGATTTATGCATTGTGCAATATTTGTATAATTTTTATAAATTTTATTTTTGTTCAGATGCAGAAAAACTTTTGTATAAAAATCATAATTTTTAAGAAAATGTCACTTTTTTTTTTCAAAATCAACAAAATCCATTTTTAATGTCTGGGCTTTTAATAGGAATATATCCTAAGCAAAAAAAAATGTGTTATTTCAAATATGTAGCATTTTGCTCTACGGATGCAAATATTATTTAAATGATAAATTATATTTTACAATTGTTACTTTTAAATATTATATATTCGCATAATTGATACCATCCTCTCATGTATAAGCAGAAATAGGGAGTTATTTTCTTGTATGAAATTGCATTTGTAACTATAAGGTTTATATATCCAGCTTACAGCAACATGTGAGTTTTCTTCAGAAATCTAAGACTCTTTTTTTTTATATAATGCAATTTTTTATCATATTGCATGAATTTCATGAATTTGAATATAAGCTCACATTTATTTCAGAAATTGCAGACCTTCAGTATAATTTCAACATTTATTTTCGTGCATTTTGCATAAATTTTATATACTGAATATACTTTGATATTAATTTCAAATTCCAAAACTTTAATATTCCATTTTATATATTATATTCATACCTTGGATTTGGATCTGAATATATTTACTTTCAGTTTATATATTGATTTAATTTATTATGCTTATAATTCTCTTTGAAAATAATGATTTATAATCTTAAAACATGCTTAAAATATAAAAGTATGCATCTGTAAATTTTTTATCCTTATTAATAATAAAGGAAATAAAAAGGTATGATAAGTGCGCAAAATTGAAAGAAAGACTATTTCTCAGGATGAATTAAACTATCAAATTCTGAAATAAAACTTAATTTTTGCGGAACATTATATTCGTAAACAGAGAAGTATCTTATAATACTTAGCTTAAAGCTTAACTAATGAACAACTTAATCTTACTAAAGGAAATATATATTATTTAAATCTCTTAAGTTGAACTTATTTGCATAAAATATGCAAACTATAAAATAAATAAACTTATATGACTCAGAAAATTTAAATTTGTAATATTTTATTTAAAATTGTTAAATAATAGTGAACTGACAATCAAGAAATTTATTTATTTAGCCAAAACTATTGGCATTGAAACTTAAGTTATGCCGAAAATTTATAAAATTAAATATAATGTTGTTTAAAAGTTAAAAAACAAGGAGGTATTCATAGATTAATAATTTCAATGAATATTTCAATAAAGTAATACATATAATGTTACCAATCCAAAAATATCTGTCTGTATAATAACAGTACGGGAAAAAATAATAATCTTATGGACATAATAGTTTTTATAAAGACTTTATTTTAGATTTTAGACATTTAAATCGTGAATCACAAAATGGATCTTCTACAAATTCGTGAACTTCTCAAGTAACTTGTCCAAATCGAGTTTTTTTAAAATTATACCATGTTGATTACAAATACCTTTTGTTTAGTGATCTGTAATTTGACAGTTCATGCAAATGTTAACTGGATTTCATGGTTTTCTGACGCTTCTTCTATTTTCCTTTTTTTTTCTTTAACGAAAACTCGACATCTTTGGACCCATTATACTTAATTAACAGTTTTCAATTAGCTTTTATATGTGTATTATTAATACTTATTATTACAGTAAGTAATATTAACATGAAAATGAACATTAATTTGAAATAAATTTTAAAATTTAATTTCATATAAAAAATGTAAGGATTTTAGTGATTTTTTTTTCCTTTTATAGTTATTAGTATTTTATCATTGAAAACATTTGTATGTATGTGAGAGATAGACTTATATCTTTAATGATTAATTTTGTAATTATTGAGTTAGAATTTGAGAAAAATATTTCAAAAAAACATACATCTAGAAAAAAAGCATTAAAAATATGTTTCTGATACTTTTACAATTTTTAAATGTTTCTTTTCAAGATATTACAAAATAGATCCCTTATTTTATTTATTCTGTTATAATAATCAAACAAAAATTCAAGTTACTTAATAAATATCTATAAAGGTTTTATTCTTTTAAATACCACGATTTTATAAAAAATTTAAACTCTGGAAACTCAATTTAAAGAATAAAATCTAAAAATATTATATCAAAATCGTTTCTTACTTTTAATACCCTTACATTTATCCTCCAGATACAATAATTTAAAAGTCGAACTTAATAAAATTGTAGTTTCATTACAATTAATATAAACATAAGATTGTCATATTAAACTATCTGATTTTTGAAACTTTTCTACAATTTTCACTGTATAACATTCAACAAGTTACCTTTAATAATAGCATAATCTGCTTCAAAATGTAACAGTATTTTTGGTTTACTTTTATTAATCTTAAATTCATGAGGAGAAAGAAATCTTAATCATATTTCTAAAGTAACCATTTTTATGCACTACAGTTCTTTCTTAAGAGCTTTGAAAAGTAATTGGAACATTCTCCAACATATAATACTCATGAGAGAGATATATAACTTCCCGTCCAATACGATACAATTTCAGTTCGAAAGACTTCTTAAAATAGATATTGCTCTAACTTCCCCAATAAAGCAAATAACTTTGAAACCTTACCCGCTTCATGGAAGTAAGAAACTTTCGACAGTAAAAACACTCTGTGAAGTCACGACTACAATTAACCAAGTGTGCTGAGTACATCTTTGTTCAAAAGTGTATCCAATTACTTAATTCCAGAACGTGGAGGTAGGCATTTCTCTCCGTTCCAAAATGTGATACGTCTAATGATTACTAAGCACATTATTACTGGAGTAATTTAATTATTAATTAGCCCTTGATAATGTGTAAGCGGGGCTCGAGCAAAGGCCGATGCTGGACGGACTGTTCTAATAAATAAAAACAAAGCTAGGTTCGTTATCGTAATTTTCATAAAAACTACTGTTTGGATCGTGCGTTGACTTAAAAGGATCCGAGTTGTTGAGATAAGTACCGAAAATTAGAAAATTTTAACAATTACTCAGTTTTGTAATTATTTTTCGGTGCTACTGTGGAATAATTAGTTAACTCTATGGTTTAGTTTCCAGAAAGAAAAGTCAATAGGAAGAAGATCAGCTTGAAAGTGATGTTATTAAGTATAATTAACTCGTAATTTGATGTCAGTAGTTTAGTTTGTTTTCCCATTTATGCTAGCAGCTATTAGATTACTAAGTGAAGCCTTCCTTAAGTTGTGAAAGTTTCCCATTTGAAAATGCGCGTAAAAAATTCGGATGTAAAATAATATATGATTTTATTGATGGGAATAGTGGAATCTGGTAATACTTGAAAGTACACGAATATATTTAATGTGTTTTGTATGCAACATAAAGTATCAACAGAATTACGAGGATAGAACAAATAAATGAACGAGACTTATTTCTTAATTTTTTAAATCTACAAAAGTTACATCTATGTTGTTTTTCTATATCCCTTAAGATCTATACGTTTTAAGAATATTTTAAACTTTTTTTATATATATATATAAATAGAAATCAGCTGAGTACGAAGAAAGTTGCTCTTAACTTTTTATACTTTTTTATTCGATAAAATTCTCTCTCATCTAACGCTTATTTGAGAGGTACAAATAAATAGTGGTCCGAAGGTACAAGTCCCAATTATAGGAAGGATGTTCTTTAATTTTTATTACTAACACAGGATAGAATGTTGTTTTCAAAAAATGAGGGAGCATAAAATAATGCACACATGGCTTTAGGTTCAAAAGATTGGCGTAATAATACAATACAATTATATTAATTATTTTATGTTTGCTTAAAGTACATTTACATTACTAAAATATATTTAATATTTCATCACATATAGTTTTACTTTAATATCTAAACTAAGTATTATAGTCAAATTTAATAATTTATCGTTTACTCTTATTTTAACATTTAATTTAGTAATGGGTTTTTAAGACAGAATCATTCGTTTCTATTCTTTTGTTTGTTAACTTTGGCGACATTTTTTTTTCTACTTAAAAATGTTTGGCTAGTGAAAATAAAAATGTGTTAGAAATCTGAAGAAGGTAATTTCTTTTCTTGATAATAATTGCTAACGCGGAGTCAGGTTAAAGGACGCTTACTTTACGTTAATTAATATTCATTTTGAATAATTTTACTTTTTCCTGAACTTAATAGAAAAAGAAAATTTGTAATATGTTAAAATAAAATTTGTAAAGTCACTTTCAATTTTTTAATTTTTTTTTATATTTTTGTTTTGCTTTTTATATTTTATATCAGTTTTGGTGGGTTCTGGTATTTTCCTATGGACGGAGAGCATTGCGGATTGCAATGGACATTCCTTAGGACCAATATACTGTTTAAATTATCTCCAAAATCTCACACTGGTGTATTGTACTAATTTTGCGTCTTTCTGTAAGAAAATCCACTCACATAATACTTTGTGAATCCCCCCTCTCCGAAAAAAAGATTACATATAGATTAATAAATAAATTTTCCAGCAGATGAACAAGTTTTCCTCTTAGTGAAGTTATTCCATTTTTTGTGCGTTATTCTATATTGGATTATTTTGTTTCAGAAGTGTACTGACTAAATAAAAGAACACGTGATGTGTGAAATAATGCCAAACGATTATTTAAATTTAACGGACATGCCATGTTTCTTAAGGCAAAATGTATAAAAAATCGTCTGCTGCTGTTTAAAAAAGTCATGCTTATGTTTGATCTACCTGTGTGTATGAAAATGTTACTAAATGGCTTGAATAGAATTTTTAAGCCCAATTCGAATAGTCTACTAGAAAGAAATAATAAATGATAATTTATATGCATATCACGTAATTTTTATTATTTAGCATATATTTTATACTTTCTCGTAATACTTTCATAGATTTCTTTCTTCCTTCTATATCCTATAATTTTTTTTTCTAATTAATTACTTTTAGGTCATATTCTTAATTTTCGAACAAATAATTACGGCATTACTCATTACTGAATCAGTTAAAAGGCAATGTTTCTAAAATTGTTTCTTAAGATAAATATGTGAAAGGTTTCTTATGGTATATCTCATTCCTTCACGGAATAAGCGTTCGAATTGTATAATTTCTCAATGAAACTAAGTCCGATCATTCAGTCGCTTTGAAATAGTTAGCAGTTTTAAATGTATTTCGGTATGGCCCACTAATTTTGTGATTACGTTTATTCTTATATCTTAACTTCTAACCCTCTCTAATTACATTTTACCTTTCGATGCAGCGCTCAGTAGCGTCACCTACCGTGAAAAAGGAACGTTGTGTTCCTATTATACGATGCAAAATTAATCAAACCTCACCGTGTGTGTGTATAAGACACACACACACATATATACATATATAATCAAAATGCCTGGGGAAACGATTACAATTATTCCCAGAAAAATTATTCACTGATTTATTTCGAAATTAATTCACTAAAAAACATTTTATGAAATATAATGACTATCTAGTAATACGTATGAAAGGAAAATGTTTCTGACTTAAAAATATTTCTGTATTTAAATAAATAACTTATATGATAGAAGAAATCACATTGTCCTTTAATTTATTTTAAACAAGTTTCTTATTTTTCATGAAATTTTGAAATTTTTTTCCCCTTTACACACGTAGGGAAACGAGAATGAGACTTAAATTTTTTCAAAATATTACCTAAATTATATCTCATACTATTGTAAAGTAATATTTGTTAAAATACTCATTTGCAGGTAAGCATTAAAAAGTAGCCATACAATATTTTTCCTCTATTAATATTAATATAAAATTGCAAAAGTTTCATCATTCTCCACGTGCAATACTTAAATCGGAAATTTTTTCTCTGGTGTCAAACCATTTTTTAATCTAAGTCCTTTTCAATCATAATTTAATAAACTTATTTTTATTGCGTTACACCATTCCTAATCATTGTATTAACATAAAGAAGCAAAATACTAATGAAAAATAAAATACATCATGCAAAATATGATTAACGTTAGTTTTACGTGATTTGACTCGAAATCTGCAACGCTAGAAGACTTAATAATAGCGCCAGCAACAATTTGCGCAACAACTGAGAGAAAAGTTAGAAAATTCATCCATTGCTAACTTTCCCCCTCAGCAACAAGTACGGAGTGATTACGTTGGCGATCGATTTTGGCAACGGTTCCGGAAAGGTATCGCCAAGACGTCGTCGCCAATCTTACCGTCTTAGAAAGTGATGTGAAAATCACGTGTTGAGAGCATTCAGTCTCTTCATAAGCGGTAGCAAAGGCGGTCAAGCTCTATCAATCTCTCCATTCCCATGGAGCAACACTAAAATTCGAGAAATTAAACTAATTCAAAATTTAAATTGTATCTAAGCGCTTTGTGTTATAATTGATTTTATTTCGCTTGACCTCGAACTTTTACAGTTTTTTCGGCCGTTTGTACGCAGTTGGTATCCTTTGGAGCGAAATTCACGTGGATTCTAAGGTATGTAATTGGAAAATAATGGCTTTTCATTATGTTGGCGGAAATGAGAAAAATTGAGTTCCGGTAGAGAAAAGCTTTTTTTTTTTTTTTTTTTCATGCTGATTAAATTCCTTCTGATTATTATTTGAAAATATAAATGGACCAGAACTTGAAATAAGCGTTATTTTCGTTTTAATAATAAATAACAGCACAAATAAATATGTTTAAAAATAAATAATTTTTTTTAAATTTAATGAGTACTAAACTAGAATAAATAATATGTAGGAAAATATTCAGAGTTCATATTACTAATATTCTAAAATTATTTTTTAATTCCAATTAATTTTATTATCGAACAAAGACTTGGTAAATTAGTTAAGCGCTTCTTCCATTAAAAGCATTTATTTATTTATTATTTTATCGTATATGTTTAGGGTATAAAAAGCGACGAAAAAAGCAAATAAATAGTATTTCTTTATATCAATTATTTTAAAAAATTCATTTTGAAAATAAGCATATTTTTTATACCATTTCAGTAAATGATAAATGATTAAAAAAAATGCTACTGGCTCGTTAGAAAAAGGATTTTAATTGATAACTTTAAAATTATTATTTAATTCTATGATTTAATATTTCCGTTTGGAGGTCGATTGTTAATTTTATTTATTACAAAATTTACAAAACCTGATTTCTGATTCTCACAACCAATGTAGCGTTGTATTTATCAGGAACTTTACAAGGAACGGAACGCTTATTATTTGTAATACCTGTGAAAATAGCATACATTTTTACGAAAAGCTTATTTAAGATGGTATCGCATACAATTCATCGACTATTTTCTATTCGTGAGTGAAAATAACTGAATTCGTAAATACAAAACATTATAATAAAAAACGTATGTTACATAAACTGTGACTTAATTTTTAAATCTTACAATAGAAATATTTTGCAGTAAAATGTGATTATTGACTTAAAATTAGTATTTTAATTTTCAAAAACATAAAGAAAAAAAGGAAGTTTAAATTTAATAAAGTTGGAGGTTTTGTGTGCTGTTGAGTTATTTTGAAAAAGATTTTTTCTCTAATTGTGTATGTATGTTCAATTCCTCAAAGTACTATGTGATTTAATTAAATAGTTTCCTTACGCTCATAAGGAAGCTTTTAATTAAGATTTTATTTTCATATTCACGTAACTATTAATGACATAGAATAATGTATTGTTCATTAAATATTGCATACATATATATCAAATTTGTATAGAAAAATAGTTTTTTCTTATTATTTTGATTACCTCAAATAAGATTTATAGACAATTCTTGCAAATTTATATAGAATTAGATTTTTTTACTTAAGTTAATTCCTTATGGACTACTTATGTGTATTTTTAGAAATATTTGTTTCACAGTACAATTTGCGAACTGTACCTTAGAATATTGTAAATTAATAAACACAATGATCATTTTAAGTATTTTTTTAGTGAATAAGAGTATGCTTCTGTTCTTAACGATTTTGTTACTATTAAAAAATTCTCATAATACGTGAGCTCCTCTGCAATGGCAAGCTATTTCATAAATCTAAAATTGCGATCTATTTATGCCAGTAATAAACGATAGTTTTCTTACAGAGGAAAATAGAAACAATCAAAATCAGGGGGAGTAATTAAATAAAAAAAAGTATTTTTAAACGTTTGTGCGTTTAAAATTTTGTAATGACAGAACAAAAAAATATATAATTCTGAATTATCATTATGCGTTACAATTACCAATATCTACATGTGTTAGAAACCAATTTGATAACAAAACATAACTAGTTAAATAATTTTGAAAAACATTTGGAGATTTTTGAATTAAAAACTATGTAAGTAACTGCGTTGTAAACTGTCTAAGGAAATATGAGAAACACGCATTTTGTTCGAATCAAAATAATGCAAAAATTTAAATATTTAAAAAAAATCCTATTTTAAAAAGAATAATAATCTTGTGGTTATTTTTTGTGGTAGGGATTATGATTTTATATGAAAGTAATAATAAATTCGGTTAATATACTGTGTTAAGAATTTTTATGCATTTTGAATTCTTACTACGATATCGCAAATCAAAATGATAATGCTGGAGTTTTCCATAAGACTTCTTGCAAATTTAAAATGGAATATTACTTGTGATTCTTAATGTAGACCCTCAAAAATAGTATAAAAGCAATTATTCTAAATTTTTAAAGTAAACATTTAAATTTTTCTTTTCGTAATTTGATTTTTTACTTAAATTAATTCCTTAGTTTTTCCCCCTCGAAAAAAATAGCTTTTTTTTCTTTCTAGTTCTGATTTTAAAACAAGATTAGCTTTTGAAAAAGCTGAATTTTTATATTTTAATTAAATTGTGAAACAAAACACTTTAATGTTTTAATCAAATTCAAAATTCAACGTTATCGCATACTCTAAAAGTGCAATTTTTTATGCATAAAAACTTACATTCATATTATATAATTAAAAATGGCATGAGAGATAACATTTAAGTTGTTTCATTTCTTTTATTATTCTATAAATAAAATGAATTATGGCCTTAAATATTTCTTAATTTCGCAGCATTAAATTTTTATGCGAAATCACTGTTAACGCATTTAAATTTTGATTTCCTTTTCACAATACAGTAAACAAATAAATAAAAATTATGATTTTAATATTCTTTAATTCATATAATCTAAAATTCTTTGAAAGAATTGAACTTGTTTGTTTATTAGAGGAAAAACATAATGATTTGCTTTCTCTTTTTGTATTATATATGTACAAATATATGCTTTTAAATATAGATTTAGTGCAGTTTGCCCTAAGAAATACAATCTGTAGCTTACGAATTTGAAATAAATTCAAAGAAATATGATTGCCTTTTTAAAACAAATTATCCGTTCTCATTGAATTTTTAAATTATAAAATAACGTAGATAATTATAGAAAACAGAGTAATTTCAATTATAAAGAACAGCATTTATAGTTGTATTAGTATTATTCGTCAAACAACCACATAAAAATAAACTATTAACTTTTGAAACGAATTTAATTATGTTAGAAAAAAGATTGTACATTAAAAATGGAAGTTCGGATCCTAATTCAAAATATAATATTGAATTAGCATTATTTATATAAAGAAGGTAACTGAAAGTGGATTTTAATCTTGAAATATTTCTATAATAAAAGAATTCAATTACCTACTAATAATCATTCCCAGAATAATCTTTTCTCCATAAAAACATTCAATTTCCTGTATTCATTCTGTTTTAATTTTACGCTTTTGATAAATGTAACGTTTTTTAAAAAATGCAGAAATTCTTATTTGAATTAATTCCCGAACTCATCTGAAAAGGAAATATAATATACTGATGAAAAAAGCATATAAAGAGAAAGACTAAAGGCCATTAAAATATATTTCAGAATTTTGTACCTTTTAAAATGAAATTCTTTCTCTTTAAGCTCGTTACTTATGGAACAAAAATAGTGGACTTAGGTATTTAGAAAAGCGCATTATATTTGTGCATCTTATTCCTTCAGTGAATATCAAAGAAAAATAACGATGTTTCCTGGATATTAATCTATATTTATCAGTGTTTTTTTTTCATTTATTTCAGCCTTTTATCTAAAACAAATAAGCTGAAATATAAAAGTTACATACTGAATGCTATTTCAAATTCTTTTACAAAGCCTCGAGTAAATATAATCACCCATTCTGGTCAGACATTTTAATTTCCTTTTCAAAATTGAATTTTATATCCGGTTTATTTTGGAATTTTTTTTTATCAATATCTTTTCACCATTCGAAACAGCATTCGACATTCTTTCACATAGTCTTGAATAAACATAACCACCAATTCTGGACCTACATTTTAATTTCCTTTTGAAAATAATTGGATTTTATATCTTGTTTATTTCATTTTCTTATCAATATTTTTGTCATTGAAGATAACCTTGCATTTCCTATAATGGGCGAAGCATTTTCAATGAGCAATTACAGTGAAGCGGGGAAAGTTAAGAAAAAAAAAATATAGGTTTTAATTAAAATACGACATGCACACCGTTCTAGTTTTCTCTAATCTAATCAATACTTTCTATGATCATTGCACAAATACAGGCCCCAGGCTACGAGGAGGGATGGAATATCTTGCTGAAATGGAATTCTCATTTGAGGTAAATATTTCGTTAAAATTCTAGTTCGTTTTCTCAACTTAAAGACGAGTGTTTACGCCCGCAGCTATGTTAAATAATTAGGCCGTTCTATGTTGGACACTATAATTATCAGGAGTAACAAAGGAGAGAATTCTTTCTTCCGAGTTTTTTTTTTCTTTTTCCTTTTCTTTTCAGTGGGGCATATTAAGGTTCGTGTGGTGCTTTCTTTTTCCGGCTCTGTTTCAAACTTTCCAATGTCATCATCTAATACTAATGAGGATCGTACGGGGATATAGAAGCAGCGATGTATTTTACCCGCGTAATTTTTGTAATTTTGTTTTTTTTAGCGGTTAAATGTTTTCTGTAATGGTCTTAAAAGGTAAGAAATAATTTTGTTTCGAATGAATCATTCGCTGAAATATTTTCCTCTGGAATATTCGTTGCGTTGATGATCATTTAAAAAGGCTTAGTTGGTTTTGGGAAACTATGCAAATTGGTACTCTTTCTACTATCCTTTTATGTTTTTCAAAAAATAAGTTAAAATTGAAATTTATGTAAAGAATAATATATTAGTTTGAAACGAAATAGATTTTTTGAATCCGAGTTTAACTCTTTGTCATTTCTTTTTATCTGAAAGACATATTTGTGTACACTTTTAGCTAGAATGAAACATTGTTTTTGTTTCAAAATGCCAAAATATATCTCTGTTTTAGTAAATGTTCCACAACACTTTAGATTGATATTTTTTTCTTATGAAAAAGAAATATTCAACAGATTTTCATTTTATTATTGAATCAAAATCAAATCCATACCAGAATTTTACTAAAAAATAAAAACATTTAATATTAATGATTATAACTTCCTTCTATTTTTAAAGGATTATGTTTTAAACAAAATCGATGAATTGAAAAAAGCGTACAAAATACAGAACAATTTATTTAAATGAAGTAATAATAATTTAATCTTTAGCAAAATTATTTAGATAATTAATTTAGTGATTGTGTTTATAGTTCTTTTTAAAAGAATTCGACATCATGAAAAATATATTTATATCCGTCCAATTATTTTTATACGTATTTAATTTTATATATCCCTCTAATTTTAAAATATTTATATTAATATTTTTTCTCAGAAGTCTTGCAGGAAACACATAATATTGACTAATCTTTTAAAAGCATTGATGGAATGAAGTTTGTTTCAGAATTTGTGCCTCTTACAAAACATTAATTAATGGACTTTAATTAGTTTCCTTTTATTAACAATCTGATGTAGACTGATATATAATCATTCACTAGATGGATATTTAATCTTCCAAACCTTCAGTTATGTAAGAGATACTGGAAAATTCATTGAATTTTATATGCAATAATTGTCATGATATTTTTTTATAACATCTCTAAATGAAGATCAATCTCGAACATGGAGCTGTGATTATTTCCTCCTAAGAAATTGTATTTTTCCGATCTGTAATAAAATGAACTCTTACATTTTAAAGTTATGCGACTTATTTTTACTAAGATGGGCGCATTTTATGTACAGTTATAGGGAAGATAATAATATATAAAAAAAAGAATAGAGCAAAAGAAAGGCGATATTTTTCTTTAATTTACATTATGTAAGCAATTGAAATATCTAATCAAAAAAAATTAACTGCCGCACTATTAAGAGATTATCTTTTTTAATAGGGAAAAGAGGGAGAAATTTAAATCTTATTATTTTTTGATCTGAGAACGTAGGTCTTGTGTGTTATTTCACTTTCATTTCATCTAGATTCATACCAAGTTTTGCTAAAATTTCATCATGTAGCGTCCATAGTTATCTAAGACTGATTTAATAGTCAATAAATACACAAATCGAATTGAAGTGACGTCAAAAAACAAACAACACAATTTATTACCTATCTTCACAGAATATGTTAGGTCACTCTCTTTTGGGTCCATCTTAACTCACTTTGATTTAAGCTAAAAATTAAACATTATAGTCTTAACTCACCAACTCATTCGCATTGAATGAGACACTTCTTGAATATAGTAGATATTACTCCTATTTTTCTAACCAAAAATCGCTTCAAACCAATTCTAATGCAGACATTTAATTACAATAAATCATTTCAATTTACAAGCAATTATCAGCTTTTCACCATCATTTGTCTCTCTCCTTCTTACTTTCAATTATATTTCGCTTATACATCACAATCCCAAATTCATTTCTTTACACTTGTTACCTTCACCTTACTAACCAGATCCCGTTTCATTTGGTTGGCAAGGAATTGTAATTTTATGCAATTCAAATTTCAAAATATCCTCCAGGTCAGTGCAGTGAAACGACTTCAAAATCTGTCTCCTGATCAAGGAAAACATGAGCCCGTCTTTAACAATATCATAAAATCTGAAACAATAAAAGTGATAACAAGTATTGTACTTCACATTCCCTTGTAATTTATTCAAATAGAAAATATGGGAAAGAATAACCTGTAATTATGAGTCGTTTAAAATTGAAACCAACCCTTCACGCTTCAAAGGTTCTCCTGAGAAAATATGTATGAATACTACTGAAATATCGAAGGGCTCCGCTTTGTAAACATGCTTGTTATCCCTTATATATGGAGAAAAATATATTATTTTTGTAGTATAAAGTAGGTGAATACGTAAATTTACGGGCGTCGCGATTAGACGTAAATGATTGTTTCAAACTATTGTTAAACGACCTTTTGGAGGCTGAAGGTTTGAGTGGTTGTTGTATATATTCTAAGGGAGTACGTAAATAAAAGAATACTTAAACCAGTATAAATTTTTGGAAAATGGTTCATTATCCAATTTAACGGAGATTTTTGAATGAAAAGGAAGTCACAGGGCCGAAACACGAGTAATACGTTTGAAAAAGTGACATAACGGGACACTATACATTTAAATTTCTGTAAATAAAAAAAAATTGTCGAATGTGTTTCAATAAATGAATCCTGAAAGTCCATAAATATATTTATAAGCAAATAAATACACATAGAAAATATATCCAAGAACCCAACATTACACTTAGAGAACTGTTTTGAAAAATCTCATTTTATCAATGGTATTAAAAATTAATTTAATATTTATAGATAATAACTTCGAATTTTATGTTTCTTTATTTAAATTTTCTTGTTTCAAGCCAGATTCACACATTTTTTGGTATTACCGTACTGTATGATTCTCATTAATGTAATTATTTAACTACACTTTCTTCGATTTGTAGATATACATTATAATAATCAACCTCGAGTGTTGATAGTAACATAAATACGTTTCTTTGTATGTTTATATATGTTTGTATTCATTTTTATAATTGGATTGATAGAGACATTTAAAAGTAATTTTCTTTTCAACCTTAATCAAATATTGTAGAATAATGCATACGTATATTGTTAAATTTTTAGTCTCTCTCTCTCTGTATATATATATATATATATATATATATATATATATATATATATAATTAACCCTTTAATTAACTATTAATAATTTATGTAATAATATCTTTAACTATACTTTTAAAGTGCAATAATAATATAATAGTATAAAATATTACTGTTCTTCATATGTCTTATCCTTGATCCTAGGTTTTTAAATTAAAAATATGCCAAACGATATTCTTGATAAAAAAAAAAAAATTAAAAAAACAGCAGGAATACTGCTTTTTTTAAAAAAAAAAGTATTTTCTTTTCAAAGTCCTTTTATCAGTAACTTTTTTAAAATTTTTCTATCCCGACTTAAATCATTATTTTACATAAAAATAAAAATCATTCTTTTCAGCAGTGTTTAAAATGTATTAATCAATGCAACCCAGTATTTTTCGTTCATAGTGAATATAATCAAACCTCCTATTCTTATCTGGTCTAGACTTTCGTTTCCGAATACTATTTTCGACTTCAGCTAAGGAATGTACTAATTAATTCTCTAACTTAGTAACGGATCTCACTGTTAGTAATAAAAACCTATTCTTTTTCTCTTTGAACAATTCTGTACTTCTTTATTCTTTCCGGAAACGGTATCTCATTTAGCATTCCTGTATTTTATAGCTTGTATCAATTAGGCACTAAAGAAATTTAATTTCAAGATGTTTTTGCTAGTTATTACTTTTTTACTGTTCTTTTACGCAATATCATTATAATGATTTCGGCATAAGCGTTTATAATTTTATTAAATATTACGATGTCACTTTTAAAGTTTCTTAAAAACTATGCAAAAATGGTTAGTTTTAGTGATTATTACAATTCCATTATTTAATATTTTCGTCTATTTATTACATTAATGGCAAAACTCAATCTGTAATCATTATCCAGTATTTGAATGTGTTGTTATATTGCATCACGTGAATATGTTGCCGCTATATTACCGAAAAATTTCTTAAATATTTTTTCTTGAGAAATATTTGACAATTATTAATGCCAATTGTTTTGGTGTGGGTATTTTCCTTTCATGTTTTTAATGAAATTTAATAATATAGTTTGGGAAATAAACCAGCCTAAGAATACAAATACTGTGTATGAAAAGGATACATAAAAATTTGAATTTTATTTTCAAAATAGTTAACTTTGTGATGCAAAAATTAAGATTAACCATTTCATTGTGATCAAAATGCTTTTTTAGAATAAATTGAATACAAAAAATGATTTTCAAAGTTACTATTTAAACTGTATTAAGAATATGATATTTTGTATACAAAAATAATTCTATTTTCTAAGAGAATAGTTCTATATAATAATGGAATTGTTGTATAATTAGGTATTTGAATCATAAAAATAAAAATTTGTAGTAATACGTATATTTTCAATGACCACAATCGTCGTAATATTTTTTTCTAATTTCTTTCATACACATTAATGTTACTGTTATGACTTTCATGTATTCATACAAAAACTTATTTAAATGCCTAAAATAAGCATTTAAAAAATATTTTGGTAGATGCCTAAATCAAAAATGTGATCATCATAATTATTTTTGAAATGTTTGCTCTTTTATAACGATTTTCTTTTTTAATTATGGTTACTAAAAATTTTTTATCGTAAACACTTAACAACATACAAGATATTAAGATTAATGAATGATTTCACTAGTATATTTAATAGAAAATTTTCATTCCTTTAGATAAATATGGAAAAAATTATTCCAAGTCAGCATTAATCTGTTGCGTTATTTAAAGAAAAAATTATATTTATAGGATATAATAATAAACCTTAAATGACAAAAGATTCTATTAGGTATTGAAATTTATCCAAATATTACTTATTAAATTTTTATTTGTATAAATACGTATTTTACATCTAATTATTTCTGTCTTAAAACTACTGTGTTCTAGAATTTCTCAAAAGTGTTAATGAAATTTATACTATTCAAACATATTTTATGTTCAACTTCGTTTCGTTTCCAGTAAAGAAGATTCCATAATTAAGTAATGCATTTCCTATAGAATCATTATAACATAATTATTCTCTAATATAGGTTCAGAATAGTTTTTAAATTCATTCACAAGCAATTTAGAAATTCAAAATGAATCGCAAAATACTTTAAGAACATATCTTTTCTGCACACTTAATTCAGACGTTCAATAAATTTTTAGGTACAGCTAAGCCATTATATATAGAATTACAAATTTCTTTCAACGAATAAAGTATAAATATGAATACAAAATCCTTAAGCTATTTCTTCTTTAACGTATACTCATTATAATCATGAAAATCTCTAATAAAGTTTTAAGAACGCAGTATAATAATTAATTATGTATATCTCGAAATTTATGCGTCAAAACTAGTTCTAAATTATATGATTTTTCATTTTCAAGCTACGTGTATAGCTTACATACTTTTAAAACATTTTAGAAACTTGAATATAATGTTCTTATCTTAAGCAGTTATTAATTCTGACAAAAGATGGCGCGCTGTGTAACTTGTTTCTGAAAAGATGTTTCCCTATTGTTTATTTTTAGTACCTATTATCGTCATCATTTATTGATCTTATAAACGAAGATGAAACGTCAACATGTTACATCTAAAACAGCAAAACGCTTTAAGGTAACTATGGTTCCAAGGATTTAAAAACTATTTTTCATTCAAAAATCTCGTACTTTGGAAATGTTTTACGATGTTTATTAAGTTATTTAGAGTTATATACTTCTTTGGAAGGTTCGTAAAGTTTAACATGTTGATTCTGATAAAACTGTCTTTCTTGAAGTAACGTATTGTATCACAAATTTACTCAGAATTACTATCAAATGCTTATTTAATTTAATCCTGCGAGATTTTATACAATTACGACTTTTTGTTTGACGTAATGTGCCATTACAAAATTAGAAATTATATTAAAGAGTTCAAAAAATCTAAGCTTTAAGCTATTCAAAAAAAAAAAATATCATTTTTAAATAAATACTTAAACTTTGAATATGAAATGAATAAACAAGGCACAATTGCTCAAATATTTTCAGTTTGATTTTTTTCATCAGTATATTTTTATTGAGAAAATTTTTAAGACTACTTTATTTTGTTCAGCAAATAATTCATACTCTACAGAGAAGTTGAAAAAGTTATTCTCAAAAGTGATTGTAGCAGTAAAAATTTAATTTTACAAATTCCTTTTAACCTTTGTTAAACATTTTTAATAATTAGTTGTAACATTAGAGTTGAAAAATTGCTGAAAAGAGTTAGTGATTATTCTATGCCCTAGCCGGCAGTTGATATATGCCCGATGTGGCTTTTGTAAAATGTTTTCTTGTTTTTCTTTTTCTTGTTTTAATTTTTCTAGGCAAACTACTCGGAGAAATATCATGAATTTTTAATTATTATTAAAATAACTGAATTACCTGGATAAAATTTACTCTGAAAATTAACAGATCCTGATGCAACGTAAATAGTAGCCAATAATGTTGATTGATTTAGTTTCAGGAATCCATAGGTAACTCGCAGTATCGAAAAGCTTTAATTTTTATCTCGATGTCTCTTAAAGTTTTAACTATTACTAAAATAATCGAAATAAAAACTTGAATTTTATTTATTATTCTTAAGACTTTGTTTCATAGTCACCTCCAGAGTTTTACATTTCTTCCAGTCTTTTTTGGTTTTGTTAAGTTCATTATTGTAGAGCTCAGAAGAATGAATACTATTTTCCCAAAACTGGATTACTTCAATCTGTGGGACTTCCTGAAATCAAAATTAATAGCTTTAATTTACATGATTATGTACATAATAATCAGTTAATATGCAGAGTATATGTTATTCAATATTTAGGCCATTTCATAATAATTTTTAAATTTTTATAGTTTATGCGATTTTCAGTAAGTTGAGAGATTTAAGTCCATTGTGGTTTCTTCTTTGCGTCATTGATTGAAGTTAAGAGTACTACAAATAATTTTCTCTTCCTATCCTATAATTTAAATTCAAATAATATTTCAATAATATATACTAAAGTAAAATATTAGTATATGTATTTAATGCTTGCATATATTTTAAGATCGCAGCACAAGTAAACAAGTATATGGGTCATATCAATAGGAAGTTATAACACCATAACATTATATAATTGGTTCGATTGCGATTTTTCTTTCAACTAACCATTCAGGACTTTGATAAGATGCTGTTTGAATGGATAGCCTCTCCTAATGAAAGAAACGTATTTTATGGATATACGAATATAATTATTGAAATGTTGTGAATTATATAAAAGCGATGCTTTCATAAATAACGAAGCATTTGTGGTTGGTTTTAGAGAGTATGAGCGGAAGTAATAACCGAAGGTAACAGAAATAGTGCCTACACTGAGGCATAGTATCAGAGACAGTGAGAATCTACAAACGGTCAGTGAATCTTAACTTCATTTGAAGTCCTACAAAAGCTCGGACCCGTTAGGTTCGCATCATTCAGATACTTAATTACTTTATTAATCTTCTGATTAATTGAATCGCAGGTAGAAAAGAATCTAAAGACTTTATCATAAATATGTTGTATTTTGATTGCTTTGATTTTATAATAAATTCAAATTGATTTACTTATAGTTTTGAATTTATTAGTGATTGTGTTGATTAGCGTATCTTTAAACATTAATCAATAAGGAGCAGAGATGGAAGTAATACCGAGGCAATACAATTTATATATCTAAAAAATGAATTGAGCTAGGATTTTGAAATGCATTTTTGGCAGGCTAAGCATTCATTTCATTTGGCCTACGCCCATAATTATCTGTTCAATTATTCGAACCCAAGCCTTCATGTAGAAGGTATATATAATAACAGGTAGATTGTCGAGCTCGGGGCAATTCTCAAGTCATCGCCTTTCATATTGAGGTTCAACATATCGGTCAGCTGTCACCAGGAGCCAAAACGATACGGTGAAAGTGAGCTTGTGGGAATGCGTGTCCTGTCGCAAAGAGGAAATCACGACAGCCTCCACGCTCCAAGTGCGTTGAAACACTTCCCTCTGCAGCAAAGCACTCCCACCTCTTGTCTTTACTAAAGTTTGTTTGAATTTGCACCCTTGAAACAGCATTAAAAATATTGTTTCTTGATAAACACTTTCGAGTATGATAATAGAACAAAAATGCATTATCATTGGCTAAATTTACAGAATTACGTGATATCTACACCCAACCCTTTTTTTATGTGGTCTTTTTGTACACGATTTTGAAATAATGCGGTTCACCCAAAAAATTTTACTCGAATATTTTGTTCTAATATGATCCCCCCCCCACAAATTTTCCCCCTAAATATTCAAATGATGTTCTTACCGCCTAATACCACCTCTTTGATTCAACCACTCGATCAGGGTATTATAGCAGCATTTAAAATGTGCTACATAAACTAACTAAGCTTTTAAATATATTTTAGACTCAGTGGAAGAAAGAAATTTAACTGTTGTGGAAGCATGGAGAAAGTTTATTACTATACGAAAGCCTATTGCCACCAAACAGTTGCGACAATCGACTTTAAATGCTTGTTGGGGAAAAAAATTGCAGCGTGCGTGAAAAGTGGAAGTTTTGTAGTAAAAAATCAGCTGTGTGATCAGAAATTAAAACTATCAAAAGCAATTGAGGACGAAGGTTTTAACAACATGCAAACGGCTCCCATCAAAAAATTGTGGCTAGAAAGCCCTTTGGATGAGAACGATTTGATCGAATTTATTACAGTTTTTGATAACAAAGAAGTCGATAATGACAAAGTCGAAGAATAAGTTCAGCTATTAACAGCGGATTTAATTCGCGAGGGCTGAATTTGCTGCAAATATGGAACATTTTCTTACTCATTATCCTGACATAGAACGTGCGTTAAAATTTCAACGTAATCTTAAGTTTTGTATAGCAGGATATCAAGAATTACATAAGCAACTTGAGAAATTAAAAAAAAAAAAAACGTTAATAAAAACAGGCTTTGTAACAACAAAAAAACCGAACAAAAACCGTTAATAACGAACGAAATTCTTATTTCAATCAAAGCCTGTGCTTGACATATCTATTAATGAAAGCATTTTTTATCCAGTTCGTAATAAACGTGCTGGCTTGTTATCAAGTAGCTATGAATAGTTGTTAGTAGTTTTATTCCTAATTTCAATTTGAATTCTTATATGTTGTATGTAGACTGAATTTTCACTGTACACTAATTTTAATTTTTTTTGTGAAAAAAATTAATTGTTTTTGTTTTATAAATATGTAATATAGATTTCATTGCAACTTTTTTTGCATGTGTTTTTGAAAAATATTTAGTTTTTTTTTTTTATCTTACACGATTTTTGAAGGTTGTGGAAGGTTGTCTCCAAATTTACTATACATCGCACGTATTTTTTACACCAATATTTTTGCACGGTGTTCTGAGGAACGTATCTACCCTGTAAAAAAAAGGAGTTTGGGTAATATAAACAAACCGGCGTGGTCTGTGTTTACGTAGGATTTCCCTATATTCTAGTTGTATATATATTGTATATCCACTTTATTTCGATTAATATAGATAATATTATCATGTTTTTTATATTATTCAAATATCTATATTCAACAGGAGATAATATGAATATATTTTTATGTATCTATAGTCTTTTCTCGTTAATTGTGTTGATAAAATGTCGTTCGGTAAGCTGAGCCTATTTACACTTGTTTTCGGCGTGTGTTTGTTTACTTATGCTGTACTCTAAATTATTTTCTACTTTAAAAAGTTATATTTTTGAATTATTAACGGTCATTGAGTTATTTTTAATTTTGTTTTCATCAAGCTTATTTTGTACTTCCAATTATTTTAATTATAAATATTGTTATGTATCAACAAATCATCAGTTGACTCCTACATGTTAAAAAATAAAAGTCCCGATATTTATTCCTACACTGTAATTATTCTAAACCGTCTGATAAATAAATGTGAATAGCTTAAGTACAATTAAACTCTTTCTGAATTAAAATATATTTCATGTAATAAAAGAAATTTTATTTATCTGGCTGATTCTGTTTAAAAAATAAAGCAACTTTGGATATAAATTTAGATTATACTATTTTTATATTAATCAAGATAAATAATTAAGCTGCAACAGTTATGTAATTATTTATGATTTAAACAGGTGTAATTTTTTGTACCTTGAATTATAGTTTTTTTTTAAAATTTGGGTCAAGTCCTATTTTACCGGTCCACTTGGCAAAACTTTTTAAATTGCGTCAAGATAGTGTTCAAAAGCGATTATTTTAAACCCGACGCTTCCAGATGCGAAAAAAAAAAATGGCGTCCTTTGTGGAAAACAAATTTTGAAACAAGGTGGCGTTTGCAATGAAGGAAAGGATATGCAAGCATCAAGTTTTATTTATATAACTATCTTCGGTATTTCATTCAGAAAACAAATACATCATAAAATGAAATTTCGCACAATTTGTGAACTTTCCAATGCCGCAAATTTAATAAATGATATAATTACTAAATTACACAATAAAATCAACAGGATGAATCCGATTTTTAATATTCTTCCAGTTATGAATGCTCAAATAGAACAATTCTATCTTTTTCTCTGCACCTATCTATCCTCAAACTGCATGAATTATCTCTTAGAATAATAGTCGAAGCATTCTCTTACCAACTCATTCTGTTTCGAGAGCATGAAATTACTGAGGTCGAGAGTTCAAGCAGGAAGTTCGAGTTCTTACTATATGAAATCATTCTACAAAAGATCTTTATTCAAATTTAGCCTGCTACAGTCTTTTTTACTTTTAACACTACAATTTTTATCAACCATCACCTACTAATTACTTACTCTAATAGTTAATTCTTCTTCTCATATAATTATTTTTATAGCCACTAGTTTCATTTTATTGAATGAGATTTAATTTTAAACAATTCAGATAAGAGAGAGTCCCTATGGTTAGTTAAGATAAAATCTCGTATATTCCAACATTACACGACAAGCATGACTTTGAACACACTAAAGAAGAATTCAATATTTCCATCTAACTTTTCCAGGTAGCGAATTCAATTTAATAAACCAAAGCTATATAAATAAATCCAGGGTTGAAAATGTGTGCATAAGATACAATTACATTTCAGCCTTCTATAGAAATAAAAAAGGAATGGAATGTACGACAAAGGATTCAAACGATATTGCCAACTCTCTATGCATCTCTCTTGCAATGTCACATTCAGATATGAATGTCAGGGGTACACAAAATCCAATATTTCAGAGAGTAAATTACATTTCATTTTTGAAGCTTGTGTACGTAGTTTTATTTCCGAAATCAAAACACTCTGCATTTTGTATCAATCTTTGAACTTACTGAGTTCAAAGGAAGAGAATATTAAGAAATTCATTATTTAAACAGGAACTCTTCAAGTAGGGGTTTGAAGTACACAGTCAACTTCCGGGAATACATAATAATCAAGAGAAATCATAATACATTTTCGGTATTTTCCCTCCCTCAAGAAATATACGGCTTCCTAATGAAATATGTCTGCGCAGGGATGGGAAAAAATGAGATTTTCTGTTGTCCGTGAACAAATAGCATTAGATTCTTGAATTGGTGTTCGGTTATGAGAAGTGCAAATACAATAAAACTAAAAACAGAAATGAAAGGCTCTTCTTCCCCCCCCCCCCCCCGGATTGTGAAGGATTTCGCTTGGGCTAAGAGAGGAAATAAAAGAAATAGTGTTTGGGATGGAGTATAAATTGCGAAGAACATCTTTTAAAATACACATTATTATTTTTTTTCTCCAAAAAATTACGGTATGTTTTAAAAGTGATGATGAAACGTGATATTTTAAGGAAAGCAAATAAGAAAGTTTTTTAAAAAAAAAAAAATGGAATGACAAATTGGGAGTGCAACTTGATATTTTTCATGTTTAAGTTTAAAGATAAATGTAAGAAGCGCGTGAGATTTTGGATTTGCTGAGTGTTATTGACATTCAGTAGAAATTTTTCCGAGACCTATTGCCGATATAAGGAACAAGAAAAAAATATATAAAGTTAAAGAAAAAAACCTTTTACTAACCGAGGGAGGGGAGGCATTATAAATAATTGCCGAAGGCACTTCCTCCCATTTTAAACGAGATAAATTTGCTTTTATAAAACTTCTAATCTGAAACTTTAGCGGAAGCCTAATTAATTTTGTAAAGATTTCTCCCGCGTATTTCCCTTTGACTAACCTCTGGGGCTACTTTAATACCACGTTTTAAATGAGAGGTTCGCCTTGTGAAAGAACTTGGGCATACGAGGTGTGGCTATTAAATAACGGGACTGAGGGACTGACTCTGTAAAACATTTTATTTTGATGTCATTCATATTTTCTTAGTATCATGTTCAATATTCACACCTCCTTTATAACTGCAAAGCAAAATGCGAATATTCCATTGTTCGATTCTGTGCTGGAAGTCTTATGTAAGCTCCTTGAGAACACGTGTCGCTTTCTCTTTCACACCTTCAATGGAATCAGATCTTGTTCCTTTTACTGCAGATTTCACCTTAGGATAGAGATAGATGTCGCATGGCTCAAGCTCCGGCGAATAAGGCGGATGGTCTAACACTAGGATGCTGTACTTTGCTAGAAACCTCTTGACAGACAATGCGAAATGAGCCGGTGCATTGTCTTTGTGGAAAAAGTCACTTTACGGATTCTTTGTTGATTCCCACAGTTTAAACAATTCCACGAATGCTTAACCAACGGTTAGATGTAACCAATTTATAAATTTTTTTCGATATTGCCGTCCGTTTTTGACGAGCAAAGGCTACCAGGGCGTGAATAATTTTCTCGGCCATCTTGAAAACGCTTAAATCACTCAAATACACTTTATAAAAATTCATTGCCACAAACTTTTAATAAATTAAAAGTTTCAATAGCGTATTTTCAAGTTTCATTTGAAATTTCCCAATTATTCGTCACTCACTTATCAATTTTTTGGCGAAGCAAAAACAAAACTCTAATGCAAATGAAAGTTACGGGTATACGAAGTTGTTTACAGGAGTGAAATGTTCTGCATTCGAAAGAGAAAGCTTCACGCTAAACAGCTGTTAGACACTGGCTTTACGCATTCCCACTTCTTTTCTAGCAGCGTCAGTCCCTTTATTTAATATCCACACATAGTATATGAATTATCTTTACTGTATAAGAGCAATCAATTATGGTGAATAGGAGATAAAAGATAGAAGAAAACTGGAGAAATTAATATGATCACTATATTGGTTGAAGCAACTGTGAGGCATTCTTCTGAGAATATATATTTGATTCCGAGGGCGTCGTTTAAAATCAATCTTTCTGTAATCGTCAACTTAATTTTCATCCGATACGTTGAATTCTATGTAATAATATTTAGTTAGAAACGGGAATATTTATCTATCCCACATTATTAAATTGCTTTGATATAGCGGTAAATAAACTAGCTGAATATTTTTCCAAGATCTTTATTGAATGAACATTCCCAATGTTCCTAATGATAATAGTTTGTTAAATTTTTATTACATCTTCGACGTAAACCTATTACTCCTCTCGTCTGTCACTTTATGTGTTATTCTATTCACAAATCTAAATTTAAACTTAAGTTTAACACATATAAAATAATTAAAACACTCACAAGTAAAAAGTTCAGTAATTTAGTTAATTATGTTTCAAAATAGAGTTTAAAGTTCGCTAATAATAGAAATTCTGTCAACCACAATCCTAGGTCCCTGACGAAGACCACTAACAATTTCTATGATATATCGAAAAATACTTTTACTGGAATACGATATGATTAAATGGCCGAAAATGTTTTATAACTACACAGTGCTGGGTTTCAACTATCTGTGAATTTCATACGACTTGTTTTTCTCTATTCACTCTACTTCTAAAGCTTACTTAATTTATATAGCCACATTTCATTTGATTGGAAAGAAGTTGGAAACTGAAACATAAAGTCAGAAAGAAACTCAGATGTTAGTTAAGGGTAGAGTTCCTCGAATAAAACACTTTACATTGACATCATAGAGATTTATATGATCACAAGACATTCTTATAATATATACAAAACAAACCATCTCCGATTACATCTGTCTTTTGTAGTAAAATATATCTACTTTCTATTTTGATATTTTAATGATATTTGATTTTTGAATTTTACTGCAAAATCACTATTTTCTATTAACTATTTTCTATTAACTATTTTCTATTACTATTTTCTACTATTATTTTATTATCGTTCTATTTGATTATTTGAATTCTTCTATTGTTAAATGTATAACTTAAAAACAGAACAGAAGTGCCCTATCAAATTATAATCACTAATACATTTGACGTACGTCTTAACGTAATATCTCCATCTATTCCAATATCTGTTAACCAGTTTAATTAGTCATTAATACAAAAAGAATACACTAAAAACTAACTAAATTAACAAAAATTAGTTAAGTTAAAATGATTGATACTGGTACATTATTATTTTTTGTGCTAAATCATGTTGTAATTTCTCAGAACAACTGCCAGAACCTCAATGTTCTTATCCAAATCAGCCTAGTAGTCGTACTAGATCTACACGCTTTTATTATATAACACTAAAACGGATTAGTCGTATCGATTTTTTCAATGGTTATCGGAAAGGTATTTAACCTAAGGTTAGTCCAAGTTAGATTCGCCCTTAGATAATTTGATGGATCGTTATCATTGATGCATGGCCTCAGGGTAGTGCCTAAGGTGTATAAGACAAAAAAGACTTTATCGTAATCCAAAAAAGAGATGCTGATAGTTAGTTCTTGACTTTATTCTGACGGACATTATAGAAATTATTATTGAAGAAGTTTTGTCTTTTTTTATACAGTCACATAAATACCTTAAATAAATAGTTAACATCAATGTTTTCTGAAATATTTAATTTCTACGCATCATAAAATTTGTTCCACACATCCACCAACTTTTTTTAATATCAGTCTTTCACATTTTCATGAATTTCAGTAAAATGAGATTATATGAGTATGAATGTCTATCAAAGACAAATGTTATACATTTTTATTTAAAAGTAAAATTTATTTATGTTATAGAAGAGCAAATTTTGGTCATGCATTTCAATGTTGTATAAGATTAAAAATGATTACTTACATCAAAAAGAGATTAATTGTAATTATTTGATTATTTCAACAAAATCTTATAACTTTATTCTTCTTTCTTCAGCAATGGTAATTTTTGCGCTTAAATGTTCACTTAGCACAGTCTTTGTATCCGAGAAACACTTCTTGAAGCAAATGTTTACAATAGCCTAAGTTAAAGTTCTTTCACTTCTTTCCAACTATTAAGTCTTCTTACCTTCCTTCAATGAATTGTCAATTGTAAATAGTTTTTTTTCCTTAGTTTTTTTAAGATCTTGAGCTTTTTTGTCATTTATAACGTTTCAAACAGGTTCGAAAGAATACCCAGTCTAATATCAATAATATATTTTTTTAATAAAACAAAAATGTCAAACATGTTTTCGTAATATTTCTTGATGAGGTATTGTTATTTTGTAGAAAGATTATTTATTCCAATGATATAGCTTCATTTGCAAACTCAATTCTTACCATATATTAGAAAATATTATAGCTATACAAAGTAAGGAATGTATAAGCTGCTACCTTACTTATTAAACACGAATAAATTCTTTTCCAAAACTAAAAATAGATAATCAATAATAATATTACATATTATGCATATAATTTTTAAAAGAATTTATCATCTTAAGCTAAATTAGCGACAGCATTTTTTCATTTTGTTGTATTATTAAAAATGGTATACATCAATTGCACTAAACCAATATCAGTACCAAATATTTATGAATAACTATATCACTTTGACGAAATAACTAAAGTAATATTATAACTAGGACTAGAATTGGCTACTACTAGATGTAAAGTTAAAAAATAATACAACAAACAACGAGCCCGAAATTGAACTTAGGAATTACATTTTTCTCTAATTTTTCTTGACATACTACAGTTATTATGAAATGGCAAGCAATTTTATTCAAACAAATATTGTTAATAATAGTTGAGCCAGAAATATAAAATTCATCAACCAAATGGCATTTTGAGAAAGCATATTGTTGGAATTTTCAAAATGTTATTGTGTTGATAAAATGGCAACATTAAAAATGCGAGTGTATAAAATGAAGGATACATGACCTTAGGTTCTAAAGGTTGATATTATAATACATTATGATTATTATAATTACATTTCGCTTGTTTAAGGTATATTTACATCACTAAGATATATCTAATTTAATAATCTATTGTCGGCTTTTATTTTAATATCCGGACAGAATATTATTATCTACTTTAATAATTTATCATTTGGTCATATTTTAATATTTCATTAAATAGTTTAATTTTATTAGAGTTTTGAATAAAAATATTTTCTCGAGAAAAAAAAATATTAAAAATTTGAATGATGAACTTTCTTTTCTTGATATTAATTGTATCTGCTGTGTGTGGAACTTGGAAGTACGCTTATTTTACGCTAGGTAATATTCATTTCGAATAATTTTACTTTTTCAAGAACTTAACAGGAAATAAGTGCTACCATATGTTGAAATAAAATTAGCAAAGCCATTAAATTTATCTTTTACTATTTAATTTTGTGAGAATAGTTTTTCAAAAAAGTCAGCCAACTGAAATTAGAATCGTGACGATCCGGTTTCTCTTCTTATATCAGTAACTTATGTTAGCGGATGTCACTAAAATTCATACATGAGAGCTTTAGAATAAAACTCAACTGATCTTTGTTATATCTTTAGAATTATTCAGAAATCATTATTTGTATTCACGTGTTCACAACTAAAATTTTCAAAAAAAATACTTATTAAAAACAATGCTAAAATCATGTCCGAGATAGGAATAACACAACATCAATCTCTAAACGTACACTTGTCTGATCTCGTTGTTCAAACCTTACGATCTCTTTCTCTACCAATTCCAGCAATTTCTAAACACTGATTCATTTCACTTCAATTTATGAATAGCAAAACTTATTTGCATAGTTCTTAAATTAAAATTCTCTAATCAAACAATGACTTAAAATGCTAGTAAGGTTAACTGAAGGGAAATATTGTTGGTATCATGTCACAAGATAAGGTATTAACATGAAAATAGTTCTTAAAAACTTTCACAAATATACACAAAGATATATATCTGTAAAAAAAATTAAAATATTTAAGGATCGATCAATACTTTTAGCCTTCATGTATACTATTCAAAATATTTATTTGCAAGCCGAAGCAATAGTCGTATCTTAACAGGTATGTTATTATTCGAATTCTCTGTTGAAATTGTTGTGTAATTTAGTCCTTTTGTAATCAAATAGGTTAGATAACATTTCCATTTTATTACAAACATCTTATTATTTGGATCTCACGCTATTGTATTGCATTTATTCCTTGAGTGTAGGGAAATCAAGTGTTTTACGTTTCAATGTGCAATACAATAAGTCTATTTACAAAAGACCCAAGATTGCATTTCAATTTTATTTCAACCACCTGATTTCTTAAATTACGATTCCCTCAGCTCGGTAAGTCTCAGACGATTCGAAATATGTTTCATCAGTTCTCTTTTATTGACTTCAATCCTAACTTTAAAAACTATCTGTAAATTGAATTCGTGAAACAGAGGAAAAGCCCCCAATTTCCCGTGAGACCGAACTAATTTCATGTTTCTCGACAATTGTACGAGCCTTCGTGAGGGTGGGTGGGCTTGTATTTGTTGAAAACACTGGGAGAGACGAATTGAAACTTTATCGGAAAAGATGAACAAGATGTGTCCTTTATTCTTTCTCCATTTCATCCCCTTCCATCCCAAAGAATCAAAAAGCTACCTCAAGAAAATCCTTTTGTGTGCTCCGAGTATCGAGTTTTTGTTGAAGATGAATTTTTTTTCTCTTTTTTTTTTCTCCCGGGCAATCCATAAACGTCTGCACATCGACCACGTGAAGAACAACATATAGGAAGGGGAACAAAAAAAAAAATAATAAATGTTTGGTAAGGATTGAAGGAGGGGGTGTCGAAGAATCCTGGAGGGGGTGATGTTGCCTCCTGTCTTTCAAAAAGACCTTGAATGAAGTGAAGAAAAATGAATAATGCGATATCACAATAAAGAATCTTCGTTAATACCGTTCAGATGGAATAAAACATGATAGAAAGAATGCAAGGAGGGAGGGGGGCGGCAATATATGTGTATGTATGAATATTAATGTCCTACCCCCTTCTTGTAAGCGTAAGAATCGAAGCACCAATTCTTCCACCTTCCGAAATGCCAACTGCTTTTGGAAGAGTTAATACTCTTGGGTATTACTGTGCCTCACTTTAAGAAATTGAAATGCAGATATCGCAATCCTTGAGGGGGTATTGTGTTTGCGAAGACGTTTCTTAGATTCAGGTAATAGCTTTCCTAGAATCTGTTCGAGTGATTCTAGACTGGAGAACAAATAGCTCTCTTTTGGAAAACGAAATTCCAATGCAAATGGAGGGTGTCGAGAAAATAACTGGCAGGAACCTTTTGAAGACATTATCGAATTCGGAGGTAGGGTTTTCTGGAGGGCGGCTTTGTGATGATCTAGGGCTTCAAGACAGGTTTTACGAATTGCCGAAGGCTGATTCGCTGAATGCGAACTTGTAAAAGAATTTGGAATGAATACAAGGAGTAAATGGTTGGCCAATAGCGAAATTTAGAAAAGAGCTGGGTTGATTTGAAGGCTCTTAAATATGGGTGCGAAAGTAAAAGACAATTTTGATTTTTCGGAATTCGTGAAAAGAGGGTATTGCTAAAAGTTTTCTTTCAAAAGAAAGTTTACTTCTGTTAGGATCATGATTTGCAATATTTTTTTTGCTTCAAGTATATTTGTTAATACTGGAAGAAAACTAATATTACTTCATTCACTTTTTGCCTACTGTACTGTATTGAAGACTATTGATAAAAATGACTTGTTTTCAGGACATCACATTTATTTGCGCACATCTTTTCAAACATAAATTCAAGACGCAATTTTACACAAGCACCATTTTTCAACGTTCGTCTTTACCACTTGGAACCAAACTCAATGCTATTTTTCATATCCGTTGCCAGTAAATTATCTAAAATCAAAACTATGATCTGGTTTTGCCAAAAAAAAATATCTTAATAAAAAATATTGAAAAAGGTATTACTTTAAGTTTAAATCGTCTGCTTTTAAGAGTAGAATATGTAATGTCTTAAATAAAGTATCACATTAGATTAAATCGTCTGCCTTTAAAAGTCGAACAGATAAATCTTAAAAAAAGTATCTCATTAGATTAAATCGTTTGCCTTTAAAAGTTGAACAGATAATATCTTAAAAAAGTATCACATTAAGATTAAATCGTTTGTTTTTAAAAATTGAATCCGTCACACTACATTCAAATGCAATTTGATTTTTCCTAATGCCAAAGTGTCATTCCAGTCTTACCAGTATTGAAACATTATTCAACTTTTACCTATATTAAAATACCATTGTATTTTTAGCAATATTGAAAAATCATTCAATTTTTAGTAATATTAAACTATCATCAAATTTTTACTATTGTCATAAAGTCTGTTTAAAAAAAATTATATGTGGCAGTAAATATAAATGTAACGTATAGTTCCCAAAATGCTTAAGCATCTGTGAAAGATATCACCGAAGCCATTTTAGATTTTACTGTATATTAAGTACATGATGCTTTTAATTATGAAAAAAAATCCTTTTAATCTCATTCATCTTTGGTTCTATATAAAGTTATAGTCTGTATCGACTATAGCCTTATTAAATGTTACTAACTGAATCAAGGAAAAAATTTAGGTATTAAATATAATTCTGTGATCGAAAACTTTAGAAAATATTTCTAAGATGCGATTAAAAATTTAGCTGCATACATTGCCAACATCAAACTTTAGCTAAATGCATAAAATATGACATATTGTTTTGGTGCAATTATGTATCTTCTAATATTTTATTCATTTTGCGCGAAGTTTCATATTCTTTATATACTGAGAAAAACACTACTATTATAGGGCTACTTTAACTTTATAAAACAAATCGTATTATTTTCGTCAATATAATTCTGCACCAAAAATATCAAGTTCCAAAAATTCACGTTAAATTTTTACCAAAATAAAATGCGAAACAAGGTTACCTAGAATGCGAAGGAAATATATCGGTCAGAATAAATATATCGAACATTTATAAAAATAAATCGAGATTTTATAGAAACAATTATATTATTTTGCTCAAGATAATTTAGTACCAAAATATAAAATTACGAAATTACACACTAAGCTTAATAACAAAAGGAAAAATATATGGGAAACAAGATTACCAAAAAATATATCGAAGGTTAGTTCTGTTTAAAACAGTTAAGTACCCATTTCAGCATCCGTAAATAATATATACGATGCATCTATTCAATATATTTATTTATTTTACTATGCATTTATTCTTGAGGAATTTTTTATTCCCTTATAATTCTTCTCTAGTAGTAAAAAATGATTTACACTGTTCTTTCAGAAATAAAAAGTTAAATCTAATATTCTGTATAAATATCATGGATGTTTTTCTCTCAACAGTATCGTTACTTTCGCAACTAATATCGTTACAAATCGATGCTATAATAATAAATCTTGATAAGAGGATGCGATGAAACAAATAGAACTTTCCTTAATTATTCAATGTAGCTCGCATCCTATATATTGAGATTCGTCTTAACCATATATACCACAACATATTTCTCGCAAACTTTTCATCTTCCGTTCTGAATACATAAAAAAAAAAAAAGTAAAAAGAAAAATCTGTAGCATTCCCTTTCCACCTACCTTCAAACTAAACATCCAACATTTTATTTGGTGCAACCCCTCTGGGCATGTACGAGGAAGAGAATGAAAAAAAAGAACGACCCTCAGCAAATAAGCTCCTGATAAATCGCAGATATAATATATATACTCCTTACATTTCCTCTCCTCAAAATACATTTCCAGAGAGGCTCTGTGGACCCTTGCAAAAACTATTATTTACGATGCACGAGAGAAACAAACTCCTTCATTTTCTCTATCTGCATGTCATCCTTGTCGTCCGGATCTGGAGAGATAAATAAATTGGAACCGCAATTCCGGTACTGACTGGACGATCGATGTCCAGTCCGTCCCCGAGATTACACACGGTCGGGGAGGGAGTGGCGGACTGGACATTTCCTTCCACCCCAGGATATATGCACGCGGTCAGACCCTATCGGTTGTTACAGAAGGGAGACTACTCGTGCTCCTCCAATTACGGTTGACTTTTCCACGAAAGACTTATCTTCCAGGAGTAGAAAGAATAAGTTCAGGGCTATGTATGGTCAGAGAGCCTTTCCTTGTTGCTCTAAGGGGGTGGGTGAAAGGGGTGGTTTTGGAAGTGTTCGTTGTCAGCTGTCGGAGAAGAGATTGGAAGAGGAGAGAATGATTTAAGGAAGTAATGATCTCTCTCTTTTTCCAAAGTGACGGACGGAGAGATTGAGTTTAATTAGAGTTGGAGCGTGAGAATGTTTTGAATCTCTGTTGGTACAACGTGTTTGGGTAAGGTCCGGGTACCTCTAAGGCTGTGTGAACAAAATCGATAATGAAACAATGACGTTGTGAAAGCTCTAAGACAATGTGGGAAAAATGAACAATCAAATTCTGACGCAAAAACTACATGTAATACATTACGCTTATAAAAGATAGAAAAACTTAAATAGAGTTCAATTATTTATTCAAAGTAATATCAACAATAACAAAAACTGATACATTCATACCGATGCAGATTTCCCCCTATTTATATATTTTAATTACTGTGTTATAAAGTTATATAAAGAATATGCGAGTGAAGTTTTAAAACGTATAAAACTAAAACATATATTTAATTTTTCGTAACTCCTTCTAATATTCCCTCGAGATATATTAACAAGATCTGAATGTAAAATGTATGTACGAAATAAATTTCGGATACATAAAAAGGATTTTATTTGTACATAAAAATAGTTTTGTAGCATAATAAATGTTTTATATAATTTATTGTGCATATCTGCTATCTTTTCAACAAACAATACCTCTTAAATAATATCTGTTAAATTTTATTCTTTAATATTATCTTTCCATATATATATATATAAAATAAATAATGTTAAAATAAGTGAATAAAGTATTTAATACTTTGATTAATAGTTATAGGATTTTTTTTTAACTTATTGTTCTAAAGAGTGATATTGTATACATAAACTTTAATTTACATATTAGCAACTACGTTCAAACCACTCTTTTAAAAACATAAAATACAAACTTTTCTCAATATTTGCAGAGATATAAAAATGGTAGTATTACATGAAATGTTTTTTTGAAGAATTCGCTTTAAAAAATTGGAAGAAATAATATGAAAAATTGATGTAATTTTTAAATTTTCTTAAATCTCCAAGATTTCTGGAAAAGGAAACTTAAATTTATAAGTAAAATATTTCTTTTAAAAATATCTTAAGTAAGTTTACTTTAAAATTGTCTAAATTTTTCAACCATGCATCCTATTATCGGAATCGAAAGTTCGGTTTTCTGCGCAATTAGACATCCTAAATCAAGCAGGACAAAACTGCTGACTGTAAGTGTGTTGTCACACAACGAATATCCTTGCGATCTAATAAACAACAAAATATAACAAAAATTCCATTATAAGCACGGTGTGCCTAACTTGAAATATTTCGCTTCCAGAGAATAAGGCAATATGTTTGTTTAAATTACGCTATAAATTTGTGCGTTAATATTCTGGAAGAAATATCGATTTCTATTAAACTTTTCATCATTATTTTGTCTACGATTTTCATTTATTTTTGGTATTTACGTTCAGTATGCATTTAACGACACCAGGTGGTGGAAAAGTGAAATGTAAAGTTTCTGAGAAGTATCGAAATTTCCCAGGAAAGTGGTGATCGAGTACTTTTGCTATGACATAAGATATAAAATAATATGCTTTATATATAATAATGCCATTAGTATACCAATGTTATATGGTAATGACATAAATATTATGATTTTTTCTTAATACTAGGATACAATTCACAAGTAACAGTACTCCTAAGAAAAAAATATATGAAAAGAAAAATTAGCAACTGCATATATTTTGGCCACGGTTGTGTAGTGCTTAGCATATCTGTTTACGGGTACTGTGAACTCAGTTTCGATTTCCAGTGACATTTGCTTTTGTAACTGATAATGGGTTTCCTCAACCTTCCCTGTATTCTAACTAGTAATTAGCTGCCCAGAACCAAAGGTTACAGAAACAGAGACGTGTATTGCCCGATGGTTTTCTTAAACCAGGACAGACTTTAACCAGCTTCACTTTAACAGCTTACATCCAATGTGGATCATATGGATTTTAATAATTAGAAATTATCACAACAACCCGAGGTAGGAAATGGGTTTGACACCCTTGCTTTCAAATGTACGAAGGTGATTCAATAAATATATGTTTTTGACAACAAAAGGTGTTGCTACTATTGTGTGCTGCCATCTGTTGAATTATCCCAAAAGTAATCTGACATTGATTTTATAGATTAGTTGTGAATTGGTAGTCATTTGCTGCGAAATCAAAATTTGACTGCTGGAGCAACGAATTACTGATCTCATTTTTTCGAGTTATCAATATGGATTAAATCTGGAGTCATGATGATTCACCGGAAATCAAACAAAATAAAAAATAAAAAAATCGAATGTTTTCATTTAATCTGTTCCAAAGATAGCAAAGACAGTCTCATCGATATAAACAGTTGTGGAATTTTTTTTTATTGAATGCTGCAGGGTATCATGCTCACGTATCCCTTAGAAGAAGGGAAAACGATAATTGGACAATCTTACAGTGAGTTACGTACTTTCATTTCTCATTCCCAATACAGGTGCTTTCCGTACCTCCCTCGTATTTTATATGATGGTTGAAAGATTCCATCATTGAAAATACACCTCGTTTCAAAGATTTTCAGAGATACACGAAAATAATCAGATGTTTAATTTGAACATACACTGAAATTATATATTACTTTTTTCATGTCATGTGAACCTTATGTTAAAAATAGAAAACGCGGCTTTATAAATTTAATGTACTTGTGTTAGGTCGCTGTCTTCTTTCTCCGTATCATATTGCTTTCCATTAAGTCCGCCCTTTCCCTCGAAATCGAATGCCTGCCAAATACTTCGATGTCGAGGGCACGGTTTACATTTCGATGCGTTCAAACAGAGGAAACCTCTTTCATACACGCAGTCCTCTCCAACCACGAACTCGACACGGCAGTATTTCAAAAGGCATGTAATCACACAACACCCAACCATCTTCTCTTCAATTCAAAACTTTGGAATTCGCTTTTCAAAAAGGAACGGGGTAAAAGGGATGAGGGAATCTGCCCCCCTTCCCTTTTATTATCGCCAAAGCCCCGGAGCCATAAAACGTTGTGGCCTTCGTAACTCTTCGTGTTTCCAAGAAAATGATGGAAATGCCACTTTTAATGGCGCCATATATCAATTTCTGCGCCACCTGCGTCGAGGCGCTTTTGCATGCAGGGAGATGGGATGGTTTTAAGCTGCGCGGAACGAGAACTTTTATGCCTGCGTCAATTGGCATTAAAAATAATTTAGAACTGCTTGATCCAACCTTTCAAAAAACAACAGCGCTGTAAAAATCCCCGGTGAAAATTTTCAAGGAAATCTAATCATTTGTTTGAAGCGATACCGGGGCCTTATCATCACCAATTTAATTCCTTTACGAGGGATATATTGTTTTTCCACGTTTATAGGTTCCCCGGGAAGAGACAGACTGCTTTTTGTGATAGGTCGTCTGCGAATAAATTCGTTAGAGGTTGGTGAGAAACTACCCTTATCCTGACCTTGATCTGATTAGGCAGGTTTTATGAAATTAGGAGCTTTGCCGTGATACTTAAACAAGAACGTAAATGATTTTTTTTTGTACTGGGGAAGTTAAATATCAAAAACGTACTGGGATTTCGGAAGGCATCGTGTTTGGATTGGATGTTATCCGCTGTTGAATAAATCATAGAGTTTTCGATCAAAATGTTTAATATACGCAAAAAATTAAATGTGTAGAAATTTAACGTATAAAGGCGAACAATTATTTTGCATTAGAACTGCATTATTCATAAAAGTGGCTAAGCAAGCTAAAAATGAATTGGTCCTTTCATTCATATTTGCCCTTTTCTTTTTCTTCTTTTTTTCATTTTCCTCTCGCTCTTTCTCTCACTCTCTTATTGAAAATGTTTTTATTTTCTGTGTAACTAATTATAAATTGGCTTCACGAGTTTAACTTATTTGAATTTATAGGGTTTTGCTTAAGATATTAATAAGAGATTATATATATATATATATATAGAGAGAGAGAGAGAGAAAGAGAAAGAGATAGGGGGGGGCATTCGTAATACGAGTTGTAAGCAGAGCCATTCCCTATCGTCACCAATTTAATTCGTTAACGAGGGAAATATTGTTCTTTTCTTCTTTTACGGATTCCCGAGGAAGATACAGACTGATTTTTATGGTAGGAAGTCTCCAAATAAATTCGTTATAGGTTGATGAGAAACTACCTTTATCCTGACCTTGATCTGAATAGACAAGTTATATGAAATTAAGAGAATTGCGTTTTTGAAATTTAAACATAAAGAATATTAATGATTTGTTTGTGATGTGAAAGGTATATGCTAAGTACATACTTGGATTTTGGAAAGCATCGCGTTTGGGTTGGAATTTATCCATCCTTTAGTAAATGTTAAATTTTTTTCGATCAAAAAATTTAATCTTTTTATTGATATTACATGTGCAAAAATTTAACGTATAATGATGAATATTTTGCATTAGAGCTATAATATTCGTAAATGTAGCTGAGCTAGTTCTATTGAAAAGAGGAATTGGTCCTTTCATTCAATTTTTTTTCTGTATTGTTGAGAATGCGTTTTATGTAACTGATTATATATATAAATTACTGTCATGTGTTTAATTTATTCGAATTAATAAGGTCTTACTTATGATATTTATAAGAAATATGTAGGAGTAAATAATATTTTCTTG
>BMAW01030316.1:0-14720 GCA_019974015.1 Nephila pilipes | reverse complement strand
TGTGCCTGAGTTGGAAATCCCTAACAAAATATTAAAGTATTTATTTTATTGTTTTATTTCAAAGTTGTTGTGTCCAAGAATAGGACTGAGCTTATATGTCGAACTGTGTGTTTTAATTCTCTTTTTTTGAAATTGATGAATGTGAGTTTATTATTTATGTTACTTTTAGGTAAAAAACTAAAACGGTTATGGATGATAAATGAAATAAATACAGTTGAGTGTATGAATTTCAGCAACAAAAAAGCCCCCACTCCTTGTCGATTTTATGCTATCCTTGTTGATTTTTTCTGATTTAGTGAATGTTTTCATACTAATTGGTTGGACACACATATTAGAAACTCCTTACTCTAGTAGATCATAATTTAATTTCATATTTTTATATTATAAATATGGCACACGTATTATGTTATCTCTTTTTTTTATCAAGATCGATTAGTACAAATATTTAGACACACTTGCACAATAAAAAGAAATTGTCCATGACAGCAAACATTTTTCCTCAAATATATATATAATATTAAATTATATATTACATTTGATATACATTTTCCTTAGAAACTGAATATACTTGATAAAGCACACATTGCGAAATGAATACAAATCACTACTAACACAACATATAGCTATGATAAATCATTTATAGAAATGCTGCAAACTCTTACATTATAATCAGTAAACTACATTGTTTTGCTATTATTTTCTTTGACAAAAAAAATTACAATGCAGAGAAAAACATACGATAAATAATTCCCATTAAATGATGCTTGCACAACTATTTATGTATTGCTTATTCTGCTGAGAAACAAAGAACACAAGGTAATAAACATATAAACTATTCTTTATTATAGATGAACATCAGGGAATAATGTCTATTTGAAATTTTTCCGTCTACATTTATAGGATTGTAGTAGGAAACATAAATAAATTTAACATGTCTTTATGTTGGCTGTTCGCGGATTGATTTTGGCATTTTATATTTTAATATCTATACATAAAACTTATTTTGTCTAAATTATCTAAAATAATTTTTGATACACAATAACTTATTTGAAAAATCAATAATAAGTCAACGCTGAAATTTTTAATTCAAATTGAAAAAAACATTTCAAGAAACTGTTTTTATTTCTACAACATATTTTCAGTTTCTTATGAATTGTTTTATTTAGAAATATTAGTGTTTCATAAATTTTATTGTTTTTGCTTCAGTTAATCGTAATGTTACAAATTATACTAGATAGCATTTTGTTTAAATATTCATGTACCTTAATTATTTGAAACCACCAACAATAATGATACCAGATGTGAAAGTAATGAATATTTTGAAGCTAATAAGCAACATTTAAGATTTTGTTACATTAGCGTACACATGCCATAGGGTTCGGTATTTACAGGGAAGTGTATTGTAATTGCACGTGAAGATTTGTTGAATGTTTCCTTGAAATACAAATGGTTCATTGATTATTGGAGAGAAAATATACCAGATCAATGCTCTTAATGTACTTTACTTTCTTTTTCCTAAGGCAATTAGAGAATCAAAATTCCTAAAGAAATCAGAATTTTTATCGAACTCTTAGTACTTGCTTTATACTTCAAACGATTATATATTAAAGACCGAAGGAAAAATGAAGTTGTAAAAGTGAAGACAATATTAGTGTTAATTTAAGTTTTGTAATAGTCGTAAAATATAATAAAATACATATAATATTACTTCAGGAAGAAAAAAAAATAATGCAAAAAATAATAACAATACAGGAAGGAGAATGAATTGCCAAATATATTACGTCAAGGATCTCATGAATTTTCTAATGGCAAATCAGAGTGGACTTTACGATGCTTTAATACAATAACATATATATTTTTTTAATTTATGGGGAAAAATATTTTTGATAAATGTATAATAGTTCCCTTAAGTATGTATTATCTTTTGAGTATTTGCAATTTTACTGATTGTTAAAAAGAGACCAGTGTCAGAAGCCATTTACTCCTTTTAAAATAAATCGTTCAACTTAAATTAAACTCTTCTAGCAGTTCAGGAATCTTGAATAGTGATTTGAATAAATCTCGGTGAAGTTTGCCTGATTCTCAAACTCTACAGTCAGTGCAAATAAATATTTTATTGTAAAAACATTATAATATTGGCCACTACGTTTTCTAACTTTGAGTTTATTGTACTTAACGTTGAAAAATATGTCAATTCTCCCACTTCCCCTATCATTGATATTCAGAGAATGAAGCCTATTCTAAGAAAACTTGTTGGCTACTTCCAAAGATAGATTACTGCGTATGATATTTTTATAAGTATAATTGAAGCGATCATTTTGGAAAAAAAAGGGCATCGTAAATTGTTTCGAAAATTCCGTGTTTTAGCGTCTTTTCATGTATATCATATTTAATTGATGAGCACATTTAATTGGTCAAGGCATATCCAGATAGATCTTGAACATTCATTTAAAAAAAAAAGAAAAAAAAAAAACTATCAGCAAGAACGATGCTCTTATATCTTCCACCACGTCTTCGCAGAACACATTTCATGGTTCCGCTGTTAATTGTTAAACCTACTTAAGATATTCTCGCATAACGACGTTCCCAGAAATCAAAAGAAGGAAATATTGTTCATGTTTATATAAATATTCAAGCAAGAAATTATGTGGGACAGTGCAAGTTTATCATTGCACTGTCCGACATAATTTCTAGTTTCCAGTTACTAGTTTCTGGTTTATATCTAGTTTTCCAATTAAAAAAAAAGAAGAAAAGGCGTGATATTATTTCTAATATTGAAAAGAGAAAAAAAATGATGCCAAATAGTTTCCTGCAATTCGTCTGAAATCCAATAAATAAATTTGTCTTCCAAGAAATTCTTCCTATTAATATTATATAAATGAAACTCTATCAGTTCATAACAGTCAAGTGCAGTGATTTCTACAATGGAGTAATAAATGAGTGGTTCAAGAGTGGAAATATAAAGCTCTCGAATAACCGAAAAGTGCTGTATTTCTTACGAGATTTTATGCAAATCCAATATGGAATTGAAATGATATTGGTTTACTAAACATGTACTTAGTAAAAATGCTTATCTTCATAAGTGAAAATGGGGAGGATCTTTCCACGACCAAATTCGTTTTTAACATGTTACATGAACTTTTAGTAAAAAAATCAGTTAACACTCACACAGAAACATATTCGATAGAACTAAATCAAAGTTCACACAATCACTGAAAATAGCAATTTAAATCATAATATTACTTTAGTATAAATCATCTACATGCATTGACACACATTCGGTCACACTGACAAATTCGGTGATTGATCAAACTCAGTATACACTTTCGTTTCGGAGGGTCCAGTTTTGTCGTCAAATTTGGTGACTAGTTTCGTCACCAGTGTTACCCCTCCCTTCCCCTTATCCAACGCCACTAACTTATGAATTTTAATAAAGTTTGTAAAATCGGGTTTTTTTTTTTTTGCATAAAATTGTCATACTACATGGAAAACAAAAAACTCCAGACTTTCGCTTGACGATACATACTTTCATGTACAGTTCAAAAAACTATACCTTAAAAACTGACTTTCGTGTTATTGCAAGAGATTCTAACGTGACATATTATGTTGAAGAACGATTTCGGTGGGGTTGTGTGAGCTTTTCGAACTGATTAAACAAAACATGCAACATTCCTTCTACTCACATAACGTAAGATTGCATAATTCCATTATTTAGTACATATTATTTTTGGCACACTTTTAAATTATATTTTTTAAAACTACCTTTCTCGTATATTTTACTTGAACTTGGGATTTGAATATACTATAATCGAGAATTGTTTCAATCGTTGCGAGCTACGACTGAAAGTCAATAAAAATAGATTCGAGAATCAGATATACCTGTGTGCTCTTGGCAGATAATTAAATAAGCTGAGTTGTTTTTTCTGACTTCCCTTCAATTCGATTTGTCAAATTATTGATAAAACGTCTAGGGAGTTTAAATAAGAACAGGGGGGATACTACAAACAGTTCCTCTTAAGGAACTGTCTCTAAATATATGATTCTTTAATGTGAAAAATTATCTATTTAATTTCAAATTTTACTTTATAAATAAATAACTTTTTAATTATTAATAAATTATTTTGTAATATTTTTTTAAAATTAAACTCGTAATCTTTTTCTCAAAGATATAAATTTTGTTTCAAAAATCAAATGTACAATTTAAACTTAAAATTAGAGTCATTGATAGCATTTATATTGTTGGAATGGAAAATCTAAAAAAATAAATATACGCACCATTTGATCCTTTAACATAAGAAATACTAAAAACAATAGACGCACTTAGTCATATTAAAAAAATAACTTTAAACTACAATTGTTTATTAAGAATATGAAAAAAAAAAATCAACTCATACATCAATACTCTGTAGTTTTATCCAATTTGTTTTGTTACAAGTCCTTTAACGTAATTAGTACTTTCTAAAGTGGATTTTAGAATCGAAAAACGATGAAAAAAGGCTATGTTGTCAGTTTCTGACTTTCAAAGGTTTTATCCCCAATGAAATATGAGGTTTCCAAATCTTTTAAAGCGGAACAACGCTAACTCTACAAAAGCAACTACTATCACGAAGAAAAGACCAGTGGTCATTTTGAGCTCTTAAAATGACCCATGGGAAGTTCGATTAGTTCTTTTATTCGGGATTGCCCTGGTCATAAATTTTATCAGCGTGTTTGAAGAATGGACATTGATTAGAGGTGTTCTTTGTTTATTTTCAATTCAGTGTTGGAACAGTAAAAGAAAAAGCGATGATGCCTTTTTTTTTGTGTTGTTGATCTTTTTTCCATTTCATTTGCAGGTAGATAAGGACAAAAAGAAGATTGAACCAGCATTTTTTGTTCGTCAAGTCATCGCATTGTTTGACGCAAAGTGATATTGAAAGTTTATGTCGAAGCTACTAAAGAAAATAATGAAGGATAATAATAGGTTAGAAAATGTGGAAAGTTTTACCATTAGGAAAGTCAGCTAATGCTTACTGGATGAGAATTTCAGCTTGAAGATTAAATATTGCTTTTATTTACTTAGTTTTCATTTATAAAATTTGAACAAAAATCTCCGTTATCTCCACCTAGTATTGGCAATATATACTTTTTTTCTTTTCATTAGGTATTTTACGAATTATTTTTTAAGAGATTCCTTTGATGGTTCGTTTTCATTATGTTTTATACGTTTCATGTGTATAAAACTATAATTTTATTGGACAATAATCAACAACCATATTACTTGATTTAATCGTGTAAATGAAAACGGCTTGAAACATCATGATTATAACTGAGAAAGAAAGTTATTGCTAGATTTCTGTAATTAAGTAGAATTTCATATATTTGATACATATCACAGATATAAATTATTAAAATTTGTCTACATAAGGAAATGACAAATAAAAACTTTATACACACATTTTTTCCCCGTAAATACTAAGAAAATGACTTTATTTAGTTAAATTAATACTGTTTTAAAATGCTTACTTAAGTTTTGTAAATGCTTAAAATTTTCTTCCATTGTTTAGCAAAGAAACTGATTATTATGCATTTAAAATTACCATACATATGTAATGTTAAAACATTGCTTAAAATTAAATTGTATCTATATAAATATATTTTATAGATCTGGTAATGAATGCAATGTACATACATTCTTAACTTCAAGTGTTGGAGAAAATGTTTAAAAAAATCATATTTCTTATATTAGAAGTATTCTTCAAGTCTTATAATCTGTTAATCAAAATTATTTAGCTAAATTAAGTTAAAATTAATTAGCTTCACCTGCAATCATTTAGGCAATAACTAGAATTTTATAATTTCTCTTCTTAAGCAATATGCAATATTACTTATTTGGAAGTGAAATGAAAAAAACTTACTCATGTCAACAAATAAATTCATGTTGAAAGATTTTAATTACCACTGTACTAATTCTGAAACTTATCTACATATACTCTAAGAAACTATGATTTATTCATACCAAATGTTTCAAAAAAGAATTAAGTATTTCTAACCATCATCACGTATGATATTTAATATTGTATTCCCAAAAAGTTTTGAAAAATTCAAATTATTTCGTTATTAAAAAAAATTTCATGTATAATTAATACAAGAAGTACGATATAATGGAGGTAAATAGAAAATAAACGAAAAGCAAATAATATTAAAAAAAAGGAGTTAGATTGTAAAAAAAAAAATAACTTAAAGAAATAAAAAATAAATTAAAGAAAATTTAAAGTAAAAAAAAAAAGAAATGGTATATATACGATTGTATTAAAGAAATAAAATAAAACAAAGTACATTTCCCGATTTTTTTTAAAATTTTGTATTCATTTTCTTTTACTTTTTACAAAAGATACATTGGGGTTTTCTTAATATGCCACGATCCATCATTTCTTTCATCATGGATAAATTTTAGTTGCGTCTGGATTTAATATGATTTAATATTTTACAACATAAGAATAAATTGTAACAATTATTTAAAATTTACCATTATTTTTATTTTAGTAAAATAATTATGTTTTATAATTTAAAAAAATCATCTAAGTAAATAAGATTTTTCTTATATATATATATTCTACGTGTATAATCTGTTAATATGATATGCACTGTTTGAAGTCATATTTAAACATTCCACAAATAAGGTAAGAAAAATTTTACCACCAATGTCTGTATTTCCAAATATCTTTTTATAACTTCCAGAGAAATATATTAAAAATTTTAATACAAATAAAAATATGAAACTCCTTTCATTGAATCGTTTTCAAATATTTCCCTTTAGAATTAATATATGTATTTGAAATTCGTCACAATTATGCTCCTAATTATTCTTATAATAGAAATAGTTCTTAAATGTTTTCTAAGCCATTCTCAATATTTGTTGAAATGAATTACAAATTCATTTAGTTATGAATTTAATAAATCAAATGTATATTTATAATAAACTTCACTTACAACTTTTAAAGAGAAGTTTTACAAAAATAAAAATGCCTCATTGATTGTTTTAGCAAGTAACGTTTGCTAATTAATTAACTTTACAAATGTGATTCAATATCGTAAGTTTAAAAAAACAATTTATAAGCATGTTGCTTATTGAGAAGAATTAAAGAAAAGCTTTGAACAATTTTTTTACTCTATTGATAGTCTTATATGTATAATTTAAGAAAATGGCAAAAAATATCTTTAGAGAATTCATGAGTTTTACGATCTAAAAATATTTTCTTACTTTTACTAATATTTCAAAGCATTTAAGTAATTTTAATTTATTTGTTCATATGGAACAATATAATAATATATTAAATTCTCCACGAAATAACTTATATTTCTTGGTATTATAAATCGATATCGTGATAAGGTAGCTTAAATGCCCTCTGATGAACATTTTTTTTATTTCAAATTCAATAATTCCAGTGCCCCCTTGGTGTAGCATTGATTTCCACCAACCGGTGCAAATCCTGAATTTCCCTACTTCCTCTAGAAATAAAAAAAAAAAAAACAATTTTACGAATGCATTAGGTGCCTGAAATTAAATTATTTATAGTTTAATGCATTAAAACGAATAAATAGCATTCTACATTTAAAAAAAAAAAAAAAAAAAAACATTATAAAGTTTAAACAAATACGAAACAAACATTTAACTTAACAATCCTATATATTTGATCAAATGAATAAAACAAATAAATTTCACTCAAATATAATTATTACATTCATTTATATTTGAAATTATTTCAAAGTATAAAATAAACATTATCAACGTTGCACCGCTCTTCTAATAAGAAAAAAGTTGAAACAATTAAATGTCATTAGCTCACCGTCAAATGTACGAGTTGTCAAGAACAGTTAGACAATTGGTCAAAAATCGAAACTGACACACTGACTACATTTGCTGCTTGGCAACAGTGGAATCGTGGTATGCCGCTTCCGTTTCAAAATTCAAAAAGTTAAATCTATTTTCTTAATTTGAATTAAATATTTGACAACCTTTTAATTAACTTCACAGATTTACAAGAATATTTGCTTTGGTTAAATCTTACAACTCTAATTTGAACCACTTCCACTTATCCTATTGCTTTGAAAATCGTTTTTAGTACTAATGTGGTCTCGGTGATAATAAAGTTATTTTATCAAATGACCACACAGCCTGATGCTACAGATAGGTTTAAACTGCTCGGCCACTCCCAGCCAACTCTTCCACAATATTCACCCCTGGGGCCATGACCCCTTCTGTCCCCTCACTCTACTCCTCTGAAGTGCTCATTTGTAGCATTTGCAGTCATCACACAGCTATGATAGTTTAAGAAAAAGTTCTTCATTAGTAGAAGTATAGAAGATATTTTCAAATTTGAATTCTAAAAAGAACATTATCATGCTTAGTAATTAAAATTTAATAGCACAAAAATAATTGTCCGTGGTCTTAATATTTCCATTATTAAATAGTTTAGAGTTGAGATTACTAATATGCGACAGTTAGAAAAACACAATGTGTGTATCTAGGAGCATGTGTAGAAGTCTCATAAAAAATTTCACATGAACCCAGAATTATTTAGTGCTATTGTAACTTTAAATACATTAATATATATTTGCAAAGGGTAGTCAGAAAGTATGAGTACTTAACATCTGACGCTCAATGAGAATTTTTGTGTTTGAAAGGTGGCACCACAGTGTTTAAGAACAAATTCTTAGATTTAAAACCGCATTCTTGTACCTCAGTCTGTTGAAAAATTTTTCTTGTAGGTGGGTGCTAAATTGAACATCTCAATTCCAAACCCTAACAGTTCTGAATCGTAATGCGGTTTCTTCTCGCAAAGGGAAACAAGTTGTTCCAAATTTTTAACGAAATAAAATCTGAACTGGGAATGATATCATGAACCGTACTAATGTGTGCAAGGGGTTTGGGGAATTTAAAGTGACAAAAAAGAATTGAAAGTCACCGTTTCCACCCAAAAATCAAGGCTCCTGTTGTTTCGATCATAAAAAGATTCTTTTCATTAAATTAATGTATGAGAGGAGAAACTAATTAATTCTGATCGGTATAATAAACCTTTATAGGTTTAGAGAAGATAACAGAGAACCAAAAAAATAGCGGATGGTTTGTTTGTTTCATGACAATGTACGCTAAAACTCAGCCAGTACCACAAAACGATTATTGGATTCATACGGTTCTTACCTCATAAACCCCTCTCAGACTTCATTGGGCGTCACCAGTTTTTATTTCTGCTGAATTCGTTTACGTGTGAAAAATAATTTTGAACACCAAGTGCCTTTAAACAATGGGCTACATTCTCCGCCTTAAATGTGATGGAAGTTCTGAACAGTTAAAATTTTTCCAGTTAGCTGCTTAGAATAGTTTAAATCATTATCTAATTATATTATTATTATTAAATAAATTAAATCTTTAAATACCTAGTACCCTAGTTATTTCAATATATAGGAGTTTATTATTTTTCAATAAAACTTTTATGAGACTAAAGAGAATAGACATACAATACAAAGATATGAAAAAAATATACTACCGTTAATCACAACATTACTTGCAATATACTTCTATAAGGCTTAAACAAATATAGTGAAAGAGTTTTGCCATGTTATTGCAGCCTATATGATCTTTACAGTTAATGAACCTTTCTCCTTTTTAGGAAAAGGGTAGAGAAATCTGGTTGATCGTTCTTCTTTCCCTGTAAGCTTCTACTTCACTAACTGTTATGCTAATAGTTCTGTACTCTTAAATAAATATCTGTTAAGGCATCTAATCAATAGTTATCTACAGTAAACATTTCTCGTTAATGAAGCAAATGTTTTAGCCTAGTTCTTTGACGTTCCTATTCAGATTCGTTAACTATTCTAAATCTGTATTATGCATAATTTTCAGCTCATGTGATGAACCAATTGAATCATCTTTACTTATAATAATAAATATTTTCGAAAGGTATGTGTGTATTAAATCTATATATTTCATGTTAGATAAATTAATATTTTACGAGCCTGCTATATGCCTATAAAAATGTCAGATAAATGACACGAAAGATTAGATTGCAGAGAAATAATATAGCACCATTACGTGATACTCCTAATGCATATCAGTTATTCAATACCATTCATCTGGTAAATCGTCTGGTCCGAATGTTTGATTAGTAGAGCTTAACATGCATGTTGTTGGTTCGAATAGACACTATGTTTGTCCACAGTTCCAAATTCATAAGAACAAAGATAATAATTATCATTATTATTGAGTGGATTTTAGCTTCCTATGAAACATCTTAATGGTTTCCTCTGATTTATATTTTGAAACATACTTATCAAAATGTGACATATTATGTATTTGTTAAAACAAGCATCTGCCTTGGGCACAACAAATGTAGTCAAATGCTTTACATATATCACTGCTTTTTGTAGAAAAATGTCGTCAAAAATAAAGTACTTTAGGTCAAAATATAATCTCGTTCGAGGTCACGTTTTCGTGCGTTATCCTTCAAATAAGTGCTCATTACGGAAAAGCATGAAAACTATAATCAAAGTTCAGTGACCAACAACCTTAACTCCATGAAATTCCAGAACTCTATTGCAGGTTTATTATATGATTGCAATCGAGGACTCTTGTCAGATTGTATCCCATCAATAGGCTCTTAGCGACGATTAACTCCTATATTGGGGCTTCGTATGACGACAGTCTCCACTTCTATTAATAATTTTCAGAGTTCGTGATAAAGAAAGGTTTTGCTCAAGGCCCAAATTTCCGTTCGTGATGTCTGGCCATCCCATCCCTCTTTACGTACCTCGTAGACTGGTAAATTTACTCTGCCAATCAAATATTAGTTTTAAATGTAAATAAGCCATACTATTTAAATAAATATGTGGCTATGTCCATTAAAATTAGAACTTTATTTATTGACATTCATTTATTCCGAATTCGTAAGACTATTACTGTCATTAATTTAAAAGCCAAATTATGGATAAAATTTAAAATTAAATGAAGGATTTCAATAAAATTGTCTTCTACAAAAGGGAAAAAAAAAAAAAAAAAATTCTTACTAGAAAATATATTTGTAAAAAGTCTTATATATTAGAAACCGAAATTTATATTTTTTTTCTCTACTTAGTTTCAGATTATATTTGATATATAGTGATCTATTGTGGATAAAAAGAAATATATCAATATTGTTTTCCTTTCAAATGCATCATTAAAATGAGTAAAAAATGAATTTTTTGTTCTGTAGATTGTAAGGACAAAACATTGCTTCATTTATAAAACTGATTTTGCTAAGTTTATATATTTTATACAAACAGTAACAAATAGTAACTTTAAAAGTACTAAATTTTATAAAATTGTTGCTCAGCCAATTTTTATATACATTCAGCATTTTATATTTATAATATTCCGCATAAAAATAAAAGAGGAAAATCAGAAAATAAAGAATAGTTTTAACAGATTATGAGTCATAGGTATCTACAAGAAATAGCAGATCATTAAATTAATAGTTAGCTTGATTAATCATTATAAATGACTGTGCCAGGAGCGATAGAAATAAATCAAAAGACATAAGACATAGCATAATTAATAATAATAGTAACAATGATTTAAAATATATGTAAACACTTTAAAAATTTGTTTTCTTAGTAGAAGTGAATAATATACAATTATGATCATCACTTTTTAAATTATCATGAAATTCACTTTTACTTAATTAAATTCCGTAATGTCTTGCTTATATGAAATAATTTAAATATTATTGTTCATAATTATTTGTACAATAAATACCATTTTAAAATACCATCAACTCTCTAGAGCTAGGTATTATTGATAGAAAAGAACTAAAGAATATTATTTTCCTCAAATGTATAGTGAATATTTAGTATAATCCATTTTTTTTCTAACTAAAATTTTAGTCTTTTTTCGGAAGTACTACTTCAGGCTAAGATTATGAAAAAAGTGAACCCTCACATGTACTTGTATACTTTTAAACACATGGTATAATACTTACAAAACTAAATGTGTTTCTAATAATGAGGCCTTAAGTGTATTCTTAACATGTCTGAAGTACCTCAGACAGATCAATTAACCACTAAAAAGAAACTTTGTTTAATTAAGGATTACACAAGCTTAAATAATATGCGGTTAGTTACCAATTATTTTAAATTCTATGTTTAGTTATTTTTCTATACCTCAAGATCACATTTTAAGTAATGCCACTTCCCTAAAAGTAGTCTAACTCTTAAAGCTGATAATTAGCAATAGTTTACTAACTATACATTAAATGTGTTAATAAGTATTATCATTATTGCTTGGAGCTTTAAAGAGATTACGAAATTTTATTTTTATTATGATGTAACTACTTATGGGCTATATATTACTGCAAAGTTTATTTTTGTATAAATTATGATTTTTTTTGTATACTTTATTATGTACATGTAATATCATACATAAATATAGGGTGAAATAATTTTTGAATATCATGAGATGACAAAATGTTGTACTTCAAAGGCTCTCATGCCTTAAACTTGAATATTTACGATTAAAAAAAAACATGTATTAGAGACCCTTCTTTTCTGAAAATTTTGAAATCAGAAGTGCAGCAATACTACTAAGAAGTCCAGAGTTATTTTGGTAAATATAGGTCTTCTTTAACAAGTTTTCTTTTGGTTTTTTTTAACTTCAACTTCATTATAATCAGTACAAAAATTTTTAGCCCGTATGCATTAATTCATAGAAACTATTAAGACATTCGATTGAAATTCTTAACATATTCTTCAGAGTAAGTTTCTTTATGACTTACGGAAAAAAGAAATAATTTTTAGACAAGTTATTAGCAAAAAAATAATTTACATTAAACAGATTTATTTTGAATATTTCTTAAAATTGCATATTTTTCTAGATAACAGTATTAATTTTTCTCAGTGTATATATAACATATTATTTAAATACGTTTCTACTAAATAGTAGCATTTTTTTTAAATTTCAATCGATGATGTAGTACAGAATCCTACGTGCTATACAATATTGATTTTCGTAATTTTATAAACCTGTCTAATTTATTGCCATTAATAGCTTTTTTAAAGATATCTTTAAAGTTACATAATATTTAATAATTAATATAAATATATAGGGATATATTATGGTAAATGTGTCAGATTTTTGCTTAGTATCTGTAATAAGTTATGTTAATTTGAAATGAAAAAGTGATATAAAACTGATAGCTAATCCTTGAAAATCGTAATGTAGCTAGTTGTATGGGGACAGGGTGTGTTGATAAAACTATCAATTCCTCACAATTTCCTTTCAGAAGGTGTTAGGGATGCTAGCAACTTTTCTGTAGTTCCGGAGAGCTGTTACATTAAACATTTCACTCTAGCTGCACAAATCTGTTTCATTAAATTAACTAGCCACACCGAAAATGGACTACACTCCACGTAAAAGAAGCTTCAAATGTTGGAGATTTTAAATACTTATTTTAATGCAAACAGACGCATCTTCAATCATTACAACAGTAGACCGATTGAATAATTTATCATAATAATAAGAAGAACATCACATCATAATAATGTTTTTGTTGCCAATCGCACAGGAGCAAATATCTTCCATAATCATTTAAGCAATCAATTTTTTCGTAACATTTACTTTTGGTTTTTTTAAGTGGCAAAGAACTATTCACTGATTTCAAACTTAACATTTACAAATTTAAGACTTAAGTGAGTGGAGAAAAGATCGTTTGCTCCTTTTCATCAAATCTCCTTACAGCTCCGCAGTCAAAATAACGTCAAAAAATGATGTAGGAAGCCGCCACAGTTGCACGTCATGCAGCAATTGAAATCGATTGTTCATTCTGCACGTCTTAATATTGCTTTGTGTTTCTCGGATAAAGCTAAGAGTGAATGAGCACTGCACTGATTACCTTCACTGCCTATTGAATATGTAATGAACACACTGGGATAATTTTCAATGAAATATTTTTGCGATCTCGCAGGACAGAGTTGCGCCGCTCCTCATGCCATGCAACAGCAACCGTTACGTAGATTCACGACGATCTTCATTTCGGGCGTCTATGTCTTTGCAGTAACTATACTAAATAATTTCGTTCGGTGTGCAGTAACACTTAAAAGTCACAAAAAACTTTTGAATGTGTAAACTGTCCCTATGTAAGACAATTTGGCTGTTTTAACTCCACTGTAATAATGGGATATGAAACAACTATTCTATTTTGTTGACAAGTTTAAAATTATAATTAATTTCACCAGACTTCCCAGATGAATGTTTCATCGTCCATAGTACAGGAAGTATAGAATTATAACCTTAAAAACCAGATCAACTGATCTGAATTGTTGTTTCTTTAGGCAGAGTGGAGTCTCAAAGATCTTATGTAACAGCGTCTAGTAACTAATGATACGTAGTTGAAAGCTGGTATTGTCCAAAAGGCTTAAGTCATATTTAGTCCCTCTCTCTCTCTCTCTCTAGGATTTCTCTTAAGCTGCCTTTTTTTGTAACTGTAAGTCGTCATACCTCCTGATACCTATAATAGAAAAGCCGACATGTAAGATAACTCGCGGTTCACTCTTTCCATTAAAGCACCTTCTAGTATTCACCACACTTGCTATATATAACACATGATTCAATAAGTTCCGAGATTAATACAGAGATGGCGCCCGTAGTAAACCAGTAACCCGGTCTTTCTAGAGTACTAACCTTTGCTTGAAACGTGTCAAAATTTTAA
>BMAW01030296.1:156511-214171 GCA_019974015.1 Nephila pilipes | reverse complement strand
CAGCCAATGGGAAAGCGAGCTATCGGCACCTCCTCTGAACTAAAACCATCTCCTTTAAGATTTTACTTCCAGACTCCAATGACTTCTCTCCACTTTCTACAATGAAACTACCTAACAGAAAGACTCTAAATTCAAAAAAAATTTTCAAGTTTATTTGCTTCATCTTATCGACACGAGCTTGAAGGCCGCTCCGCGGCCTATGTGCTCGATAAAATTATCCAGCGTTATCCAGCGAGTGCCCGGTGTTCCCAGAGGGGGAAAATTTTTTTTTTCCTCAATCCTAAAAGCGCCTAGAGGAAAGAATATTTTGACTTACTAAAATTATTGAAATATTAGTTAAAACTTGTCGCAAACGTCTAAATATTGCATTGTTAGGCGAGTACGAACGATTCCCGAAATTTCAAAGCTCTAGCTTGATGGGAAGTTGGTTAAATTAACGATCGAAAATTTGATGACACACACACCAAGTGAAATTCAGAAAAACGTTGTAAAAAATGTTTCATCAACAAAATAAGTAATTGGAGTTCACGATTGCATGCATTGTATATCCATACTGCATCTTTAGAACTTAGCAAAATTCAATGAGTACTTTATTTTTCATTGTGGAACATTTTTTTTTTTTTTTTTTTAAAAAAAAAAATCTATTTTGTATTTGAAAGGGGTGAAATATAGAATGCGTTTATAATGAGGGGAGGGTGGGTATGAATGGAATCGAAAACAGAAATAATTAGTCCTCACAAATAGAATGTCCAAGATAGATCTGTTCCAAGATGTTACAATCTGTATATTTTTCTATTTGGAATTTCTCTTTTCCAGCTTGGATTTTTTATTCATTAACTTAAGACGAAGACAACCCCACATTATTACCAATTATCTACAGCAACAATAAATCTGAATATATGATATATAAATTTGAAATAGTCTATCCTTCATACTATTGGTTGATTGTATATAAAAATCGCACTTTAGAAGCAGCAAGGGGGCTACTATAATTCTGAACTTTTGTCAAGAGACGAGAACACCTTAAATGGCCTCCCCCCCTTTCGATGTTCTTCACCAAGCCAAAAGGGGAGAATTTGGAGCCTTGGCAGATTCAGCGTGTATCAATTACCCAAACATGGCAGATCTTGAGAGGCATCAGGACTCGAACCTACGACTCAACGTAAACAACGACGACCGCGAGCTTAATGCAAATCCATGTTGTTCACTGTATCACTCCAAATTTTTAAGATGTTTAGCTGAAGCGAAAGTATGGGCTGCTTGAATGCCTTTGTATATTTTGCATATATTTGTTTATGTATAATTGTCGCGATGTACAGATCGTTAATACATGTGATAGAAATGCATCGCTCTCCCTCTTTTGCTTGTTGGATTATTGTTCTTTAACATATATTATTTCAAAGACACATAACCTTACGGTTTATATATTCAGTTCTGAAAATTTACTCATCCAGGTTTTATTTTAAAAGCTCACACGTGCGAAGAATGGGTACTCCATCTAGGCGTTATGAAATTTAAAATTATGACCAACATAATGAATCTCGATTTTAGACTTAAAAAAATTAATATTTGCGAATAAAAAAAGCGCACATTTTTCAAACATCGTGAGCCACTTGGAACGGAAATGCACCTCTGAAGTGCTGTGAATGTACAATTGAATTTAAAACAAGATCATATAAACCACAGAGGCAATAACAATGAGATATTTAACAAAAAACAGCACAAAAGATGCAGAATAATATTATTTCAGTCCTGAACACCAATTACGTGATTTCGCGACTTCCTAGCAAACTAAAGAATATTATTTCACCATTTCCTTTTCATACGTCAGAAAGAAGAAAAAATTATATATCAAGCTAAATGATTAACTGACACATCAAACAAACTGCGAAACAAAACAAACAAAAAAAAAAAAAATAAAACAAACATAGATTCTTACAATTATTATTGTTGCACAACGTTTCGAGATAAAAAGTTTTTCTAACAAGTTAGCTTTTAAAAAATATTCCTCATTAATATATTTCCTTTAGGTAGGTTCAGCTTATCAAAACATCCCTCCTCTTCCTGTAAATATAGTTTCCATGAATATTAATTCATTTTCAATCCTCATTTCCCCACCCCCCCATAAAAACAAAAAAGGATAAAACTCTCCTAATCTCCAAAAACCCAAGCAAAACCGACCACTTCGCTTCGTAGAAAGCGATCAATCTTAATCCATTTCGCTCACTTTTTGCATTCAAAACAAAATATCTATACGCTCCCCAAAAACAAAAACAAAAAAAACTAAATGCTCCTCTTCATTTGATGTTTTGACATGCACCTGCCGATATTATAGCACCTGCTTCGTATTTCTGTACAACCACTCATTTTTTTTTTAAAATTCGAGACTTTTATAGGATCTGAGAGTGATAATTTTTTTGAGATCCATCTTATTTACAAAGCACAGCTGAAAGACAATAAGAAATCTCTACACCTGCAGCTAACATAAATGTTGTGGAAGGTCGCACACCAAAAGAACGTTTTTTTTTTTAAAAAAAAAACGGGTTACATAGACTCCACCCTAACATTAAAAACAATGTTCCGATTACTTTGCTCAGACAAAGGAAGTACTTTTAATTGGAATTCGTTCGAATAAATACCCCTTTCAAAGTGATACCCGAAGAATATTAATGCAAGTCATTATAAAACTTAAATTACTTAGGTATCAATAACTTATTACATATGAACTCGCCCAAATTCAAACGCAAAATACACGAACAAAGAGTTTGACTTTGATATATAGAATGTATTTTCTCCACCGTACTGTTATAGAGTAATATACATTTTCTCAAGTATTTAGATGATGAAATAGCTTTTTTAAGGTCAAAACAATTCTTAAATTATAGTTTGTAGATGGTTTCTAGTCTCACAAATTAATAGCCAAAAATCCGCTTAACATTTCCTTTATGAAAAAATATTCTAAAATTGACAAGGATTCGTTCCAAATCTGAAAAAGGCAGCGCATGAAAGCCAATAGGGGGGGGGGGGGGTTGATTGATCATTAATGTCACACATATGAAATAACACGAAGCTGTAGGTGAAGGACCTCGTAATTTTGAACTATTATCAAGTTCGATGACGACACCTGAGTTGGCACCCCATTCTTCAAAGCTTCCAACACCGCGACAACGTGAGGAAGTTGAGTCCAGTCAGATTTGATGTGTATCAGATGACCGGTCTTTAGTGAAATCCGGACTCGAATCCTCGACTGACAGGAAACAACAACGGCCGCTGCATAAAATGCATTTTGATTCACAAAAAAAGTACAATTTTGGTAGATAGGAGGGAAATTTTCATGTAGAACATGAATTTATTTACGCAATAATCATTTATCAATCATGCACTGGCACTGTCTATTTATAAAAAATGAAATAAAAAATATTTAAATCACCCCGTAATTGATGGTTGGCATATAAATTAACAAAAAACCATATGGGGCACTAGTTACAATCCAGAAGGCAGTTATCGCTAAAATAACACTTTAAAATTCAAACTATTCTTTCTTGGTTTAATTGTTTATTAATGTCGCACTTAGAAGCAACACGAGGGCTATCAGGGGCGGACCTAATAATTTTGAACCTCGGTCAAGTGACGAAGACGACACCAGGGCTCTGGCAAGTCTCTCTCGATATTTCCACATAACGCAAACGGGAGGGCTAGAAATCTCGACAGATTTAAAGTGCATCAGCTTCCCTACACTGTGGGTCTTTAGGAGTATCAGGGTTCGAAACCACGACCACATGCTATTCTTGTACTGCCTTAAGAAGAAATTTCGCACATAGTTCCACAGACAGTCTAAGAACTGAGAAGTAATAGAACTACGATTAACATTCCTATGCGACTTATTTAATGTAACACGTAATAGCCGATTAGTACGCAATCCGAGTTAAAATGTTTCCGTTCTGCACCACCTCATGCCAGGCTTCAGCGGCTACGTTTAATTTAATGCGCAACATGATCAATGTTCTACGAGATGACTAAAATTATTTACGATGTGGGTTTCTTCAATCAGATTCAAAAAGTTAATTTAAAATCGATATGGTAACACACACGAATGTTAAAATACACTAGTTAATTCAGAATTCTTTTATAACAAGCCCTTTCGATACTAGGAGACCTTTCAAAATGTAGAACCATCATAAAGCAAAAGTACAATTATATTTGTACATTTTAGTCCATCTTTAGATCGGTTTGGTTTTATTAACGTCGCACTAAAAGAAACACGAGGGCTGTATTGGCGACGGACCTCGTAATTTTGAACATCGGTTACGTTCCGAGGACGAAACCCGAGCTAGCATCCCCTTTCTTTACTTCCACATCACGCAAACGGGAGGACTTTGGGTCCAGACAGATTTAACGTGCATCAGCCCCGGCTATACAGCGGATTTCTGGAGGTATCAAGGTTCGTACCCCCCCTCCCCCCCGACTGGACGAAATCCGCCAGGTGCGAGTCAGGAACTATGATCACTAGGCTACCGCGAACACTGGTCCATCTTTAAATAGATAAGACTAAAATGCATAGAAAAATACATAATTTATAAAAGCTTGAGGCGTTTAACTAAGAAATGTAGGTAAATACCGATACATTAAATACTAAACTGTACGAGATCAAAAGAAGCATTTAACGCCTCCCCCCCTCTATTTTTTTATTTTAAATAAATTACATATTATTTTACATTTAAAAACTCTTTTATATTTTTAGTCGGGAAATTTAAGGCTAAAAAGCTATTACATGAGCTGCACGGGTGTGCAAAATTTCAATTCTATTGGATATTGTTGAGTGCAAATACAGAGCCCTCCTAGTCCGTCAATGTTTGGATATAACCACAGTATTGTAATGCCATCAGAGTTGTACGTGTATACAAAATTTCAAATCAATCGGATGATAGGATGTGGGGTAAATTCGAGAACAAAGTTCGAACTGGGATGACAAGCATAACATTAGCATGGCAAGTTAAATAAAAGCTCGTAAAAAGAGTTTAAAGGCAAGTGCTGTTATTTAGCATTCCTTTTTGTTATTGTTGTTGGTAGTTATGCTTACAGCTGGTGCAAGGTGGCATCTCAAAAGTTTAGCAGGTCGAGGTGCCACAACAGCAGTGCCTCCAGCAAAATCGTGCGAGAATTAACGAATGGAATACTTAATGATTGATATGAGCCCTTGACTTCTTCCGAAAACCAGTAGTAACTATCTATTGCAATAGGCATCGGTCACAAAGCGAGATAGCCAAATGATAACATTAGCAAATGAAATGAAATGAAATAAATGAATTGCGCGTAATGGCTCGGCGTGTCGTGTGACTAGTGGTATATATTGAGGAAAATGTTTCAGCGATTTGGAAACAACGGACGATGAACTCGATGGGGAGTATACAAAAATAAAAAATATTAATGCATTACGGCATCAAGTAGTAATGATGGGTATTTAGAAATCTTATATATATTTGTACGGGAAAGAAATACGTAGTTCATTTGAAAAATAATTAAAAACAAACTCAGCTGATCATTAATCTCAGTCGCAATGTGTCTTTTTCTCCGCCAATAATAACGTTAGGGGAACATATCGAGATTAACGGAAGGAATGCTTTTGTTTCATGAGTGTATGAATATGACTTTAGAAAGTTAAGATTTCAAGTAAAAATGGCTGATGAACATTATATTACCGTTCTATCTTGACTAGGACCTACCACTCGACAGCCGGTTCAGATGTGATCAGTTAAACGGACACTAATGTAAATTTAGCTTTAGATTCAGTGGCATACCCAAGGGGGTGCAAAGGAACATATGCATCCCCCCCTCCAAGAATTCTCCAAATTGAAATATTTCAGGGTAATTCTTTTCTTATACAATTAAAGATATTCTAAATTTTTTAAACATAAGAACTTTTTTTCTCTCCTCATGCTCCATTCCCCCCTCACCATCCGAAGAGAACAAAAGATTTCTCTCTCTCTCTCTCAACTAAACCGATTCCCCAGAAAAGAATAAAAATGTTTTAGCTGTCTACGAAAGAGTGCCGTTGGTTCAGTGTTTGTAAATGAAGGAGGGGTGGGGTACATCCCAATAAAAAAGCAAATTTATTCTTAAGGTATCTTAATTACTTTTCTTAAATGACCTTTACTTTTTAAGGTTTAACAACTTTATAAAATTATGTAAATACATGAACAGTTTTAAATAGGAAAATTGATGCAGCGTATTATTTAATTCTTTGCGAAGTAGTAATTCAAAACTAAAAAATGGAGTGTATTCATGGCAGTGACGATATGTAACCCCGTCCCAAATTATTTTCTGGGTACGCCACTGCAGAGATTTATTTGCTTTATACACCATATTAATCTACAAATACAAGGACACAGTAAATGTCCTCCTTTTCCCCCTTTACTTTTAAGAAAGTGCATGAAATATCATTTATACAACAACCTTATTGCATTGATGAAATTTCAGGAACAGAGGATTAATGTAATAATGCAAAGTGTGAGTAGTGGTGTGTCATTTACTAATTTGAAAATATTAAAATGATTTTCTTTCCTTAAAAGCAATGGGCGTTTTCCGATTCATTTTTAGGCGAAAAACACGGAAATAACCTTCAGTTTTCACTCCATCACTCATGCTTATAGAAAGATATACCCAATAGGAATTTAAAGAGAAATCATAAATATCAATATATGCAAACTAAATTAGGACTGTAATAATTGATTTTAAATGTTTACATCGTCAGATTTCTTTAGTAACGTGTCCTTAAAATGTCACACTCAATGTCAGAACCTTGGGTTTTTTCAGAGTTCCCATTTTATTTTAGAAATATTAGACCCACGGTTTAATAATATCGCGGGTGATATGTTCTAACTATTTTAATACTGCATCACTAAATTCTGTGTTTAGGTGACACATTCGAATTGATTACTTACAACGTGGACTGCAACTCTGGACATATTCGTTAATCAACAGTCTTAGATTAAGGCTCCCAACTACCGGCCGTTTAGATTACCGTTAATCCTAAGGCATTTCGACTTTCGTAATCAAATCTTTACTATTTGATCTATTTGAATGCAATAAAATGTTTCTGAAAGAGCAAAAAATAAGGAATTCTTTTCCGGAATTACTTTTTCCGATTTTTAAAAAAATACTTTTACCCTCATTTTAATGATTCGTTCGTGAGTTTTCCAGTCTTTAAGAAATATTTCAAAATATTTTTTTTAAAAAATCAGAGGGGGAAGGTAATGCCACAGAAACCTGCTTTATTTTTTGCTCTTTCAGATGCACTTTATTGCATTTAAATAGATCAAAATGTTAAGATTTGAGAACGCGACAGTCGAAATTCCACATAATTAATATATCCACGAAATCAAAATGGCTGGTAGACGGAGCTTAAAGAAATGCATATTTAATCATTTCTTTAAATCAGTTTCGACAATTTTTCAGTTTAAGTACATTTTGATAATTTAGGGTGTTTGCAAGATTTTGAAAAAATATTTTTTCTTGAATCAAGAAGATCAAAGTTAACTGAATTAATTCACGTTTTGAAAATCATTTGCATTCTAAAATATTTGAAAATCCTTTGATTTAATGCAATCCAGAAGAAAGCTGATTATTTCAACGTAGAATTGTAGCTGTTAACTTATAAATTTATTTATAATGTTACGTATCAAAATCTCTAAAACAATGCTTATTACCATGGGGGAGGGAGTAGAAATCGAAATCTAAGGCAATAGAATTATAATAAACCTCATATAATAAATTTACTACGGTTTTTGGTAGCAAACGTAGTAAAAATTTCACATCTATACTCTTTTTTTACCCCTACATAATTATACAATAAATGATAACTATACATAACTGTAAAAAATCATATTTACATTACAGAGAAGCAATACTGCTATACCGTTATAAAGATAGTGATTAAACTCTGGAAATGGAATTGCTTATGTAAAAAGCACCCCAGTTTTACTATAGAAAATTAGGAAGCGAATATAATTATCTAGGACATTCATTATTTTGTGTATTAACATCATTATCAGTCATTTAAAAGCATTTTATTTATACTCAAAATTAAATTTGAATAGAATCGATAACATATTTCGGTCTCTGCTCAAATTTGTAACAAAAACTCGAATTTAATCTTGCATTTTACTGCTATAGCTCCAAGTCATTTGCTCTTCAGAAATCCAAAGAATATAAATGTCCTGTTGGAGAAATGCCCAAGAAACAAACGATCTTTGTTTTAATTACGAGAAAAGAAAACAGTATTATTTACGATTTTCAGTAAACATGGGTTATTTCTATAAAAGACAAAACTAATTATTTATCTTATGCCATCCAAAAGATTCCATATCACACACACATTGAACGCTGAGTCAACGTATTTCACCCAATATCGAACATACATGAATCAAACATAATCTCGGTCTTAATTCAGCCTCAACAAAAATCAGTGTTCATCTCCTTTTGACCATAAAACGAAATGTGCCGTGGAATCCTGAATTCCACTGATTACATCCAATTGTTTAGATTAAGATGTCTCATCCAAAAGAATAAAGCAAGAAGTAGAACTCATACGAAATGGGAACAAGAGCGAAAAGAGAAAAGGATTCCATTTCCAAGAAGCGCTGGGACATTATATACGAGGCACTAAATTCCGATGAAAGGGCTTAAGTCTCTTAACGATAATCACACAGAAATTCATGCGCAGACATACATCTCGGAGATAAAGTAGTCCCATCCATTACATCTCCGAGGGCACTTCAAAGGCGGAAATTTCCCAGGGAAACACAATTTACGCCCAGGGTCGCAATTTGAAAATAAACAGACGACAAAAACCAGTCGCCGGGCTAAAAACCCTCCTAAAACAATTTCGCCTTCCGCTAAGAGGTAATTTTTCAGTCTTTTTGCGGCAGACTTCCATTCCACCATCTGGTAAAAATAAAGACCGCTCTCGAAATTTTCGAAGATGTATAAAAGCGCCCCTCTTCGTGCGGTGGCGCATACAGCGGCGAGGGCAAGCAAACCTATTTACTCTATTTGCAGAAGGGGAGCAAATATATTTTAATGAAGGATGCTCCAGGGCGTAGTTCCTTTAAAAATAAACTCTGCCAACTCCTTTTTATTTGTATTTTCGCTCGGAACTTGGTTGGAAATGAAACCAAAAAACAGCACACAAAGAAAGAAAGAAAAAATCTTGAGTTTCACTCCTTGCACTTGTAGGCGCGGCGAATACTTTTGATTTGTTTCGACTGAGGAAGAGTGAATGGATTATGAAGAGATAGGAAGAAGAAAAAAAAGGGCGTAATGCTCTAAAAAAAAATATCCTCGCCCCGTCTTTAAGGTCGCTCAATTCTAGGGTGTCAGGTCTCGGAAATTGAGGATGGAGATTAAAAAATATTGTGGTTATATACTGTAAGCGGGTAGATCGTAAAAACGTGAGAGAGGGGGGGGGGGAGTTTTAAGATTCGTGCAAGGGAGGAAATCGTTTTCGCGAGGGAGATGGATTTAAAGAAAACGCTGCTTCCAAGGCGGTTTCTAAAGTGATAAAGTTTAGATGGGCAAAGAAGATTGCGACAAAGTTCAGGCGGAAATGCCATTTTAAACAGAAATGTTACTTCGACAAAGTTCAAGCTAAAATTCAAAATAATGATGATCAAATTAGTGTATTAAGGGCATGCGAGGAATTCTGAAATGTCATATCTAAGACTCCTTGTTTCTGTGATATATTAGCCACTTAAGGGGCTGTTGTTTTAGGTGGGGTGTTTTGGCGTACCAGATCACTTTTCAATTTCTTTTTTTTTTTTTAGACATTTAGCTTAAATACATTCAATTTAATAATTTATCGTTTGCTTTAATTTTAATACCGGAAAAGTTTATTATTGCCCACTTCTCGATATTTCATAGTTTAATTCTTATATTTGAGTAATCAATAATAATTATACATAAAAACACATACCGTGGAGTTTCAATTTGGAAAAGTATACTTATACTAAAATAAGACAAACTAGAAACATACGGTGTCTTTCAGTGGCATCCCCAGAAAATAATTTTGGGAGGTATACATCGTCATTGCTCTGACAGAAGCAATTTCTTTAATTTATAATTAAGACCAGGTAAAAAGTAAAGAATACGGTATGTGTGAATGTTATTTCTCCTCTTTAAAACTGTTCAAGTATTGTACAATTTTATAGAGTTATAAAAATTCAAAAAGTAAAGATCATTTAAGAAAAATAATTAAGATACCATGAGAATAAAATTTGCATTTTTGGGGGATGCAACCCCCTCCCTCCATCGTAGAGGTACCCTTTTAGAGACAACAAATACTTTTCTATTCTTTTTTCAGGAATTGACTTAGTTGAAATCCTCGTGATGAAAATAAATTTAAGCATGAGGAGAAAGGAAAAAAAAAGGGTTCTTATTTATTTATTTTTTTTAAATATAAATTAGAATATTTAAAAAAAAGTATAATTAAAGAATTATCCCGAAATATTTCAATTTTGAAAAAACGTATTGGGGGTGCATATGTGCCTTTGCAACCGCCATGAATATGTCACTGGTGCCTTTCATCACAAAAGGGAGAAGATAACAATCCGATACAAGCGGAAGAGAGGGTGGACCATTTTAATACTTGTTATTTATCCTTTTTAGATTTGAATGTTTTGATTGGATATAACTCACCATTCCCTGGATAGTGAAATGTTCCAGTCCCCCCCCCCTCCCACAGATTTCTTCCCACAATTTTGCGGGCAGTGAAACTAGCTATCCATTCATGGTGGTGGTGAAGTTTTATGCCGCTAGATCCAGATGTGACAACGTTGCGCCATGTAAGGTGTAATAGTGATTTGAATGAATGATTGAGTGATAGTATTTGTAATGGCGCAAAAGCCAGATGTGGCCACGCAGCACCAAATAAAGTAAGTAAGCGGGTATAAAGCTAGTAAAACGTTTAACTATAATTAAATCGTGTGAAGAAATAGAAAAAGGTAAAATTTTGGCTGAAAAGAAGATCAAAAATAGAGAGGAGTCTACGGTATCCCGGGGGCGCGTCATCCTTGTTTTCCAAAGATAGTAAACCCCATGGGAAAGAAAAATATCACTAGGATGCCTCGGGTGAGTGATGCCCGTACCCACATGAAGAAGGCAAGCCCCTGAGGTCCCCTGAATGTAATCCCCAGGGCAGAGTGCCCGGCTATACCCCCAGACACTGGATACCCATTTTTGTCGCATCTTACGACATGCATGAGCTACAGTGGAACTATTCTTTCACACCCGGTCACTACACGGATGTCGCTGCCCATTCAGCCCTTTTTCATTGATCAAATTTTGAGAATTATAAAGGTTGTTTCTTGTATAAGTGACTTCAGGAATATTTTTTTAAAAATGTCGAAAGAGCGTAAATATAATGCATATTGACGTTGGAATTCATATTGATAGTGTAACTCGCGGTTCACTTAACCCGCGATTCAGTAATTATGGACTCCAACTACAGTGAGTTGATGTGATTTGACAGTAAATGCGAATTAAGAATAAATAGATCCTAAACTCCGGTGGAAATAATAAGGCATGAGTTTAAGTTACCCAAATTCAAGATTTTTTTTATTTATTTATTTTTTAGCAGCACTAAAGAAAATTTTTCCAAAAAACCCATAATTTCATTACTAAAAAACGATAATTTCAAAAATTCTCTCAGCTCTAAGATATCCACGGCATCAATGGATATGCAAAGGCAGATTTCAAAATAAAATTACCTAGCTTTTGTCATTATCCTTTAACCCCACCTTTCGTACTATTTCTTGGAAAAAAGTGTTATTAATATATTCAAGAGGCATATAAAAAAATAATCCGTTAAAAATCTTAAATAATCCTTCTTCTTACGCGAAATAAAACTTTTTCTTTGCGGAAAGAAGAAAAGGAACATCTCTAACTGAGAAACTTTATTATCCAATTTACTCTTCACGAAAGAAGAGACTAATCCCCTTTGAAACGTCTTATTGACGTCAGTATCACTTGGCTAAGAATTCTTCAAAATGTCAAGCATATTTTGAACAATAATCAAAGAGACCTTTCAAGGTAGCTTAGCAGTAATTTTTAAAGATCACAGCTGGTAGGGGAGGGTAGATGATTCATTACAACTAGAAAACAATCAAAAACGAAACCTTTCCCCCTATTTCTTCAACAACAACAACAACAACAAAAAAAAAAAAAAAAAAAAAAAAAGAAGAAGAAGAAGAAGAAGAAATACACACTATCGACTTAAAAGAGATTTTCTCAAAATTTATTCACATAATCTCAATAAGTTGTACGAGATTTAGACCTTTTAAAAACCTTTTTTACTTTCAGTTTTTTAAATATTACAAGGATACCTTGATGAAATTATTTTGTTCATAATGTATTGCTATCTGTTTTGCTTGAAACATAGTAAATAAATTCATGTCTTGTTTACTTTTCCAAACAATCAGCTGCATTTTTATATAAATAATCGTATAAATTCGTAATACATAATCTTTAATTCTATACATACCATTAAAATAAGTTACATTTCTGTTTTAACATTAATACACATACCTCTTGATTACTATTAAAAACTGGTCACAGCTTAAGACTAAATGTGTAAACTCGAGACTTGAATATTTTTCGAATGTCAAAACGTTTGAAAAATGAAAATCCGGCGAATACAAAAATTGGGGGGGGGGGATCATAATAACAAATGCATATGAAAAAGATTGATAACAGACTCAAATTAAAAGAAAGAGATATTGACTGAATATTTTTCGAATGTTATACGTTTGAAAAAATGAAAAACCGAGGAAAATTAACAAATGTTAAGATTAAAGTGTGTGTGTGTGAGAGAGAGAGATAATAATTACAAATGCATATAAAAAAATTGATGATAGATTCAAATTAAAAGAAACCAAACTTGTATTCAGATGCAAAACTTTTCAAAACCGTTCTTGAAGATTACCCACACACACATATCAGGAGTATCATTCAATCCAGTTCACAACGACTTTCAAGAACTGGCAACAACTTACATAACATCAGCGGGTTGATTCGATTGGGCCATACAGGCTGAGCAATCGAAAGGCTAGGTAAATCCAGACTCATAAAAATGTTTGGGAGAGAGTGGGAGGGGATGAGAAAAGGAAATGCACAGATGTGATAACAAACAAGAAGAGCAAAGGAAAAGTAATGTACTCCGGCAGGAAGAGTAAAAACACATAGCCCCAGTGGCGTTGCTGACGAGAGAATTCCCTGGGATGTTTGATGTCTGCTGAAGTCGTAAAAACTCCAGCCATGATGTAGCCGAGGTCGTTTCCTTCGGGAATTTTGGTGCAACAACAATCCATCCAGACTTTACCTACGCAGACGAGACTTTTACTCAACGGAACTGGGGTTGCCGGTGTTGGCGCAAAATCAATCAGCTCCGCTGCTAACAAGAAACACTTCCAGGAAGAGTGATTTGCCATTCTCTTTAGAAACTAATTTACATTTTTATTTTCTAGGGTTGCGGTTCTCAACCGGAGGTACGCGTACCGTGAGAGGTACGTGAAAAGAAAGAGGTTAAGGGGGCTACAAAACTAAAATATGCAAATAAGTTCAGGCGAAGTTTAACAAAGAACAGATTTAGCCCCCTCCCAGGTGAGCTTTCTTTTAAATAATAATTATTAAATTACTCAATTAAATATAAGAACTAAAAGTAAACGATGAAATATCGAGAAATGGACAATAGTAAGTTTTTCAGTCATTAAAATTAAAGGAAATGATAAATTATTAAATTGAATATATTTAAGCCGCACGTAATTAAAATTGAAGCAAACGATAAAGAAATTGAAAAGTGATCTGTTACGCAAAAGTGATCCACTTAAAAAAATAGCCCTTTGGGAGGCTAAAAAAAAAAGGCTGCCTCACAGCTTAAAATTCTGAATAATGTTATTTATTTTCAGTCATATCTTGATTCCAGTTTACATATGATTTAAGGTAACATATAAATAGATAAGTACATAAAATACTTAATTTTTATAATTGTTTCACTTCAATCCAATTAAAAAACGGGGAAATTCATTAAGATATATTTTTGAAAATTGAGTTCATTAGCGGTGAAAGCAGGTATCAGACATGTATTTCATATTTTTTTTTTTTTTATTTTTATTTCAATCCAATAAAAAATTCAGAAGTAATTTATTATGACGTATTTTTGAAAAATTAAGTTCGTTACTGGTGAAAGCAGACATAAAAAATATACGTATAAACAAGATAAATTTGATATATATACATGGTTTTATACATGTAGTATAATTTCTTAGTCATAAACACACCTTCGAACAAGATAAAATTTTTGAAAAGTGGTCAGGTGCCACATTTTTGGGTTTTCTAAAACAATAGCCCCTTGGGTGGCTAAAATAAACCATACAAAGAGAAAATATATCATTTAATTTGATTAAACTTACTACTTTTGGGGTAAGCAGTTCTAAGAGAACTTTAAAAGAGAATCTTGAGTAAACCTTTGCTTTAAAGCATCTTCGAAAAAAAGAAATTGGGTATTCATTTCCCCACCCCCGCATTCTCATAATACTCTATCCTTATTACACACACACAAAAAAAAAAATACAAATAAACACACATAAATTATTATATAAGTTTTGTTACACTAATGAACGTAAAACAAGAATACTGTACTAACCGGTCCTGGATTTTCTGGTCTAAAATTACTGCACCATATTTATTTGCACTTAATACGGATACGTTATGAAATATAGAATAACACAGTTTATTTCATATACATAGAAAAAACAAATTCTCATTTTGTTACTAACGTGTAGAACAAAATTCTACTTATTTGAGCAAAAATAAAATTTTTTTATCCATTATGCTTCGCCTTTCCCAGTTCTTAGAATAAACTGATTGATTGGCCTTGTTAATATCGCACTAGAAGCAACACGAGGCCAATTGGCGAGGATCTCGTAATTTTGAGCCACCGTCAAGTGACGAGGACGACATCTGAGCTGGGGGGTCTCTCCCTCTCCTAACTTCCACAACACGCCAAAGGAAGGTCTATGAACCTCGGCAGATTTAACGTGCATCAGGGCTCAAATCCCAGACTCGTCGAAAACCGCCGGCCGCGAGTCAGCGTCCATGACCACTAGGCTACCGCGGCCCCACTACAATAAACTGAGAAGCATTTAGTGCACAATTTTCAATGTTCAAAGTTGTATAAAAAGTTGTCTGGAAGTTCCGCAGAATTCAGAAAATTCATTTTTTTTAAAAAAAAATAAACGCTGTAAATGCATGAAAGTTCGTGGGAGGGCCACAGCTGTAGAATCATCTGATATTTTTAGTACAAATCAAACGCAAAAACTCTTCATTATACTTTCGATGTCTAAATCAGAAATTGTTTGTATAAAAAAATACAATCTAATAACCGGCTGGAATTCGAACGCATTGAAATGGAAGTATATATTTATTCGAACACATTCAAATTGATACTGACGTAATAATCCAATTTTTTTAAACACCAAACGAGTTTTAAGCTTTTTCAAAGAAATATATAAACAATATTTAAAATATTAGAAAATTATTTTTTATAGAAAATAAAAAAAAAAAACGAGAAAGAGAGAGAGAATTATACTATACTAAAGAAAATTAAATATTTTATAAACCTTGAAATGATTTTTTTTTTAAAAAAATCGTTTCAGAAATCTTTATGAAAACCGATAAGCGTGCCAAATTTGGCGGCCTAGGGGAAAAAAAACTAACTCATCGGGAAGACAGTAACCAAAACCAATCTCAAGATTTGTGCTGTTTCATCTCCATCTTCAACACAGCGAAGATATATGATCTCACGCGAGAGTCGGCCAACAACCTCGTAAATTCAGCTTCTCCTCAGAAAAGTATTCAGAAATATACAAAAATACAGCAGAACTTTTACCAACGTTTATTACTAACACCGATTGGGGGTGGCGCTCTTTTCAATTTAGTTATTTATTAACTGTTTTATACTTACATTTTTGAGAATTTCGTTTAAAAAAGGAGTACCTAGCTGAAGCACTTATATCAAGCCTTATTTATTTAATATTAAAATATTCCAGATAATTTAAATCGCATACCTAGAACTCATGCGCAGTTCTCCTTTCCTTTCCTGGAGAAGTGTATTAAATACAAGTCACACTTAAGACTATTATGAGAACTAAAATAAAAATAATTAATGACTATTTTTGCTGCGGAGTTATTGCAACTAACTTGAAAAATGTAATATTCATTTTCGTTTGAAACTTAATTTTCAAAAATATAGGTTCCACTACAGAAAAAAAAATATTGGTTCTACTGCATTTTTTAATAATTAAATGAAACTATAATTCATATAATAAAATATAGAAGCTAATTTTGCTTTTTGTTTGGAATATTTTTTTTTTATTAAAGTTTTAATATTCACAAAAAGTTAGGAAATTTTATTAAGTTTTCGCAAAGAAATAATCAAGATGGAGAATCAAATGTAAAGTCTGAAAGTCCCGAAGCCGGCAATTCCAGATTCGTTTATAAAAAAAGAACATTATATATTAAAATTTTTAATTAAAACCAACAGAATTTTTTTTTAAGAAATTATATTATTACTACTAAATAAAGAAATAATTTTAATGCATCCGAATGCTTTAATCAAAACTTATTATCTGCAAATATAAACAAATGCATTTCAGTTTTGTTTCAGCTCGGAAATATTGAGAATAATTCAAGTTTTAATAACCTCAAAATGTTCGGATTTTATTTAACTTTTAAAAGAAATAATCGAGGTGGAGACAAAAATAAAGTCTGCGAGTCATGCATCCCTGGCGAAACATAAACATGAACATTTCAAATTTAAATTATTTGTTTTAAAACCAACAAAAAATTGATAAAAATTACATCACTGCTACTAAATTAAGAAATGATATTAGTGCCCCAAACGCTTTTGCACATTACAGCTCAATAACTCGAAAGAACGAGGCAATTTTACAATAGTTCAAAGGGGGGGATCAAACGTCTAGTACGACACAAGAATGCTATATATGAGATACATTTCCTCTTTATAGGACAATCTAAATGGAATAATAAAAAAAAAACGCGTGTTTCACACAATCAAATTTTATCTGGTCTATTAATAATATATTATGGAATTAACTGCATCTATATATACATGGCAAAAAAGCTTTTACATTAAAGACATGCATTTGCCAAAAAGATTAAGTGGTTCACTATGCTTTTTGAAACCTAGGTCAAGAGACGAGGACGACACCTGAGCTGGCACCTCCCCTCTCTCCTAACTTCCCCACCACGCCTTTGGGAGGACTTTGGATCCCGACAGGTTTAACAAGCATCAGCCCCGGCTACACGGCGGGTCCTTAGTGGCATCAAAGCTCGAACCCGCGACTATGACCACTAGTCTATTGCGGCCGCTAGTTTAACTTTTGCATTCATGTATAATTTATCATTCTGTGTCGTTTATTTTAGAAAATTGGCATTTTAAAATCGGACGAATTATTTTGAATAATCCTGTATTTTTAATTTGGGATGCTTCCCCCACCTTAAGGATTTGAATTTACGTATTTATTGTAATAGTTTTAATATGAATTAAATTTAATACGGTTTTTTTTAATTATTTTTCATATAATGCTAATGTATACATCTACTGAGCATTAATATATGTTCTGAGCATAATAATGTTCAATACATCTACATAATAGCATATGAGTATTTGTGTATGTTTTCTTCGCGCTTTGGAAATAAAAAAAAAAAATGCAGTTTCCTTGAGCAAAAGTGTATGATATAAATGGAACACACGTTTTTTAAAACTTGCAACACTTTCGATTTTCTCTTACAGAAAATTGGATTAGCAAGATTGGCATCGTATTAGAGGCTACTCCTAGCGGAGAGGATTGGCAATACTCCAGAATCAATTCCGAAGAAAAGATTCGGTGACGCATCTTTTCCTCGGACATAATCCGACAGCACTTCAAGAAACCAAAAACGTCTCATTTCGAGTAGCGAGTAAACATCGCACTTTTCTGCAAGTAAGCAGTAAAAAGTACTCCAGAAAAGAAGGACACGAATTTTTTGAAGAGTAGAGCAATCAAGCTAAGTATCGAGGTGCAAGGTTTTTTCAAGTGGAAAGTTCGAATTACTACAGGAAGTAAAATATAATACGTGGAGGAAAGTGACAGTTTAGAAAATCATTGTCGGATGTTATTCTGAAAATTAAGCATTGTCTTCTTCTAATACGTCAAATTAATAGTTCCCAGTTTTACTTATTAGTGCAATTTCTCCAAGGAATTATTAATTGCACATCTTTATTTATAAAATAACCTTTTCAAAGAATACTAACACTTTTCAATAGTCTTTCAATAAGTCCTTGGGAAAATCCAAGAGATGGTGCTCGCAGCATCGAAAATTGTTTGTTTATAGTTAGCATCATGACTCACTAGACCTGACTCTCAGTTACTCGCATTTGTAAACATGACGCGTTTCACATCTCAAAAATCCGACGTCATAACGTTTCCGGTCGATGAGAACATCCTCGCCTTCTTTGGAGGAGATTCACCGGAAACAACCTATTGTTTTGAATGTTGCTTGGTTTCTAGAGTATAACGATGAATCCATTTGTCATTAAGGGTGACAACTCGACATAGCAACAATTAAATTTTGATTGGGCAGCAAATGACTACCAAATCAAAATTAATGAATCAAAAATCAAATTTGTTTTGGCTCCGTTCAACAGCTGACAGCACCCAATAGTAACAAAAATTTACCTTAATGCTACTATATGTCTTCAAATACAAGTACTTTATGAACCATCCTCGTATAAACCGAAAATGGAAAATTATACCATCTATACTATATTATTATAATTCCATTATATTGTATATAACCGTCCTTGGAAATACTTTTTAAAAAACCTACAATAAGGAATATAAATCGGGGTTCATGTACCCAAGAGATCCATCAAACTATCTCTGTGGTCCATTAACATACAAGAGGGAGGAGGAAAAAAAGAACGTATTGATTTCACCAGACGACTAAATAGATATTGCACTTTCCTTCTGCTATAACCAAATTTGCAATACATTACATTATTATTTATTAGTTCTATTCATAATCAAGGAAAATATATCACAGTTTAACGCTCTTTTTCGAAGCAAAAAGACGACGTAAAAAGGACGTTTAAACCCAACGAGGGAGACGACAAATCTATCATAATTTACGTTATTTTGTACTTGAATTGACTGTTGAGTACAGTGATGCAGAAGAAAAACTTTAGTACAAGATTCTATTTTTTGCATCTCAATTAACATTTCGTGCGTGTTTTTGTTTATGTACCCGTCATTGATTTCAAAAATTATTTAAATATTTTCAATAATTTATAAACAATGTTGTATATTAAGAAAAAAATATAACAGTAGAAATTGACTTCCCCCTCGTTCAAAATTTGATTGCCACCGGGAAAAAACAAAAAGGCATTTTGCGAAATAAAACGTTTCCTCTCCCGCCCCCCCCCCCCATAAGAATTCAGAATGAGCTCCGAAACTAATTACTTTCAATCGTTTCTGATTACTTCTCTTCCTAAAATTCATAAACTGTACTTCTCTATACAACACCATCATCATATTTGACTCAAAGGTCCAGGGGGAGCCAAGGCCTTCTTTTGAAGATTCCTCCAAGATAACCTTCTTTTGCCTTAGTCTCTGCTAGCTCCTCACCCCCATCACCTTAAAACCCAATTCAACAGAATCAAGCCAGCGTAGTTTTGATCTTCTTTTCCGACAAACATCTTCACTGGATTTTTCCATTCACTCTAACAATATGAAAAACCCAGGTCATTCCTTTTCTTTATTATACATTTGACGATATCAGGCTCATTAAAAATTCTAAAAAAATTCAGAATTAAAACGTCTTCGTCGAAAACCATCTTCTTTGATGCCACTGAAAACAGTTCAAAGAATTTCTATAAAACATCCTACTACAAAAAAAAAATCCACTCTCAAACTTTCAGATGAGACATTGAGAATCACACTCAAGACTAGATAAATCTCTGCAAAAAGGAATTATTTGAATTATATTTTATAAAAATAACTCAATTTACTTTTAAATTCCTTATACAAATTAATCTCCAGTTACAATCATTTGTACATAACAATAACAAGACAAATGTAATGGGATTTTGAAAACTTGGCGCCATTGTTAAACACGAGAAAACTTCACTTTCAGTTTTGTTAAAAATTTCCTTAATATCAATAGAACATATTTTCTCTTTACCATCTACCGTTCGATGGTTCCAGCGAGACGTTAAAGGGGCGCGCGCTAGTTCTATCCGGACCTAACCACATTCAGAACACAGAAAATCGCATTCGGGATAAGATTTACCTCTCCACGTGAAAAATGACTTCTTATTCTCACCATTCTCTCTGGTTTTCTCGTAATTTAAGCAAATCACCTCCCGGACGATTTCCCAAAGAATAGACAGAGAGCGACAGTGATATTGATTGTGGATGCCTTATTTAACATTTATTTATTTTTGCGTACAACCTAACCAACATTTATAGCTCATCACTCACGGCGGCCGAAACAGAACAATAATCTACAACTTCTCCCCGTCAGGAAAAATTTCCGAAAGGAAGAAATATGCCATTGTGTGTGTGAGTGTGCGCGCCCAATCACAACTGCAGTTTTTACGACTTTCAATTTCTGTAATGTTTAGCACGCAACTGCCAATGTACAATAAACCTCGAAGCGAAGCTTTTATTGTAATCCATTATTCATGCGAATTCAAAGAATAATGTTTTATGAGCTTAAATGCCAGAATATTATAATTTATAGGGGATAGGTCATTTCAAAGAAGGAACGCAAATGGGTGTGTCGCCAGCCGTTCGGTTATGAGCCCAGACGATTCTAAAACTGGGTTCTTGAAACAGACTTTGCATCCCATTAGAGGAGATAACTTTATTTCGTCCAGATAGGAATCAAATGGCATGTACGATTTGCCGCATGCGTGCCATATTACTTTAATCTGGAGTCGAAAAGTAAGTTTGTAACGTTCTCCCATTGATGAAAGCATTTGAAATGTTACAACTCAGCAATTGTGAATATAACATCCTTTAGAAAATTGTTAAGTATAAGGATATCTTCACCTATGATAAAGAATGATTATATTCTTTCCCCCTCCCCTAAAGTAATGTCGACCCAGATGCAGTATTCGTCTGTATGTCAAATTCACCCCCCTCCCGAAACTTAAAATGTGTGTCATTTAACTTGGCAATTTGCATGCTCGAAATTTCTCATCGCCAAAAAATATAAAATGGCGCCAATCCGGGAATACACTGCAACAGCTCCAAAATGTCTCAGAATCACATTTTATTTCATTGACGCATAGAAGAGAAGGGGTGGATATAGGTGGTGGGCTCGTGCCCCCCCTCCCCCGTCGTGATTTCCGCACAGACTAAATAACACACCTGAGTAGGATGTCTCAACAAAATTTTAAAGTATTTTGTTGTTTCACTTTGTTGTGTTCAAAGTATAGAAATCGTGCTTCAGTTTTTAAAACTCAATTTGAGTTTTGTTTCTGCAGTTAACATTTAATTTATATTTCGATTACGGACTAAATAAGTATGAATAACAAACGACATAAACACAATTAACAAGTATTATGAAAATTTTAAAGGGGAAAAATTGTCATCTCCCTGAGGAGTTTTCAGTAACCAGTACTGGAAAATAATATATTATAGCACATTAAGACGCAAATACTCATTTCTGATTGAATCAAACCAAATTTATCTAGCATATAATCTATTTCATATTTAATTTATCCATTGCAATATAGATTTTAGATTCAAAATTAGCGCCTCCGGACGGGGTGTGGGTGCACGAAACTTATGCCAAATTTCGACAACGCGAATTGCCATGTTAGACTTTGTGACACATATTCGAATTAACGGAGGAAGAGGGGGTAGTAGCGTTCGGGAATATACCACTGCTTCCTGGCCGAAAAAACGTATTTATTGAGAATTTAATAACATCCAGATCTCATCTTTGCGAAGAAATGTGTCTTCAAACCACACGAGCAATTATTCATATTAAAACCTTTTCTACAAGAAAAATGTTTGCAATTAAGCACAATTAATTCGTTTTTAGCAATTTGCAATTGTTTATTCGTTTTTAGCATTTAGCAAAGCAATTTGCAATTAATTCGTGCCTAAATGCAATTAAAGCACGAATGCCATGTTTCTACCCCACCAAATTAATGTGAGCAGCAACACGGTTATTGGCATTTGCGAAGTTTAGCACCAAAGGTTTCATCGCCAAGAAATACAAGATACGCCGATACGGATGTAAAGTGAATCTGGTTCACATCCCATTCTATAAAATTAATCTAAGTATAGCCTCACGGATCAAAAGACTATAGATCAAAAACACAACTATGTTATTTTGCGAAATAAGCGTTAAACAAGTGCCATCAGCTGGCGAAGACTAACTTGCAAGAGAATAAATAACAATATCTGCTGAATTCCAGTTAATTTTTCCAAAACTAAAACCTGTTGCCATCGCTCAAAAGATAAATACTCGTCGATGGCGCAGGTATGAGACATGACAAAATTATTTCACACAAAATGCATATCATAAGATTTAAAAAGAAATTAAACACAAACTTAAGTGATGAAACATAAATAAAAAAAAATGGTGAAATGAAAATACAATTTAACCCAACACACAAAGGCTGTCTTATGATCAATTAACCGAAATTCAAATAATCCTAAATTTAAGTCACACGATATTACAGCTTGATGGATATTTAATTTTATTATTGTTAACAAGGGCTCTTAATAAAGCAACGAACAATTCAAGAGAAAGAAAAAGCACCAGAACACAACATCCCCAACTCGATGAAATATTTAACGAACAAAGACGAAAGTTTCGCCGAGATGGCGAATAAATAATACAGTAGACTCGCCGCACAACTGCCACTAAGGGGCTGAAGTCTCTATATCAAACAGTGGTTGTAATGAATTTAACATGTTCCTACACAAGGCCCAGCTGGGACTATGGTAAGGTCATCATAGAAGGGTGGAGTCGCTCTGCGAAGCTACATCCCAACTTCGTTTTTATGAAGGAAAAAAAATCACGCAGCAAAGCACAAGAAATTCTTTGTAAAATTATGCTTACAAAGTATCGTCTTCCCAAACTCTCTATCTAAAAAATTGTTACAACACATTTTTTTTTGTTCGATTCCCCTGGTAAAAGAGTCAATGTAATACAACTACTTCAAAGAAACAATTACAGTATAATAGTTAATCTCAAACTTTCACTTAAACGTAACTATTAGTTACTAGTTTTTTTTTAAAAAAAAGAATGGCGAATAATCACTAAATGAAACATACCCCCCAAACTCAATTTCTCTCAATTGAGATATTTTCGAAAATTTTGCATCGAATATCACTAACATTTCCATCAGTGTACAATCGTTACGGCCTCGAGCTTGGCACTGTTTAATAAAAGATCTTTAGATCTCGAACTTCAAAATCGTCTACATAGATTTAAGATTTCCAAGACTCGATTTCCCACACTAACAGAAAACGAAAAACATTTTTAAATCGGAAAATACAATAATATGCTGAGAAACTTACCAAAAATAATCAACTAGTCTTAGAGTCACTTCGCTTTAATTACAAATGCATTTGCTTGATTGCTTATTTACGTTGCATTATGACATAACAAGAAAATTTCAGCGAGGGGCCTCATAAGTTTGAACCATTGACCATCAATAAACGATGACGACACTTGAGCTAGCATCTCGCACTTCGAATTTCCACACGACACCAAAATGAAGATTTTGGACCCAGACAGCTTTAACGCACATTACCTCCGCGAAACGACAGGTCTTGGGTGGACTCGGGACGACTGAAAATGGCGGCCGAGAGATCGCAAACATAAACATTAGGCTAACAAGATCGTCTATCAAAGCAAATTACGGGGTGGGGGGGGGGGGGGTCAGATGATATTTTTAATGATTTCATTCTCGTATTTTCATTTGGAACTACCTCATTCGAATCGAAAGCGAATCACTCGTTCGAGAGTGACTGGGAATACGTTTGTAAAAGTATACAGATATGCTACTGGTGTTTGATTATAAAACTAAAACCATACGATGTTACTTCAAAGAGCATCAAAATAAATTTCATCGTAAGCGTTAGGAATACTTACATAATGTGGAAATGTATTCGTTTTTCGATTAAAATCAATAACATTTGGTACCAAATCCAACTACCTAGCTAGATGTTATAATAAAATGTTATCTTCCACTCAATACCAGGTATTCCAATATAATTTTCCAAACAATATAAGCGAAAAAAAAAAAAAAAATTTAATCATCTTTTTAGTTATCCTTTATTTCATAATTATCCAGAAATGATAATTTTCATGATCATAACGGAATATTTTCCAATTCTCTAAATTCGAAGTTAATCAAAGCCAATAATCAAACAATGATTTTACAGAAACGCAGAAACATAGAATTAATTTAACGTATTATAATAAATAAATTAGAACTTACCCTACACGAATTTTATACTTAATATATAAACATAACTTTTTAAGGACGGTTCAAATAGATTCATAAACATGTAACACTCATTATTTACAAAACATTAAACTTGTATATTGTTGCATTCCATTTTATCAGCACATGCCTATCTGCTTCGCTCAGAAATTAATAATTCATAGAAAAATATTAATACACATTGACAAAAATGTTCGTTTTTTCCGTGCTACAGATACATTTCGCGTGTCAAATTACGAACATCTAATATAGGCCTGCCTAGCATCATCTAGTTAATTAAACCATCTCTAGCGTGACCATTACATTTAATTACAAGTGTCCATATTAAATATCTATACAACAGGAAAATAAATGGTTAGGAACTAATAGCATGGAACGTATTCCCAGGATAATTAAATATTACGCATCCAACAAGACAACTATCCTGACACAGCAGGGGGGAGAGGGAAAAAAAAGATAAATTCTACAACTAAACTCGACCAAAATCCATCGATTATCTGTTTCGAACACCACGTGTATCAATTCCGCCGAAATTCTCAGCGAACTGATAATGAACTTTGAGGAAATAAATCCAGATCATTTATAAGCAGGCAATTTTCTTTATCTAGAAGTCAAGTAGTCAATATGAAGGGAGGACTTAAGGGAAGAAAGAGAAAGAAAAAAAAAAAAACATTTATAATAACCGATGACGCTGATCGGCCGTTAATGCGCACTAAAAGAATAATTGGAAAACAATAGTTCTGCAACCCCTAATTTTAACGCGGGCCTAGCGTGACTCGCGCATCATTATTCATTTTAATATACAGCAATTTCTGTTGCTTTTTCGTTTAACGAACGCACAGCATTAGATTCGAGCCACGCCCTCCCTAACTGGACACGTGTTGAGCATGCTTTTTTGCACCAGTTTCTCCAAAGGGAGGAGACCGTAAGAAAGTCGACGAAGAAGCTGTAAAAATCTAACAATACACGACCCTCCCCCCTCCCCTTGAAAATAGGTGGGCATTTAAAAAAAAAGTAATTTTGTTCTTAAAGCTACCCCAGCCTTAATTCAAAGAGTAGGTCCTGAACTCCAAACACATTTCCAAATAGAAAAATAAATGTACTAATATTAATAGTTCGCATCATTATACCGTATAAATCATGAGTGAATGTGAAGTTTATTGCCTCAAGAGCCAGATGTGACTATACTGCACCAAATAAGATTTAACTGTGGTCTGGACATGAAAAAATTGAAAAAAAAAGAGAAAAATTGGTTGACAAGATGGAGGGTCGAAAATGGAGAAGGATCGCTAGGCTATCCCGGGGGAGCGTCCCCCGTGCTTACCATAGACAGTAAACCCCATGGGAAAAGGAAAAAAAATCACTAGGATGTCTCGGGGTCCCAATGCCCGTACTTTTCTAAAGAAGACAAGTCTCTGAGGTGCCCTGATATAATCCTAAGGGGCAGGGTGCCTGGCTAAACCCTCAGACGCTTGGGAATCCATTTTAGTCGCCTCTCACGAAATGCAGGAGCTACAGTGGGACTATTCCGTCATTCCCGGTCACCACACGGGACAGCGCATAAACCGTAAGAGGGTTATTCAAAAAAGTACCAGTGTCGGACAACAGATGGCGCTGCTAAAGTAAGTTGGCGTTACCACTGTATATTTCCATCTGTAAAAAAACTCCAAAACATATTTGACACTGATTCATCGAAAATTTTCATTTGGCAGCAGACAGCTGCCGAATAAAAATTTGATCGGTACCGCGTCGAGTTGTCACTGTCGACGTTCAGTACACTTCATTAAATTTTTTGATGAAACAACAATAAATAATATAAGTTGCTTCCGGTTCGAGGCAATGATTTTTTGTAATGTGTAAGGTGTTATACCTATGGACTTGAAAGGAAAAAGATCAATGGACAACACTACAGTTACATTACTCTCATTTCCCATTCTTAATATCAAACTTCCCATTCCTAGTGAGTGATGGTTGAATTTTATGGCGTAAGTGCCAAATGTAACTTAGCTGCGCCAAACAAGGTGTAGTTGTTATCTAGCCGCTCGAAAAAAGACGAGTGAGTGATGGTATTGCAATGGCGCAAGAGCCAGACATGGTCATGCTGCTCAAAACAAAATAAAGCCGAGATCTAGATGCGAAAAAAAAAATTGAAAAAACAAACTATAGAAGAGTGATAGTATATCAATGGCGAAATGGTCAAATGTGGCCATGTTGCGCCAAAATCTAGACATGTGAAATTTTTGAAAAAAGGACAAAAATTGGTTGACATAAAGAAGGACCGAAAATAAAGAAGGATCGCGAGGGTATTATGAGTGCGCGTCACTCGAGTAAACCAAAGACAGTAATACCCCATGGAAATGAAAAAGATCACTAGGATACTTCGGGCTCATGATGTCAGTACCTATCTAAAGAAGGTAAACCCCTGAGCTCCCCTGATATAATACCCAGAGGCAGGGTGCCCGGCTATACCCCCCGGACACCGAGTACTCCATTCTAGCCCCTCTTACGACATGTATAAGCTGCAGTGGGACTATTCGATACAAGGGTGTAAAACTTCCCATGCCTAACACGGGTTCTTTACAAACAACCTTTATATTTTAAAGTGAATATGGAACCTCTTATGGCCAAAAATTGGTTCCTAAAAATAGGAGTTTCTTAAATACATGGATAGTATTATGAAAATTAATAAATAATTCACTTTTCCTCGAAACTGAAAAATTCTACGCCTCGATAAACCGCAAGCCTGCGGCACCCAACGACCGTGTATCAGACGAGAGTGATGAGGAGAATTTAATGGTTTCAATGATGAATAAAACATACAATTGATGAAAACTTATTCCACATTTTAAGCCCAGAAAATTGAGGGATTCCTAATGCTGCTATATTACGGTCATATCCGTTAATATTATGCTTTGGAAAAATGTTATAAAAACGAAAATTTTCATTTCAGCATGCAAAACTAAAATTATAGTACGTACTGGAAATACTCCATATAATCATAAAAATATTCTTAAGATATTTTATTAATTCAAGAGTCAATATTTATATCTCACAAAGAATTAACAGTAATGCAAAAACACAAAATATCACCCATTATCAAATTCTCAATTTATTAACATGAAAAATTTTCTACATTTCTTCACATAAGAGATTTCAATACATAAGTCCATATTGAAATATTTTTAATTTATATATCTACAGTTCTGTTCAGTGACGTACCCACGGGGGTGGGCAAAGGGATATAAGCACCCTTCCCCTCAAGATTATTTCCCGAAAATGAAATACTTCGGGATCATTCTTTTATTATACTATTGAAAGTATTTTCCAAATTTTTAACATAACTTTTTTTCTTCTCATGCTTAAATTTTTTTTCATCGCGAAGAGTGGGGAAAAAGAAGAGGGGGGAAAAAAGAATTCTGTTGAGGCTAAAAGTCTTCCCATTGGCATGGTGTGGAAGTTAGGAGAGGGAGGGCTAGTTCAATAGTTCAAGTGCCGTCCACGTCACTTGACCGAGGTTCAAAATTACGAGGTGCGTCGCCAATAGCCCTGGTGTTGCTTCTAGAGAGACGTTAATAAAAACTAAATTAAGATTCCTGAGAAACGAATTTTCCATATTTCATTTTCCCATTAGGTACTTTATACTGTATATAAATTCGAGGTTAAAAATATCACATTCAGTATATCGAAGTTAGTAATGTAATGACGTCACTCTGCATTCCCCAAACTCGAAGCAATAGAATCTTAAATTTCGTAGCTAATTAATTCACAGAAATGTTCGATACTTTTGTTCTATTGCACTTTGAACGCGAGCATTTCTATTCATTAAAGCTTTCTAAGTAACACTAAGTAACTATAATTAGAAATCGTGCCTTTGTAAGTAGAAATTGCAGTCATTTTAACCTTTACTTCTCGAAATACTTGCTAAGCTGATAACTCATTCACTGGAAATATTTTTAGCATTTCCCTTGAATTTCGAAACATCAAGTTTCCATTGTACATCATATATAATGTATCCCAGCTTGCTTTATTGATCGTTATTTCTCTGGTTTATTGAAGAACTCTCGTTTATTTTCTGCTCCTTAAATGGAGATAGTTGATTGGTTGGTTTTATACACGTCGCACTAGAAGCAACACGATGGCTATAGGCGACGGATCTCGTAATTTTGAACCTCGGTAAATGACGAGAACGACACCTAATTCAGCACTTCCCTCTACTAACTTCCACACCACGCAAACGGGAGGACTTTGAGTCTCGACAAATTTAACGCGCGTCAGTCCCGGCCACACGGCGGGTCTATAGGTTCGAATCCACGACTCCACCAAAACCGTCGGCCGCAATCCGCGACCATGACCACTAGGCTATCGCGGTCACTCATGAAATGGGGAAGGACTGCCTTCAAGAAATATAAATTTGATATTTTAAAATTTAACATGTTAAATGCAGAGTTAAGAGGTGAAATCCATTGATTTCGAATACTGCCTCTTAAGTTAGCATCTTAAAATTCAAAAATACAATTTTCCTCCCCAAAATAATGACGGAAGATGAAATTCGATAAGATCCATCCAAGTTATCCAATATTTTACATTCATATACATATCTAATTTTCAACCACACAATGTTATATACTATAATATTAAATGCTTAATTTATTTGATAAAGTTTTGGTTTATTATAAAGCTCCTACAGTGTATATAATCTCTGTTCATTAAACGGTACAGATCAGCCTTAAAGAACACGAATATGATATTTTAAAATTCGATATACTGAATAAGGGGTCGTGGAGAAATTGATCGATTGTGATTGCCGTCTCTAATCAAGTTCCTTAATATTTGAAAATAACATTTTTCCCCATAAAAATAGTAATAAAAAAATTGAATACGATAAGATCCGTCCAAAACGCCCCCGTTATCAAAAACATTAATCTTCCCAGCCACCCAAACCTTGATAAAGCGCTGCCTATCTGACGTACTCCGAGTGCGGGAGCGCGTCGCGCTGTTCGAGAACCAGCAACCCAGACAAGAAAATTGACGCGATCCAGACACAGGTATCTCGGTTCGTTCCCTTTTTTTCACGCATTCAGAACCGAAATAGCGAGCAGCATGTCGGGTGCATTCAGGGGTATCTTTTTAAACGTTTAGCAGACAGGTGTGGTTTCGTTTCCCTTCAAAAAGACAGTCGGGAGTTACGTCACTGAAATACTTCCAACTGCACACATTCCCCTTCTTTCCTTCGGGAATGAGTGGAAAGTCTAAATGCAAAAAAGCTCTTCAAGAACACTGGTCTTGAATCATTCTTGGAAACGCAATGCAGGGAACCTGTGTTAGTTTCCCTAACGCGCGGGACCTTAAGATCAAGAGGCGACAAATTATTTTTGGGAAGAGCCCGAAAATAAAATTTTCAGGTTTGGCACGCTCTCTAATTGAACAAACTAGATATTTACACGGGCAATTTTATTCATAAAACAACAGGCTCACTATCTTTTAACAGGGAAGCGATATTTTTACAAAATATAAAATATATCTCCATTTATTAATAAATTATACATACATGGCAAATAAGCTTTTACATTAAAGACATGCATTTTTCAAAAAGATTAAGTGGTTCACTATGCTTTTTGAAACCTCGGTTAAGTGACAAGGACAACACCTGAGCTGACACCACCTCCTAACTTCCACACCCCGCCAACGGGAGGACTTTGGGCCCCGACAGATTTAACGTCAGCTCCGGCTACACGGCGGGTCTTTGGCGGAAAAGGATCGAACCACGAATGAGAAAATTTATATAATTGAGTTTAAAATGATTTATTTAATTGCTTCCCCCTCGTGGGGAGGGGGGATATAACTATATGGAAGTTCATTTCGATTAAATAATATATTGGTTTATTATTATTATTTTCCATATTTTAAATTCTGGTATATTTTACATACTGTAATCCTTAATATTTTTGGACGAGTTAATTAACTAAAAGAAGTAAATTTGTAAATTGTTAATTTTTGGGAAATAAACATTTCATTACTAACATTGTAATATATCTAAATGAATTGAAAAATGCTATATTGTTAACGACACAAACATTATTTCGACTGTCCCCTGATATAACCCTATATTTAAAAAAAGTGCATTAAATATGACTAGAAAGTTATTTTAGTTATTGCTTGCACGATTAGGTGTTCATTTTTTTTAAGTAACATAAATAAACAGCATCCTGAAAATAAAGCCCGGATATTTGACAATATCCGGCTAGATTATAATATCCTGCCGACTCTTTTATGATTCTCGGAATATTTCCACTGCAAAACACCCTACTTTCAGCCGCATACTCATAACCATAAACGGCTCAAAACTCCAAAAGACTAACAATTTTCAGGAAAATTTACCACCCCTCTACACTTATCCAAATCGTCTGCTCGCCAGCCGAAACCTGACATCATATCCTTCAACTCATTTTCTCTTCAGAACATTTTCTTTAAAACTGAAAAATTACTTTCATGGTCTGTCATGCGCAACAGAAACCTTTAAGCTGCGTTTATCTGAACTGAGCAAAGATGCGCTCAGAGAAACGATATCATCAAACATTAAGCCTTTCTTCGTTTCCAAAAAAGGAAAAAGGACGGCTATTTAATTCCTTCAAAGAATGAAGTCTGTGACAGCTTTTTACTGTTTCAGCACGCGTTTATTCCACTTCCCCACCCCCCACATGTAGAGAGAGTATAAGAGGCTTTACCTAAAGAATAAATGATTTTTTTTTTCAATCTTTAGTTATAGGAACAGAGCGCAATAAATATGCGAAAACTAATAAAAATCCATAAAATAGTGCTACGCAGCGGAATGGTTTGTTTGGGCACGCAACGCACAACATGAGTGAAAGTGCCCAATAACTAACCAGATACGGATTTCTTTTCCGTCCCAGTTGTCTAAGGAGAAGCATAAGGGACGTCTATGAACCTCATCTATACTCGGATCAATTCGACCCAAATGTAGTCAAGGTCACACAAGTGCTACCGGAAATTATTGTATCAGATAAAGAGAACAGGGCGAACGACATTATTATTCCAAGCCATGTCCAAATGACGAAGATGATACTACACGTAGGACTCGGTACTTTAGTGGTTAATGTTCCAAACTCCATGGCAGAGATTCTCGGATATAATCCTGATTGCAACAAAGATGATCCCCATGGAAATTTATGGGAATAGTTTCAAGTCAAATGGAACCATGTCTTAAAAGTCATCACGTAGCGTATTGGGACAAGCTGGAGAGTAACGTACCGGCTCAAAAACCATTTTTATAAATTGCTAATGATTCAGAATTAAGATTTGCTACAAAATAGTCCTTGTCTTGCTCTGGCATAGCTAGCTCTCCCAAAGAGGGCGGTACCGCTCATTGGTGGGCGTCGTAGACATCTAAGGGGGTGCGTTTTGTCAAAGATTAACTTAAGGGGCGTTAAAATAGAGCTGCCACCCTACTGAAAAGCTTAATTAATATTAATGCGCGAATACACGTTTCATCAAATGGTTCAAAATGTCTTTTAAGTAAGCCTTGACCCCACTAAAAGTAAATATTAGAACATTACAACGCTCTGCTCACAATACCTTTTTGACGCCGCGAAAGCATAGTGATCATAGCCGCTGGCTCACGCCCTGCGTTTTTTCCGTCGAGTCGTTGTTTCGAATCCTGATGCCAAGAAAGACCTACCATTTAGCGGGGGGATACACGTTAAATATGTCGAGGCTCAAAGTCCTCCCATTGGTCTGGTATGAAAGTTTGGAGAGGATGGTGCCAGCTTAGGTATCGTCCTCGTCACTTGACCGAGGTTCGTTGCTCACAGCCATCGTGTTGCTTCTGAGTACGACGTTGATAAACAATTAATCAAAAAAGATCAATGCTTTTTTTTAATTAATTGTACAAGAATGAGTCAGAGCATGCGCTGTGCACCACATGGAACATTATAGTGTGTGTTCGTATGTTGCTGCCCCATCAACAAAGCTTATATTCATAAATACACATAGACCGTGTCAAGATTAAAGCTCAAGTAGACACACCACAAACGTTTTCCGAGCGGAATGTTAGTTCTATGGAGTTATCTACTTTTCTTCACAAAGCTAGATTACCTTTTTAATTGCATGGAAAAAAATACAGTTTCAAGGAGTGAAACAAAAAAAGAAAAGTTCCTACGGTTTTTTTTTTTTTTTTTTTTTCATTTTTGATTTTTTTTTTTTGGAAATATTTTTAAAGATCTGAAACCCCACATCTACGTTAAAGAACGAGAGTCGGTGTTTTTTTTTCTTCCCCTTAAAATAATAATAATAAAAAGAGGAAATTGTGTAAATTTTTTTTTTAAAATATAGAAAGGGGTGATGATTAAATATCCCCCCCCCCTCGAAAAGAGGACAGTAGACCAAAAAATGTTGGAAACTTTTGCTGTAGCTTGACATTTAAGTTTTCATCATAAAAGAAATTGAACACTTTTTTTGAACTTACCTCTACTTTATGCAAGCGGCAATAAACCCGTAACATCAATATTTCATTTTCGCCATTCAAAAATGGCGCTCATAGCCGAAGTAACGCGGTCAAAATGTCAACAAAGCCCATTCATTTTTTAATGTTATTTCTTTAATTTACTATCCAATGCTTGAAAGGTAGACTGCTAATATCGTGTACACCATTTAAAAACTCATTCTTTAGAGTAAATTGCACTATTTGAAATGGCCCGCTAGACATAAACTTTATAATACAAAATTAGACTTGGAATCAACTTCAAATCTAGCTGATACAATTTAAAATCCAATTGGATTCCAAGTGTAAACGTGAAAAAAACTGGTAAAAACTTTTTTTTTTTATCCTGAGCTCTTCCTATTTCAGAATGAATAAAATTAATTACACAATGTTAACTTAAACTTTATGATGTATCTAAATATAAATATGAAAAACCCCCATCAAACAAATTATAAGACCCGAAAAGAGCCTCTAACATCTCTAAAGGAGATATGTAGTAAAAACAATGAGAATAACAAACCATGCAAAATATGTCGACTTAACACATTTAAAGTATTGGATTCTGAGAAACATTAATCATAGAGAACATCTCGATTATTTTCTAGAATACATTAAATTTTTCATTACAAAAATAAAATTAAAAAAAGTTACTTTGTTGTAAACTTCTAAAAATAATTTATTTCTGACGCACGTTCCAAAAATGCTTACCTGCAAAGAAAAGAAAGAAAATTTTAGATTTAAAATATTTCATCTTCTAGAAACATTAAATATACTTGTATAAACATATATACATACATGCTTGAGTATAGATTTAAAAAGTTATGGTCACGGAGACATTGCTATTAAATTTGATTTTCAGAAATCTGATTGATACAGAAAGCTACATATGTTTTTTGCACCTGTTTCCTTTGTTACCAGGTGTCATTTTTGAGCAACGAAGTGAAGATGAGGGCCACCCAAATGGAGATGATGTCGAAACAGTTCGGCGTCATTTCACTCGACTTCGCACCTCTTCCCAACGATGAAAGAGTACCTTTATGGAGCGTAACCCTATCGTTCTGAGGAAGAGATTAAGACTGCCGTTTAGAGTTTGATGTCGACAACAACAGCCGGAATTCTTCTGAGAATTCTTGTCCATATGAAAATAATTCGATATAAAAACCAACGTTTTTAAAAACAACGTTTTTATATGGTGGCAAAGTTTATTAAAGAAAATTATTGAAATATTAGTTAAAACTGTTGGTTATTTTTAAATTTAAAATTTACTAAAAAAGAGATATTTGTGAGCGTATTAAAAAATTCATAATACTCATAAAATCAAAACATGCATTTGAAAATTTGTAAGTCATTCTATTAAAAAAAAAAATGGGAACCAGAATTCAGAAAAAATTATTGTGATAAGACATGGTGCCAAATATTGGAAACTTTCTTTCTTGCGAATGATTACTGTCTAAAAGTCAGCAACCCTTACTATCTCGGAGATAGTAAAGGGGAGATAGTATCTCCCCTTTGTGAGTACAATAGTTTTACGAGGCCTCATGTGGTGTGGGGAGTGCCCGGTGTTCCCAGAGGGGGAAAGAAATTTTCCCCTTAATCCTAAAAGCGCCGAGAGGAAAGAATATTTTGACTTATTAAAATTATTGAAATATTAGTTAAAACTTCTCGCAAACGTCTAAATATTGCATTGTTAGGCCAGTACGAACGATTCCCAAAATTTCAAAGCTCTAGCTTGATGGGAAGTTGGTTAAATTAACGATCGAAAATTTGATGACACACACACTCACACACACACACCAAGTGAAATTCAGAAAAACGTTGTAAAATACATGTAATGATTACCCTGAAAAATTTAACTAATCCCCAAATTCAACAACCGTAGTGATGCGCTCATCGCTACTTTGTGATCCATTCCTTTTAATATTTTAAATTACGCAATAACGGTGTTTCAAGTATGCAAAAAGATCAGCATTTCCCACGCTCTGAACTGGTAGGGATATTTCCCTACCAGTCAATTAGTATCCTTGTAAAATACCTAAACATCTCTTCACTTATTACCATGGGATCTGTATAATCCTTAATTTAATTTTCCCTTGGGGAAACCAACAGGGAAAAAAAGCTTTTACCTAATAACCAGAGTGAGTGGACGTGTGTTGCGAAGTATCTCCCTCCCTTTCGTGCGAACATTAATAAAGTCATTATTGATTAATTAAAAATTTAATTTTGTGCCACGGCTTACGTACAAAATATGTTTTCAATTTAATATCTCTAAGCACTGGAGTTATATATATATATACACACATATACATATATACAGCAAGCTGGCGTACAATTATCTTCAAAAGCAAGGAAAGTGGGTTTATTACGATTCAAGCAGCATTTAAGTTACGATTAACTTACCAGAGTTATTCTGGAACTATAACTTCACGCAGAAATTTGTGAGTGTAAAACACCAAATATATCTCAAAAAAAATTTTTTTTTTTTTTTTTTTTTTTTTTAATTTTAACTTAAAATAATCCAAAACTACAGTACAGCATGATAAAATACAGTACTGTGCATCAAAGGTGAAAAGAGGAAACCACGGAAATGGAATCATGAAAAGTAGTTAAAAATATGGCTCCGCCCCACATTTTCAAATATATACGAAAGTGGTTAAAAAGGTATCCGTTTTATTCGACAAATGATGTAGCTAAGGTCAGATGGTGTTACCAGTAGGGCTACCATCTGTTCCAACGGAGCAAACCACTCATCTGTTAGCAACACAGATTCAACAGTTCGTTTCAATTTGGAAGCCATCAGCTACCAATGTGAATCTGCTCCAAAAAAGGCGAAGATGGTCCCATCGTCAAAAAAAAAAAAATTCCCTAAGAAATCCAAAAAATATGAAGGGATTCACACTCGTTGGATTTCTTAAAAAAAAAGAAAAACCATCAAAAACAATCTACTTTTGGAACCGTTCGCGTATTTCGCTCATACGAGGGTTGATAAGTTTTAATAACTGACTTTTTAAAAACTTACTCATCAACAAATTTTTTTTTATTATTTTACATCCACTGAGTTAATAACTTTTTCATTTTTACCAACACAGTATTTCTTGTATACTTCAGTATCAACTAATTTATTTAAACGTGTCTTTCGTTGACTTTTTTCAAATCGTGCGAATAGTGGATGGCTTCAGATCAGAAATACGCAAAAAGCAAAATTATTACTTTTCTCGCATTTTTTCCAATGATTGGTGAAATTTAAATATAATTTATAAACTTCTCCAGTTCTTGCCTTTCATTTGACTAATAGTACTTTTTACTGATGGCAACACATAATTATTTTTACTGAACCACATATGTTTACTGTGAGAGCCAAACAAATTTACGCAATTACAAAACGAATTACGTTTGGAAAAACCAGAATTTCGTATTCCAGCAATTCAAGCGAGTCAAAGTTTTTTTTTTATTATTTGAATGAGCACAAGGTACACCAGGTGAATCAAACAACCACCACAAGAATCCCCACCCGTTGCTGGTTTAACGACGGAAACAGCGTCAGAGGAAGAGGAATGACGCATGCGCAGAGCAACAAAGACAAGAGAGTAGCGGCAGACCAGCCTGCGAGAGACGTGACTGACAACGTGTTCGGCAAAGGAAGTGTGTGGCGTTATCGGCACATGGAACAAGTCACCTATGAACGCGCACAGAAACATGTATGATGAAGATCAAAAAGGGCGCCTATTCAAATCCACCAAAGAAAACAACATTGCTAGGGTATAGGATATGGTGTTAGCTAATATGCGCATAACGATGTCAGACGTAACGTATTAGTCGTACTCGGGTGCATCCAAAAGAATGCTGAGGTGAAGCAGGCTGTTCGACAACTTCTTACAACGTACGGCACCTAGTTTTACCAGAGTGATTTCTTCAAACTGATTGCACGCAACGACAAATGACTCGATGTCAATTGCTACTATGTCGAAAAATAGTGCAAAGTGCGCAGTTCATGATGACATGGTTTATTTTTGTATGCAATAAAATTTCTAGGAGAAAAAGAAAATGACCTAACTTACTTCAGGAACATCCCTCGTACATGGAGGGATCATTGTATTTATCATTCGAATAGGGTTAAAAGACCCCTCCCCTCCTCTCTCACACACAGTGAAAGTACTTTTAATCCAAATTAAATTAGAGTAATGGAAACATATTATAAAATAAGCATGATAGACAGACAGAAATTTTTCTGACATTGTCGGATCAATAGGCAGTTTAGAATATCATGATATCAGAGGAAAGACCTCGAATTTATCAATCAAATACTTAAAAAATTCGAACAACTCGAGTTCACTTTTGTTTTTAAGTGTAAGGGGCAATCAACTTTAAAGTAAAAAGAAACTCAACAACTTAATCTTGATGTCCACTACTAATTAGGAATGTCTTGCTTTTCTCAATTAAAAAATTCCAGCAATTCATAAACAAACTAACAACTGCCAAGGTTAGACGTGGCTTCCCCCCTCCCCTCCATTTCACACAACTTTGAGATTAGTCTCGGAAAAGATTAATTGATTAGGTCTACTTGATTTCTTTTTCTTACGAAATTCTTCACTCTATCTTTCTACCAACACTTCAAAAAAAATTGGACAGGGGGCGTGGATCGGAAAGAAATAGAATACTCATTCATCACCCAACCACGATGACTGATTGCATCACCAAATAAACAAAAAGAAAAGGGGGGAAAGAAGAGAAGGAATAAATAAAAATTTAAAAATAAAAAAATAAAAACTCCGCAAAACTTGAAATAGATTTGCCCCACAACTCAGCATTCTCAGTTTCAAAAGAAGAAGAAAAAAAAGGGGAAAAAAATCTTCAACCTATCATTTTTGTACAGTTGAGAGAGAGAAAAAAAAAATTGGATTTTTCTCAACTGTGTTGTAAACGATCTAGCAACAACACGTGTAAAAGAAAATGAAGGAATAATGTTTGGCATTCGAATCATTTTGTTGAAGTAATGAGATGAAGATAAAATATCAGTATCAAATTAAACTAATTAAAATACTTTTCCTCGAACAATTAACTTTATCCTATCTGACAACAAATACGTGTGGATTAGGCGAAATTTCTTTAACACCTAGTCTTTTTCACAATACAAACGATCAATTATACTTTAATAGTCATTTCCATCCCAAAGTCTACCCATTTTAGATGCCACGAGATGCCCCCTAAATGAACAAACTTGAGATTAAATCCTAAAAAAGATATACGACGTAAACAACGTCGTCCAAGGTGAATGCATCACTTGAAATCAATATTACTCTTATATGGGAACATTTGAAATGTGTTGCAACAGAATATTTTAATTATGCTATTTATAATAATTATTAACTGTCTTTCACATTAAAACATAGCTAAAAACAAAGTTAAGAATTATGTGGTGACTCTCTTCAACAAAGACTATTCTCATAGTTAATTAACGTTTCTAAGAAACTACACGATGGCTATAGGCGACGGACCTCGTAATTTTGAACTACTGTCACCAGGTGACGAGGATGACACCTGAGCTGGCATCTCCCTGTCATAAATTCCACTTGGGAGCCATTGGAATCTCGACAGAATTTTATGTGCATGAGCCCCGCTACACGACTGGTTCTCAATGGCATAAGGACTCGAACACACTACTCCACGAAAACAAAGCCGACCACGAGTCTGAGACCATGACCACAAGGCTACCGCGGTCACAAAACGAGGGAAAACTAAGAGTGAGAGTGATGGCGGAGTTTGATGGCGCAAGAGTCGGATGTGGCTATGCTGCGCGAAACAAGGTTTAACTGCGGTCTAAACATTCGGGAAGGGGGAGGGGGAATTGGTTGACAAAAAATGTCGAAAATAGAGAAGGATCGCTAGGGTATCCCGGATGTGTGTATTCCGAGTTTTCCAGGGGCAATAAACCCCATGGGAAAGAGAAAGATCCCTGGGATGTCTCGGGGTCGTGATGGCCGTTCTTGTTTGAAGAAGACAAGCCCTTGAGGGGTTGGTTCTAAGACTAAGATAAGTGATTTCGATCTTATTTCTGATATAAAAGCCCTCAGAAACAATACCATGAATGTTGCCTTTCACCCTATTATTTTTGTTACTTTTACTTCCTCTTTAATAGCAAGATATTTTTCAGCCACAGCTAAAATGAAGAAACTGGAAATCTAATTTTTCACAGCTATCTGATAATAGAACCCGGTTGGCGCACACGCAAAACACATTAATCCTAATACACAGAAAAAAAGAAAATGAAACTAATCAATATAAATAAAAGAAAATTGAAATAAGCAGTCTCATGTATCCTAAACAACCTCCGAACGAACTCCGAAAACCATGATGAAAGATAAGGTAATGGAAACGTGTATTTCCCAACTGGAGGGGCGCCAAAATGACATTTAGGCACAAAAATCGTGATTTTCAGAAGATGGTCGCAATGAACTTCTACTGCTGTCTTAAGTGATGCTGGTAGAAAACTTTATTTAACCTTTTCAGGATGGGAAAAAAAAGTACTCATCGCGAACTTTTTACGTGGCGGCGAGCGAGAGTGAAAAGCATTAAAAAGAATTAGAAGACACTCTCACAAAAGTTATTCCAAGTCAGCAATTCTTTTAAGAAGAACCGTTAGAAGCCGAAACGCAACAAAAAGCTCCCCCTTTTTTCCAAATTGCTTTTCCATGACAAAGAAAGTCAAATTGTAAATGCAAAGAAGGAATTGATGAAAGTATCTTTTTTTCCCTCTTTCCCCGTACTCTCTTTTCTTCCAGAAGAAAAAAAAAAAAAAAGAAAATCGAAACTAATGGTCTCGACAAAAATGGCGAACTGGCTAGGATTACTATTAAAGACGTCAAAAAAGCTTCGCCACACCTAAGCGATCAGACAAGAGGACAAAAACGAAATTCGAACACACGCCAGAGCAAAACTCAATGACGTTGGCAAAGAACGTGTTCTGATGCTCTATTGTAGTATACAACGTAAAGCTTGATGGAGTTTCAGTTACGACAAGAAAAAGACTCAACATTTTTAGATTGAAAAGACCCACCAAAACAATTGATTAATAATAGTATTTATTATACAGTCACGGAGAGACTAACAACAATTTTATTGAAGACGGTAACTGATTATTATAATAAAGAATGCTAATGGGTTTCCTTCATTTTCATACCAATCTTGTAATTCAATTGTCATTAGATTTATGTTTGCACGAAAATTAAGATATATATCAGCTTCATATTGTAAAAGTAATAATAGAACAAACAGGTTTCAATGTTAATTATTGAAGAGAATGAGAAATAAAAAGTAAGGTAAAAGGTTTTAAATTATTCATTTGAACCAATATGGAATCGGCAAATGTACAATGACAAAAACAGAATTTTATTTATGCTACACAACTACTGAATTCTTCGAAGAAATACTGGCCTGGCGAAAACGAAGAATAATAATAATAGCACAGTTCATATCTAAAACATATTGATAGTCATACGAGATAAAATTTAACGTATCATAAAATATTTCTATTGCTCAGCATAGTTTTGATTTTAAGAGATTTTTTTTATTCTTTTATTTTAAACTGAACATTAAAAAAAATCAATTTCATCCCACTGTCATGTAATTACTGCTAAATGAATTTTTTACATTTAAAACAGCGACACGCGACTTGTTTAACAAAAGTGGCTTGTTTCGAGAAAGATAATCGAAAATTAATAGTTCCTTACAAAACGAATTAATTTTTCTGTTTTGCTTAACAAAATTAATTTTTTTTTTAATTCAAAAAATTCTGTTCTTTGTAGAGTACATTCAATGTTAAATATTTCATTCGGTTTTTACTTCAAAATTAGAATAAACTGCAGATATCAGTTCCAAAAATATAAATTTTATAAATGAAAGCTACATTTTATGAATAAGATTACCACTGATGTTAAACGTTGCACCAAGGAATCTAAAGAACACAATATATAAATGTAAAAGGAGGTTAAATTCTGCTCCTAAAAAACTACGAATAATAATAATAATAATAATAATAAAAACCCGTAAAAACAACAGAACATTAAGTGAAAATGTGAATATTATATATAATTTTCCAACTAATTATCAAAGTTTTAATTGTATTTTCAAATGTACTGTAAAAGTAATTTCTCAAATTACTCGATAGATGGCACCACGAATTAGCATAATGTGATAGCTCATGCAAAGCCCCCTATTTCTGAACAAAACTGAGCGACATTTCGTTCTCGCTCTCTTTCCCCCTCATTACCCTCGTTAAATGTGAACTGTGAAGGTCAAAGCGCGTTCCAACGCCCATCGCCAATATGGATTAAATGAGGCCAGCATCTATCTTTCTCCGATGAACTGGTCAATTTGTATAAAGTAGTTTGTATATATTTTCTCTCTCTTCTAATAAACTAAGTAAAACAACTTCAAGCATCGTCATTTAATCGATACGAAGTCATCATAGAATCCTGTAATGGAATTACTCCCCTAGACAAACCAGCCCTTTGCGCAAGAGCAAACCAGTGTAGATTCGGGATATATAATCTCACCCCCGTTTATATATATAATTTTTAACACGACTTTAGTTTGATTTGAAAAGATGTCGCATTAGATGATACATATATTCGATTAGGAACGAACTTAGGTGAATACTGGTGTTATTAATTAGGAGGAGATCAATTGATCTCAATGAGTTTTTGATCGAGTTTTTGATCTGCGTATATTTGAATCCACAGAAACCTAGTCCGGTGCGCCAAAGCAGCAACTTTGACAACTAAGTCAGAAAGGAACTCTTAGAGTTATTAAGCACTTATATTCCTTTCATAGTTGGTTGCGACGAGGGGAAGCGAGGAAGGAAAGTTTTTGCTGTTTGAAGGACTTTCAGAACGATATTTAGAAATGGTTGCTTTCCCAGCCATTACTGCAATTGATATCCCTGTTGCTTTGAGTTTCATTTTGGCGTCATTTTCATTTGACATAATCAGCACTTTCTAGTTGAGGTGACGGGTCTACTGACACGCCAATAATCTCTGGTTGTGATTTATGAATGGTTGTCTTAGTTTAGACACACAGAAGCAAGATTTTGTATCGGGGGTACATACAACCAGTAGCTCTAGGCTGAGCCGCTATCCCAAGTCCTAGGTCATCATTTCGGTGTGTGTTTGTGGTAGGGGATTTCGACCCCGTAGCAGGGAAGACAGTCGTTGGTCCTTGAGCAACGGGAATAATTTGAACCTTTGACCACTGAGTCCTAAGAAATCTTGGCCGGTCGCTATTGCACTGCTCTTAACAACTAGATCAAAGCGAAATCCCCATTGGGTTAGTTATTAATGTGTTTTAACTACGGTCGTCGTTGCTGAAGAGAACCGCAACAATAAAATAAAATGGTACATATTAGCCCAAGTGAGAATTGAATTCAATGTATTACTTACAAATATGTATTAAGTCGAAAAAAAATGGTTTGAATAAATGACTGGTATTTAACTGTCCTCTTATAGAGTTAATTTCTTGCCCAATTAATTCCATAAAATGAAAAATAAAAATTACGATGACACAAAACTGTGTGGCTTGCAACCTTGCGCTTTTTTAATTATGATTTTTTGTTCGGATTTGTGAAGGTTTATTGTGTATTCTTTTACTATTATTTTTTTACAATCCACTCACTCTCTTTCCGTATGTTCCGGTTTTTTTTCATAATCCGACCATAACGGGAAATCCGTTGTAGAATCGATCAGTTTCCCTACTTCCATACACAAAACAACATCAGACATTTGTTTTACTAAGGGAGAAATATCAATCTGTATGGATAACGAAATCTCTAAAACAAACAAACAAAAAAAAACTTTCTTTTCCAATGACCAAATCCTTGCCATTAAATGTCCTCAAATATAAAGAATAAAACTTGGTTAAGCCTCTTCTACAAATAAATAAATAAAGTCCTGTCGGACAAATTTTAAAAAGCACATTTAATAGAATATGAACTAAATGAAATCATTGAAATAACTTATTTTGTTCATTGCTATCGGTTTTATTTTCATTGCTTCCTTTCCGTATGTTCTATTCCTTTCATAATCCGACCATAACGAGAAATCCGTTACAGCATAAGTTTTCCCTACTTCCACAGCCATCACAATATCACATATTGGTTGTACTTAGGAAAAAATATCAATGTTTCGCCAACAAAATCTCTAAAGGAAGAGAAGCAAAAAAAAAAAAAAAAAAAAACTTTCTTTGCGATCATCAAATCCTTGCCTTTAAATATCTTCGAAAATATAAAGAATAAAACTCTGTCGTTTCCTCCCCCCCCCCTCCTTTTCTTTTCCTTTACAAGGAAAGGAAGAAAAGTTTGCGACTTTACTATACGAGTATATTGTAAGAAAAAGATTTTAAGATGAAATATTCGGAAGAACACTAACAAGCTTCTATTTTTTTCGTTCAATGTAACTTTAGAACTTCAAACCATAAAGCTTCTTATATCCATTTGACGAGAACTAGTTATATAAAAAAAAACATTTCAGTTTGCAAATATAACGACATTCAGCTATTATGTACGAGTGGATTAAACGGCTCGAAAAGTACACACATTATTCGAACTCAAAATTCCCTGTTCCCTAAAATAACCGTCTATTTTATTCTATGTTGTGCTTCAGGAATTAATTCTTTGACCGAAAAAATATCAGTTAATGGAATGAAAGCTACAATATAATGTCTCTCTGTATAGGTGTTATCCTCTAAAAAGTATGGATTAATTCAACACGCACAGTAGCGTACAAAGGTAGGATGCAAAGGAACATATGCACCCCCTTTCCCAAGATTTTTTCTAGAAATTGACATCATTTTTTAAAAATACGCTCAGTTAGTTGAAGATGGAATCAGAAAACATATTAAGAATGCAAACACATTGACAGTGATAGGCACAGAGCAAAAAAAAAAAAAAAAAGTACGACGAGTTTATTTTTGATTTCATCAATAGTTCTCTATATCTACTCTAACGTCCTCATCGTTTGACCGCGGTGCAAATTCACGAGGTCCGTCGCCATCGTGTTGATTCTAAATTCGAATTAATGAAACAAATCCATCCAATCTACTTCAACAGGCTTTTGATTTACAAATTTCTGCAATGTATTTATGAAGAACTTAAAGGCATGTTTTATTTCAAGGTGAGCGTAACCCCATTATTTTACGCATCTAATTGAGAAATCATGCCTGGAAATCAAGATCTTGTTGTTGCTCACCCTTGTTTCTGCAATTAACTCAATATTTATATTTCAATTCAAGAGATTGTTGGTAAACTCGTTCTTTTTTTTTTTAACGTTTTTCTGTATTTCACTTAGTGCGTGTGTGTGTATGTGTGTGTCATCAAATTTTCGATCGTCAATTTAACCAACTTCCCATTAGGCTAGAGCTCTGGAACTTTGGGAATCTTTCTTATTCGCTTAAAAATGCAAAATTTAGACATTTGAGACAAGTTTTAACTAATATTTCAATATTTTTTTTTTTTTTTAGAAACGTAATTTGTTTAGTAACCAGGCACCATCTTTGGGGGATATATTGAATTTCGCAGACAGAGTGATCTTAAAGACGAGAGAGATATGAGGTTTTTTACAAAGTTTTAACTAATATTTAAATATTTTTTAATAAACTTTGCCACCTTTTAAAAACGTTGGTTTTTTTCCCTGAATGAGTACGGGATGGTAGAGTTTTATGTAGCCAGATATGGTTATGCTGTGCCAAACACGATGTAATTGTGATCCATTGGTTAAAAAAAAACGGATGAAAAAGATAAAAATTGGTTGACAAGAAGGAAGATAGAGAAGGATCATAAAGGTATCACGGGGAGCCATCCCTTATTTATCAAATACAATAAACCCAAAGGGGAAGAAAAAGATCACAAGAGTGCCTCGGGGTCGTGATAATCGCAACTACCTAAAAAACAACGATGTCCCCTGATATAATTCCAAGGGGCAGGGATCCCTGCTGTACCCCCAGACACTGGATACCTATTTTAGTCACTTCTTTATGACATACGATCTGCATTGGAACTATTCTTTCACACCATACGGGTGTGATCAAATAGAGAAAATCAAACTCGGAACACAGTTTTTGATAGACAAATGTGTACCAATTTTTATTTAAATTCGTAACGTCGTACTCAAATATCCCTTAATTATACTTAAATATTTTTAGAAATCTTCGTAGACACAATTTCTCGCTCACATATTTGAAGAACTGAATGAGTGTGTGAGTGATTGTATGTTTATGGCGCAAGACCCTAAGCGGCACCAAACATTCGTTGACACAAGTGGTTTAATATTTGAAACGAAGTATCCGCTTAGCAATACAGTATCAGGAGACAAATGATACATATACATTAGAAAAAATTCACCGATTCAATCACAAATAAGTAGACGGAAAATATATTACTAAAGATATAACAACATTTTTCAATCTGAAAAAGTATTCCGAGTTAGGGTTCAATTCCTTAGCATTATGCAAAAACCTATCCTTTTTCAACAGGTGAAAGAAATAGCTGATCGAAAAACCACTTACAGGGAAGCACATGTTCAACACTTAATAATTACGGGTTCACGGTAAAAACCCCTAAATCCAGAATGTATTTCAATGAATAAGAAATCCCTCTAAATGAGGGGAAAAAAAAAAAAATAGCAATACCGAAAAACAACGATCCACAGGCTGGTAGTTGTGATGGATACCGAGAGAGAAAAAACCCATGCCTTTTATTTTTGAATCCATCATTTTATCGCAAAAAAAGCTCGACGGGCCAAAGTGAAGAGAAGGGAGGGCAGAAAGCGATGTGATGTTATCCATCCCTTCGCTCATTAACGCCGCAGATTTCCCTTCAATCCTTCACAGATGGATCTTCCGGGAGAGAGGGGAGGGAGGAAGACATCCCTCCTATCTCAGTCGTCGAAACTCGATCCTCCTTAGGGGTGCAGGAACTCTCTCAGAAGGGCGGCGACCCCAATGAAAGCCCGTGTGTGTGTGCTCAAAGGGAGAAGGAGGGTCAGATACGTGAACGACTGCAAAAAGTGGAGAAGAAAATTTTCTCAGCTTATCCATCATCATTGAAGATCGTTCCCATCTCCTTGGTGCAATTTTTTCCAGCGTGGCTCGAATGTCTTGGAAGCAGCACCGGATCCTCTTTTGCACAGATGGGACATAACAAAAGCTCATCAAGAAGTGGTATGTAAACCTTCAAGAACGTGGATGAGGAACGAAGAGGGGGGGGGGGGGAAATGGGACATGTAAGCATGGCCCAAAAACCAAGTCGAGCTCTCATCGATTACCTTGTCTTTTAAGAGTCGCAATGACTTCTGGTTTTATTTTATTTTACTTCAACGGCGAACTGTTTTCAACGAAAGGAAATTTTCATTTGATAGATCAGGGTTTGTTGGTTCAATGCTTTTTTTTTAAACAAAAAAAGTAGGTTGCAAAGGTGAGAACGAACGCATGATATTTCAAAATAAGAAGTATTGACTCTGTTCCAAGTTCTTCAGAAATAATTTGAAGAAGAAAAAAAAAAAAAAAAAATGTAAAGTATTTCTACTTACTAAATATCACTTACTGTTTTACCAATTCAACACATCACTGGTATATAGATATATAAACTTGCAGAACAGAATATTAAAACTCAAAGACGTCAATCACAAAATATTGGACAGAATACAGAAAACATGACATTTATTTGTATTGGATATGTATTATATACACGTATAACGAAGAATGTTCTTCGCGCGTTCATAAATAATAATACATTAATGATTCACAAAACGAGTTCAAGTAATATTACATTACCAGAAATTAACAAAATCTATCACTAACAGATTCTTAATTATCTGAACAACTGAAGTACATGGTTTTAAAGATTTAGAAGAGTCGGATTTAAAAGCGTCAAAACAATTCCTAATAATATTCTATAACAAATTCGAATACAAATTGATCTTTTGAGTATGTTGAGAGAAAAAACTAGCATTTTGATTTGATGTACCTATTCTAGCATTTTGATTTGCTATACCTAAGGTGTTCTCGTTTGTTATCAATTTTTTTTAAAAAAATTATCCAATAGTTTCGCCTTGCTTTTTTTCTCTACGTATTTTTAGTCCCAAGTTAAAATTACTAAACCTACTAATTTAAAATGAATGCAATTTAAATTATATAGTGGTTAGCATATGGAATAGTGGTTCAATGCTTTTAGTAAACAAAGACAGGTACTATCCATTGTACGTTTTCTTTTCTTTTTATGCTAAAAACTTTACATTGAAACAGAAGCTATTATCGCTTATGAACAACACAATTATTTTATTCCACATTTCAAAGTAAGAGTAATCACGACTTAAATTTTACTTTTACAGTTGATTTTGGTAACATTGAACAAGAGAAAACATTAAAGGGCTAATGGTAATTTACTTTAAAAAGAGACGCCCAAAAGGTAATTTTCAAGGCGTTTTATGCCACACAGTTATCAGTTAAGGAATTATTTTTCACGTTCGTGGGAAAAATTAAAATTTCCAATTACCTCAAAGTCGTGTTACGCTAACTCTAGGCTGAAAATAGAGATTTGGGAGGCCTTGGTTAATATTTATGTACATTCCTTCATTGTTAAATTTGAATAGGATTCAATAGCCTAATACCTTTAGGCACAGTAAAAATTAGTGCGGTTTTCTGCTAATTAAACCGAAACTGAACTCTCGAAATAAGTTCCTCTCTACACTACAGCTAACTAAAACTTATTGCCGTAAGTAAATCATCTGTTATTATCATTCGCTCAGAGAATTTTTAAAAGTAAGAATAAATGCTTGCTGTTATCAACTGTGACACGTGTGTACCGAAGAAATGCGATAAAAATTGATAAACACTGCACCTACAGATACGATTAAGAAACCGTATCTATTTTTCTAAAATCTTTAAGAACATTATTTGTTGAAAAATATGGCCACGTATACTTATTATTCGTTTATAAAACAAATAAATTTTAATGGTGAATTACACTTAAGGTTCCCGTCTACCCGCCATTTTGATTTCGTTAATCCTATGGAATTTTGACTTTAATAATCACATCTTTATTATTTGATCTATTTGAGTGGAATAAAGTGTATTTGAAAGAGCAAAAAATAATCATTGCTTCTGTGGAATTACTTTTTCCTTAAGATTTTTAAAAATATTTTTATTCTTATTTTAATTATTCGTTTTTGAGTTTTCCGGTCAGTAAAGAGTATTTTCAAATATTTTTAAAAATCGGAGGGAAAAAAGTAACTCTACAGAAGCATTCATTATTTTTTGCTCTTTCAGATGCACTTTATTCCATTCAAATAGATCAAATAGTAAAGATGTGAGAATTAAAATCGAAATTCCATAGGATTAACAATACGTTCATGTAATCAAAATGGCGGGTAGACGGGAAACTTAAGCTAGCAGTCAAAGGATTTGAAGATAGTTATATACTAATTAAATTTAATGATTTACCTTTATTACCATGAAATAAGCAACAACAGTAGAAAAAGTGATTACAGTTACAAATATAAAAGGAATATATAAAACAAATGCTCGTTTGTGTAAAAAAAAAAAAAAATTACAAGTCCTTGAAGTTAAACAAAATAATTAAATCCCGGTAAATAAATAGCATTTATTAATTCTCTTCAGAATAATTTCACAAAGTTAATAATGCATGGAATAAAGGTAAAGCTTACAATTTACAACAAAGAGAACCGAACGAATTTCTTTCGATTCCAAAGGAGGGGAGGATTTCGTTCATGTCATAAATTCTAAAGATTAATTTGGATGACTTAAAAAAATTCTTTTTATATGAAGAACGTGATTATTTTCAGCTTCGTTCTAGGCTAAGTAGCTTTAAATTAATATATCTCATAATATTTAAATGTTTTACACCAATTGACATTACATTTTAAAACCAAAATAATAAACGAAGCAAGAAAAAAACTAGAGTAATTGTTCTTAAAAAAGATTTTTTTTATTTATAAAAAAAACCTCACAATGTTAAATCTCAAAATTTCCTAAACATGCCTGTAAATTTTTTGGCTTTAAAAATGGCATTTGAAAACATCCCACACTTTCCCACAACATCCATCTTTATTTCTACATACCTCTCTCATTTCACATCAATTTTTTTTTTCTTCTGAATAAAAAAATAAACTTATGGATGAAAGAATCGGAAGTTTTTCTCTTGTATGCACACACGTTTAGCATATAGAACCATCCACATATCGCACTCACAAAACACTCCGTTCGTTTTAATTTTAGAAACCCCGAACCTGTATGCCAATTTCGACACCTCACATGCACAAGAAGAGGGGGGAAAGCAGCATACAAAAAACACATCCTCCTTGGCAACTTATACCAATCAGCTATGAGATGTAACCACTAACCTCATAATCATCAGCATGAGAGAGGGGAAGGCCGGGGAATATACAAAAAGAAAAAAAAAGAGCGACATAAAAAAAGATGAAGAGGATGAGAGTTTTTGTGTCGCATTCATCATTATTGACAGGCCTAGTACCCGTACCAGACGCAAGGAAACGCAGAGGCGCCAAGCCACTGGGGCCAAGCCGACCAGCTCGTTAACTACCGGTCGATGAGTCTTTCAATTTTGGCGACCTTTTGTCTCAGAGATGTTTCGAGGAGACGCCTGCGAGGAGGGGAGGGAGACGGGTTTTGTCTTCTCACCCCTTTTCTGGTTCGTGAGTTTTCGTTGCGTCAGCGGAATGCCTCTTGCAGTGCATACAATGAACTCGTCGTCCATGTCTCGCGAAGTTTAACGTATTGGTCGTTGCACGGTGCTTTAGTTCCTCCTCGAAATGAATTCTTTCTTCGAGACTGTTCTCGCGTAAAATGCTAAAGAATAGCGCCCGAAATGGGAACTTTTATTCCAATAAAAAAAAAAAAAAAAAACACTCGGACATTAATTTTATTTCCTGATTTCACTATCCTTTGAAGAATAGCATATTTTATAATACTATTCATTTCCACAAAAATCGATCCTTTTTATTATTATTATTATTATATAAAAATTTCAAAATATTATACTGTTAAAGAAATTTTATCCTTTTTTTTTCCAAGGTAGGTAAATCTCACAGCTGTACTTCTATAAATTCAGAAAAAAGTTCATTTGCAAGGGGGGAAAAATATTAAAGTACAAAAACCAAACACTGACAAAAATTTTCAAAACAAAAAAACGTTGAGCATGATTGCTGTAAGGAAGCGGCAACCACGCCCAAGGTTTCCAGTTTTAAGGGGTTTTTTCCCCCCAAAAGTTCAGTTTCCCATAAAGAAATGGCAGTAGGTTCTAAGAATTTTGATGCATTTTTAATGTTAGTGATTCCCACCAATGTAGGAGCAATAATAAACTAATACTCCCCAAAATACTACATTTGTAGGCAATTATATAAAATGTGTTATGTTTCGTCTCCTGCACTGTACTGCTAAATGACCTTTGAACTTTACGTATTCACACGAAAAACGGCCTATGATGACCTCTAAGTTCAGTTTATTAATGTCCCTTAGCTTATGCATATGCAGAATTATTCTCTTTTTTCAATCTCGACGCGTTTTTAATCTAGTCTAACGTTGGGATCGATCCGTACCGTCGTATTGGGTCTGAGTGAGTTGATTTGCAACGACTGTTTATATATATATATATATAGTTTAGTTTTTATTAACGTCGCACTAGAAGCAGCACGAGAGTTATTGGCAACGGGCCTCGTAATTTTGAACCATGGTCAAGTAACGTGGACAACACCTGAGCTGGCACACCCGTCTTAACATCCACGCCAACGGGAGGACTTTGGGTTCCGACAGATTTAACGTGCATCAGTCCCGGCTACGCGGTGGATCTTCGGCGGCCAAGGATCGAACCCGCGACTGAACGAAAACCGTCGGTCACGAATCTAAAGCCATGACCACTAGGCTACCGCGGCCATTTGCAACGACTGGGAATTCGAGCGGTTTGCATAGCTCGTAATTTCTTCTTTCAATACATAAAAAAAAAATACTTAAATTCAATAATTTCCAAAGATTACGTTTCATTTCGTTGGGTAGAGGTTTTATTTGATGCAATTCACTTTATAAAAAGTACCCACTGTTGGTAAAGAGAAAATCGCGGATAGCTCAACGCAACAATGTTTTCCACCTTAAAAACTGAACTTAACCATAACACACACTCCTCTTTCTAACATTCCAATTTTGTATCATGTTATCTTCTCATTCAATTAATATGGCATACTGTAGTCGCATAAAGAAAGAGCGTATAAATATTTCCTTTACTTACCCAAACACCATACTACAACTTCACAACGATTTTAAGAAATTTTGAAGGCTATGAATAATTTTGAGAGAAACTAATTCAGAAACTAAAATGAAAGAATTTTTCATAAAAATGAAAGAATTTTTAACACTTTTCCGTGATTTCGATACTCCCGAAATTTTTTTTAACAAAAGTCTAAAAGTATAATATCCCCATACGATAACTATTAACTATAAACTGCTCACAAATATCCTAGTAAAATTCCATAAAAAAAAATATCACACAGAATCATTTGAATAAAAACAAAAGCAGCGAAATTCGAAAAATACACAATGAAACATCACATAAATAACTTGTATATTCAAAACAACAGTACATATAAATGAAGTGTAAAATATAATTTAACGTAACATTCACTTCCGAAAAAAATATAAATTTAAAAATTTTGAAAGAGAACACAACTCTTTTCAATTTACATCATAGCTAATTCTTCTTAAAAATATGAATATTTTAATATTTATTTTAAAATATAAGAGTCTTCTCAAGAAGAATTTAAAAACTGCAAATAGTCCTTTACTTCAGAGCCATGGTTCTCAATCAGTGGTCCATAGAATATTGAAGTCCCATGAAGTTATTTCAAGAGTTCCGCGAAAAAAAAATCGAACACACAATTCAAAATCGTTGATAATGAAAAATGAATACGATCTAAAATAATTTTCGTATAGGATTTAAGCATCAATACGAACGACAAACTCTCTCTCTCTCTTTTCGTTACATATATATACCATTGACATACACCTAATTTCTAGGGAAAATGCGCCATATACGAGACCAGCGCTTCGTAAACTGTTGGTTGAAATCCCAAATGGGAACGCAAAATGATATTTTAGGAGAAAATTTTTAATTAGGTTCAGAAATTTATAGAAACATTAGTCATAATCTATTCAATAAATTAATATATAACATGAAATGTGTCAAGCAAATATAAAATTGCAATATCGGCAAATTTTAACAATAAATCATTTTTATACATACTGAAACAATGCCACTAAACGTTTTATTATCGAGGTGCTGAATTGCAATTTGTATTTTAAGTGTTGTAGTTTCAAGTGACTTTTTTAAAAAAAATTTCTCTGCATCGATAGTTTAGTTAAGTTTTTATCAACGTCGCACTAGAAGCAACACGAGGGCTATTGGCGACGGACCTCGTAATTTTGAACCACGGTCAAGTGACGAGGACGACACCTGAGTTGGCACCCCCCTCTCCTAACATCCACACCACACCAACGGGAGGACTTTGGGCCCCGAACAGATTTAACGTGCATCAGCCCCGGCTACACGGCGGGTCTTTGGCGGCCAAGGATCGAACCCGCGACTGAACGAAAACCACCAGCCGCTAGTCCGTGACCTTGACCACTAGGCTACCGCGGGCCTTTCTGCATCGATAAACATCGGTATTTAATTCTTTTATTTTACTAAGACTTTGAAGCAAGGTTTTCACTGCACTCTCGATTTCAAAAAAGTTGGCCACCCCTACAATAAAGCTTACATTGTATTATAAGAGTTTCATGTTTAAAAAAAAAAAAGTCAAGGATTAGTGTTCTCCGACTTAAAAGAGAGAGAGAGAGAGAGAGAACCACGGCTTTAGAGCATGGTTGTTCTTTTAAACATCTCGTGCTTCGTACGATAATTCTATCATCGAGCACATTTCACTACCAATTTATGCTACACTCCAACACACAGGCAACGATAAAAATCAGTAATTTCCACCTTTGATTTATATGTATACATAAGCGGGCACACTATCGGATTTTTAATAGCGGATGGTTAATGACAGATTACCAGACAGAATATCACAATGATAACAGGCCGTTGAAACAGTGTATTCTATGAAACACATTATCTGATAATAGTACGCGCCTACACGACTGCTAATTATCATGGAAATCATCAAACAGATAAGCGAGCCGCAACTGAACAAGTAATGAACCTTTCCGAAATGACATCTGAATCGTTCATTGTTCGAGCCTTTTAAACCCAAGCAAGGAAGGAGAAGAGGAAAAAAAGGTCGCTCGAAACATAATTACCCCTTCAGAAAGACAAAAGAAAAACAAGACATATCAGACAATTGTTGTCGTGAGACCTGATAAAGTAAACAGCGGTTGATTCATGTGGACCAAAATATAAAACTAGTTTCACAAAGGAGGATTGATGCATCATGAAGAAACGAGACAGTATCTCTGTCGGACTAAGTTTAGTCTTGCTATCTTGGTGAGCAAGAAAACGTTTAAGATATATGAAGCTTGCCTACACCTTTCCCAGCAATTTCAATCCGAAATCTGCCTCTCTGTTTACTCGCGTGGGTTACCGAGAGAAGAAAAAAATAAGTAAGTAAATACGACTTATGTAAGAGTTCTTCGTAGATCAATTTGTGTAGATTCTGTTGTTGCTTACTGCGAGAACGGCTTTCGAATAAAGTGTACAGCGATTTGTTTTCCCAATAAATTCAAAATTATATTTCAGCAACTCGTGCGCACCAGTTTCAAAATAATAATAATAATAATAATAATCTTCTAGCAATACTACAATAAGAGTTTTAACAAAAATAGTACCGTAATTTTTTTTTTTTTTTTTGAAATACATATTCAGCGTTTCCTTATTTTTTTTCTAAGTTTAGATCAGTAGCAATCATCAAGTACAAAGTACAACAAAGTCTGTCTTGGAATGACGTCCTTCAAGACTGATTTCTCAGAATGAATTACGTCATTACGACGAAATTCATTATAAAAAGATCGCCCAATACTACAATGGATTTCGATTATAATATCGATCATCTGCATTTTTGGCGATAAAATTCAGTCATACAGATAACAGTTTTTTCGCAGATAAGTTAATTTACTTCTAATATTAATACTATATAATAAAATATGTAACTAATCTGTACGACTACATCCCAAAACACACACATTGGTGGTAATGAACATCTGCCCTCTTGTGTACGGATTTTCCCCCCCATCACATTACCCAAGCTTTATAAACTTAATCCTTTGAGGGTACAAATTCAGGATAGATCGAATGTTTTCATTAAATATGAACTAAGAGGCAACCCGAGGAATATTGGCGATGGACTTCATAAGTTTGAGCTCTGGTCAAGTGATGAAGACGATTCCCTGAGCTAGCACCCCACTCTCCAAAAGCTTTCACACCATACTGTCGTCTCCCTTCAGTCGACAATGACAAGAGTCAAAGTACCTAATAACTTATCCAGTGGGAGCATTCTTTTCTGGCTCAATTGTCTGAGACGCTGCAAAACTTAAGGCTGACAAAGGTGTACTAAATCGGGAGAGAGATATCTAGTTTAAATCTCTTCCGTTATCAATATCATACTTGGCCAAATGAGTTTCCAAGTAGTACGTCGTCCACAGAGCAACTCATGTGCGATTCAAAAATTTTTCATTTTTATTTGAGTTTAATGAGAAATAGATCTAGGACAAATGGTTCCAAACAGTACTGGTGATAATTCTTTGAAGTCGAAAAACCCTTTCAGTACTTACAGTGATGTGATGCGATAGTCGTACAGCGAAGCAACACGAAAGCTATAGACAACGGGAACCTTGTAATTTAGAAACTCAGTAAGTGACGAGAACTACACCTGAGCAGATACCTCCCTCTCTAAACTTTCACGCCACGGGAGGACTTGAATACCTCAGCCAGATTTAATGTGCATCAGCTCCGGCTACAAGGCGTGTCTTAAGTGGTACGAGAGCTCGAATCCACGGGAAAAAAACGCCGGTCGCGACCGTGACTACTAGGTTAAGCAGTCTGGTACTAACAGAGACCCAAGTGAAAAAGAAGGCGTTATTCCTAGTTTCATTGCTATTATTTCTTTCTACAAGAATTCTGCTAATTTAATTTGTTTCTACGCTCCCTCTGTTTTTTTAATTGCAACATATATCTGGCTCAACAAACAAAACAGTCTCGTTTGAGCCAAGTTCCTTGAATTCCATACGTAAAAAAAAATTGGAAAATTGTGATTAACTCCAATTTTATTTTGGAGAATTTGATTTCTTCGTGTGATTCCTCTTTTATCACTACAGTAAAAATAGGACCTAAAATTTCCGTCTGACGTGCATTATTATTTTAATGGCGCTTTATATTATAACAAGGGAAGTGAGGGACTTTGTATTTTATTTTATAATCACTTCATAGAGATTGAAAGATTTGCAATGACTCAGAAGTCACTGCAAATGTTTCGATCTATCTTAATCATTGCAACTTTCAGAAGAATTGCAATCATATTCAAAATACCAAGTAAAAATACATGATAAAATACACATAAAGGTACTTAACAAAATATTTGAGTTAATTGAAAAATATACATAACATAATCCGTAATAGACGTGTAAAAGTACATTTATGATTCAGGGTGGAAATGAGAACACCTTTGTTCATTTAAGACTGTTTATTCATTTTGATGAGAGAGAGAGAGAGAAAGAAGGAGGTAATAAATATACATAACTAAAATGGATAATCAAGAGTCGTAGCTCCGCCGTCTCGATAACAACAGAAGAGAATTTTTAATTGCCTTTGAATTTATAAGCATAGATTTTAACCAGATCACGTGGTATAATAAGGTAAAGGGATGATTAGGGATATCGACGACGTTAATCAGTCTAGTAGGGATTTATTTTTGACAGATTTACTGCTAAGTAAAAGTTGATTCAGCATGTACTTATGAACTCGTGATAAAATAAATAAAATTATATTTTGGAATTGTATCAGCAAATAAGGTTGAACTCAACTCTAATGATTTATTAGAATGAGAGAATTTAGAGAATAAAATTGTTTTTATGTGAGATCATTACATGTATATACATATATTGTAATACACATTTATTTCGTAAAACAAAATTAGTGTCCTAGATTTTTGATTGTGGAGTTATTATTATTTTTTTAATTTAAATCTTCCCTGAAGAAAAATACTCATTTACGTAACTCAAATTCCCATCCCTCCAGATCTCTTCAGCTTCTAGTAATCCGAGTGCAATTTAAATAAGTAAAAATATATTAATTTTCAAACAAAAATTAGTAATACCACAAATTATGCTACTCTTTATAGACAGCTAAGGCAAAATGAAAATTGAATGTTCAGACATTTTTCAATCGGGGGGGGGGGGAGTCTATATTCCAATCTTTAACCCAAGACAACCTAAATCAAAGGCTCCTTTTTTTTTTAAAGAAAATCACGCAGCATACTACACAACGCATAAAAAAAATTTTACGAAAGCATTGCTCGTCACACAGTTTGCAATTACAAGAACGAAAGTAATTACAGTTACAAACTTAAAAATTATACTTGGTTTCCATCAATTTGGCTTACTCCGATTTATCAAGCACTATAAATCACACAACAAAAATTTAAGAGGCTCTTTTTTCCCCACCTCCTCTTCCAACCATCAACCAAATTTCGACGCATGAAAATTTCAACGACAACGCAACCGAAATACTTAAAACGAAATGTTTGCAGGGCTCAAAACCATATTCGAAAAAGAGAAAGTTAATTTACCAGCGCCGAGAGCGGAGAAAAATACAAAACCGCTAATTTTTCTTTTTTTAAAAATTTTCCCATTCCTCGCAGCGTTGCCATTATAAAAATCAATTTTTACTCGGGCACGAAAATAAAGAATTAAAAATCCACGGACATTAACCGCCATGAGATTGTTTACGCAAGCAGCAGGTGGAAAAGGGACATTACTCACGGGTTATTTTCTAACAAAAAGTCACTCTTTCCGCCATTGGCAATTTGCATATTCCTAATATGTTTCGAACAGTTTCAGCGATAAGTACAAGTTTATCGGTTGCAGGGAAGGCTTCACTTTATTTGACCAATAATGAAGGCGGCTGACGATAAGACGACATTATTGATACTTCTTTTTTTTTTTTTTTTAATTTGCACCTTTCACGGGTTATTGTTTATGTAGTTGGATTTAATGCCCAGAAATGTTGTGTTGTTCGGTGTGTCATTATCGTAAATAGCTTTCGCTTTAAACGCAAAGTTTTCTTAGTTAATTTTCAATACACAATAGTTTCTACATCATTAACAGTTGTACAATCAATACTTTTTAACGCTCAGCTATATGACATGCCCATTTTAAAATAAGATGTCATAAACACTATTTATTATGTATCATTTATTAAATAAGAGAAGCGAGAATGAAAAAATAAACGAAATAATGTGAAAAGTAAAACACAATATCAATGTATATTTGGACTGTAAATCACAATATCAATGTATAT
>BMAW01030296.1:93810-156501 GCA_019974015.1 Nephila pilipes | reverse complement strand
CAATATCAATGTATATTTGGACTGTAAATCACAATATCAATGTATATACTGTTAAAACACAAAATTTATAAAACTGTGTGTGATGGGAATATCTTAAATTCATTCCATCGACACAATTTCACCCACCTTTTCTGCACTCGACTCAACAATACATACACTCGGAGTTTAGTTTAGTTTTTTATTAACGTCGCACTAGAAGCAACACGAGGGTTATTGGCGACGGACCACGTAATTTTGAACCTCGATCAAGTGACGCACATAAACAACTAAGGCTCCCTTTATAAGCAATAGCTTGTGATAAATACTCCTAGACACAGTGACGTCATAATTCGTTAGCTGCGGTAGCCTAGTGGTCATGGTTGCGGACTCACAGCCGGCAGTTTTCGTGGAGGCGTGGATTCGAGGCTTGCTGCCCCTTAAGACCCGCCATGTAGCCGGGGCTGTTACACGATAAATCTATAGATGCTCGAAGTCCTCTCTTGGCAAGGTGTAGAAGTAAGGAGAGGGAGGTGCCAGATCATATGCCATCTTACGTCACTTGACCGTGTTTCAAAATTTTGAGGTCCGTCGCCATTTGTCCTCGTGTTGCTCATAATGTGACGTTGATAAAACAATCAATCAATTAGACGTCATATAATTCTTAGTTTTCATTTGATGAAACTCAAATTAATCTTTTGTTCAGATGACATCACAACTTCCTGTTAAGAGCAGACAATAAGAGTATTTTTTTACTTTATATTGTATGTATATGAATCATCTTTTCTCGGAAAATAAAATGCTGCAGTTTGGCTTATTTTATTTTACCCATTTTTTTTAGAGATTTTTTTCCCCCAAAAATCTCGCGGTCAGTCCGATTTCTGTTTAATGTAAATGAATCACCGTTTCTTGGAAAGTGAAATATTGCCCATTATGTATTGATCAAACTTTAACGGTGATAAAGATTTTTTCATGCAAAGGTGAATTCTGTAATAATTAAGATAACGAAAAAGAGTATAAACGCAAACAAAAAAAACTTATTCAACGAGGAAAAACTGAAATGTTATCGAACGAATTCGAAAAAAGACAACACAAGCAGAAACTGCCAGAGAACTTAATCTATTTGAGTCGACACTACGTGGATGATTAAAAAATGAAGATAAACTTCGTCAGTAACTATTGATAACGTTGATAATGATAAAGGAATGGTCAGAAAAGGAGTTAGTACAGCGGAAAACATCAATCTTGACAAATGCCTGTTTCATTTTTCGATCAATTTATACTAGTATTGTAAGTTGCGGTTCACTCAACACGTGATATAGTAATCATGGATCCCTACTACTCCGTGTTAACGTAATCGAATTATATATGAGCTTAGTTATGTATTTCTGTGTGTGTGTCGTTAAGTTTATCTATATTAATATATTAATAGTTGACTTTAAAATATTTAATATCGGGATAAGCATTACTGCTTTTTTCTGAAATAAATTTCATGGCATTTGAAATATTTTTTTTTTTTTCCCATGAAACATTATGGCTGCGGTAGCTGAGTAGTTATGGTGGAGAGCTGATGTCCGGCATTAATTTCGCCGAATCGTGGGTTCAAGTCCTGATACCACTAAAAACCCATCAGGTAGAACGAATGAAGATAGTTGAATCTATCTAGGCTCAATATCTTCACGTTGGGATGGTGTGGAAGTCTGGGGATTCGAGTAACAGCACAGGCATAGTCCTCGTCACAAGACCAAGATCCCGTTGGCGTTGCGTGGAGGTTAGGACAGGGAGTTGCCAACTCAGATATCGTCCTCTTCACTTGTCCTAGGTGCATAATTACACGGTCCGTCGCCAATAGACATCAGGTTGGTTCTCAGAACGTCATTGATAGAACAATCAATTTTTGAAACATTATACATTTTCCTAAATTTTTGCACCCCACTACTTTTCGAAAACCAAAAACTCGGTATTTGGATTTGCCATTATTAGAATAAAAAAAAAAAAAAAAAAAAAAAAATACTTTTGCAAAAACATTAAAAAATTTTGTATACAAAAATGATTATGCATGGATCTTCTTTCGTTCTAAAATATCATCTTAAAATATAAATAAACACGCAAAAGTTTGGGATTCAATATTTTCTTAAGCTATACATATGATCTCTAGCGTTTTGTATCAATTATTTATTTTTAAACATGACATGCCATTGTTTCAATGCTATGGAATTTTTCTCTTACAATAAATAAGATTCCGAACGCTCAATTAATAAAATATACATAATATTTTTAAGAAAAAAAAAATTGCTTTATTTGTGTAATCAATATGCATAGCTCTAGATACGAACAATTTTAATGAATTGTGTCTCAAATACCTCTAAATCTTTCGTTTTTATCCATTCTCTTCAATATGTCTACTTCCCCCAAAACAACAGTATTTCCTTAAGAATTGTTTTATACCCACGATATCAAATACACGTTATCCGTAAAACAGATAAGAAATTCACATCCAACAACAATGGGGATATAAATAAGAAAATGAATGGCACAGAAAAAAAAATGAAGTGTCAAAAAGTGACCAAAAATCGTGGTAGGAGCATGACTTCCTAGATCAAACCCATTCAGAACTACAAAATATTTCCAAATCCATAAATTTACCATACAACATATCAATATTTAGTGTAGAACTGGAAAAGATCGCGACATGCTCTCAGAGCAGGAAGCCCCGTAGAGTCATCCACAAAGGAAGTCTGACTATAGTTTTGCGAGTCGCTTTTTCGGGTTTATCAGCTGCGCCAGACGATAACGTGACGTTTTTGATCACCGAGAACACACAAACTCCAATTTTATTGCTCAAAGCGGAAGGGGGAAAAACCACATTATAATGTATTTAATGAATGAAATGCTGAAAAAATGTCGTTCCATATCGAACAGGAAAGTGTGCGGTGCTCTGACAAAGCAAAACGATGCAGAAAAATTTAAGACACTTTTTCGGTTCGAAAAATAAAACTTGCACTGAAATTAATTTTTGCTTAAAGGTATACGAGAAAAGAATATATAATCTTCTAAAATGGAAGCAGAATAACTTTCTTTTCCTTCCTTTGGTGCATTTTAGTTGAACAAGTTAACTAGGCTTAATTTAAATTCTAGGAATAAAACAGTATTGTGCTTCGTTACCGTAATATTTATGATGTGAGAATAAACATTGCATACAGTTTTTCCCTCAAACAGATTTAAAAACTAATTTTTTCAAATTAAAGTTAAATTATAGAAGCAAATTACATACAGGGTGTTTCGAAATTCGTGAGCAAAAATTATAGATAGAAAACATTTAAACAAGCAATTTTCACAATACAATGCATAGGCGGAGAGCAAAAACGTTCCAGAAGCGCTGCCTGTAGTCTTTTGGCTTACAGAACATTCCCTATTCACAAGACCGTACATAAAATTCCTTTTCCTGATTCCTGTACGTCACCATGCCTCCTAAAAGCCACGGTAGAAATGGCGATGAGTAAAAAAACTCGCGCTGTATGCTTCCATTATAGCGCCATCCAACGGTTCACTGCCTATGCATTGTATGGTAAAAATTGCTAGTTTTGATGTTTTCCTTCACCCCTTAAAATTTTGTCCATGAATTTTGAAACACTCTGTATGGAACACATGATTTCCCCCTCCACCACCTAATTTACCAATATTTCTTAATATGTGAGTTGGATTAACGTATAAAATAAACATTTAAAGTTATCTTCTGAAAATCATGCTGATTTTTTTTAAAAAAATTTTTTTTTTGTTCCATTTCTAAAATTTTGCTCAATACACACTTCTTTTTAACTCAGAACCAATTCAAAATATATTGCCTTATTACTTCTATTCATCTTTCTTAGTAAAAGTTAATTTACGATATTATGTACATAAACAGAAATTAATATGCAAGATAAGTTTTATCCACATATTTCGGTTGCTTCTTAATAATTAAAACTTAACGATACCCAATCGCATACAATAATAAAAAAAAAAAACTCGCATCACTATCGAGATAATTAAAATAAAAATTCTCACTGATATTAAATTCCACCAAGCACAACACATACCCCCTCAAAACACAAATTTAATCAAACGAATTTATCATTGCTATAAAGTACTAAATAAAACAGAATTCATTACACAAAGCATTCCAGCTATTCCTCTCGCACGGCTAGGCTATACATCACACAAAAAATACCAAAAAAAAAAAAGATCTTTTTTTTCCCCTCCCCCACGTGAATTAAGCCCTGCCGGCACAAAAGAAGGCGGACAGGCAACTTCATAAAGGCTTTCCGAAACAGAGGCAGAAAATAAATAGTTGGACACCAAACCCTCAAAACAATTGGCAAGGATGTAACTTAGCAAGACGGGTCTTTTGTTGATGACAGCGGAGCTTCCTAGGTCTGATATTTTCCCCACACCCTGCAGAAGACAGTGACTGATTTCCACAACCTCTTCACATACCGGGTACACTCTGAAGCAAAAAAGAATTCCTACGCTTCGACAGGAAACGCATCATCATCCCGGGTGAGAGTAGTAGCGTTCCCGTGTACCCATTCAAAACGAGTTGAGTAGAAACTGAATAGTTTAGTTTAAACACATTGAAGAGAATGCTTCACAAATTATTATGCGCACAGTTGTAGGGAAAGAAATTCTACAAAATAAATACTCAGTAATCATTACTCAATTCAGCAGAAATTTCTTAAGGATCCCGTCTACCCGGCCATTTTGATTTCGTGAACGTAATGTTACTCCTATGGAATTTTTACCGTCCTCAAATCTATACTATTTTAACCATTTGAATGCAAAAATAGGTGCATTCGAGAAAGCAAAAACTTGTGAAGGTTTCTGGGAGACATTTTCTCCCCGTTTTTCGGAAATCTTTTAGAATATTTTTTTTTACGGGTGAATTCAAGAATTTTTTTTTAAGAGACCAGAAAACCACAAACGAATCGTTAAAACAGGGTAAACAAATATTTTTAAAAATCAGAGGGAAAATGTAATTCTGCAAAAAACCTTCATTATTTTTTTGCTGTTTCGGATGTACTTTTTTGCATTCAAATTGTTAAATCAGTATAGATTTGAGGATACAATAGAAATTCCGAAGGATTAACATTACATTCACGAAATCAAAATGGCCGGTAAACAGAAGCCTTAAACGTTTTTTGGCATGCTTTAAAAAAGAAAGGGGAGGGCGGGAAGGAAAAATAAACTATTAAAAAAAAAAATTCTTCTTCACTCATAATTCTTATATGAAGAATTTCGTTTAAATTATGAGGCTGGAAACATGACTTTTTACTTGCGAATTAATAAGGCGTATTCTTAAGTGGAAGGCAAAAGAGGAACATTGGCAGGACTCTAAAGGGAAGAACGGTATTGGGACTTGGGAGGAGACCTTAAGTAAGTCCATCCTATTTTACTTCGTAAAAGACTCTATAGAATAGTTATAATTCAGAAACACTATTTTTCATCAACAGCACACCTCACGCATTTCAAACAAAAACAGCGATAGAAAATTAAAACAGGGGAACAAACAATAAAACGATAAACACTCGATAAATTTATAATCTCGTTTCTTCGCGACCAAATTTTATAAATCTCATAATTCAGCGATTCATTATTTTGTATTTAGAGTTAATATTTCGTTTTTTGTTGATTTTTATTTGTTATTCAAGTGATACGAAAACAAAGAGATCAAACAAACGAGTCAAAGTTTCAGATTAGGAAATAACAGTATGGAATTGAAATGCCTACAATTAAGCATTCATTTTAAGCATATACTGAGAGTTACACACGGTTTTCGAACTTTCTTTCCGCATGAATAAGATAACCAGATGCGAAAATCGAACATAAGGCCATAGAAATCAGGGTGACTCTTAAGAGTCACTCTGGAACAACACCTAATATATAATTATTGCCTCTTTAATTCACTTCACTACAAAAGTTTGACTCGACACTTGACCGGTTCGCTTATTCAACTGCCGGCTCATTTTCTCGGTGGTAATGTGTAAGAATCACATGTCACCACATTCACAAAGCTCGCACAAAAATTTACATGAGGAATTAAAGCTCACGAAAATGTTTACATAGAGAATAAAAAGTTTACCTGAAGAAAAAAAATAAATTTTTTTTTTTAATATCAAGCATGACATTATGGATATGATTTATCTCGAACGTCTTTCAACGTCAGTTTCCGCGGAGTTTTAAATAAACTAAGTCCACGACGCCCTAAACTCTTAAATTCATTCGCCAAACGTGAACTTAAAAATTTGCCAATCGCCAAACAAATATTTGACCGCGTGAAATAAAATTGCAAAATCGTATACTGTACGTTTTGGCGCGCTGGAGATTGGCGCAAAAAGAAAATTTTAAACAGGGTATAAAACCGCAGCCTCGAGCCAAGCGACCTGTTTTTAGAATTCTGATCTGCGGTTTCTTGAAAATGAATCCTTGACACATTTTGTAAGCACATTTCGCTTTACTCCTTCTTCCCTTGAAAGCGGTCAATGATCCCTTTGATGTTTCCAAAACAGATCTCAAAAATATCTACCACACGGAGAGACTTTCTGGAAAAACACGAGCAAGAAGTTATGCACATACTTTTCAGCCATGCAGATTCACCAACAAAAATGCGTATTGTTTTACTACGAAATACGCAGGAGTTTCGTAGAATTTTAAATATAACTAAAAAATTACCGATATCAGGATAAAATTTATTATGCATATTAACTTATACTTATATACATAATGTTGTCAATTACAGCTATTGTAACAATTTTTTTTTTGTTTCAAGAAACAGTCAGTAGATTGAACTCTTCATTTTTGCTGTTTCATGGAGAAGACAAAAGGTTCAATCTGCTGAGTTATTTAATGATGACCTTCTCAAGGTCAAGAATCGCAGGGAGAAATGTATAAACCTGGATGGTGACTAAGTAGAGAAGTTTCAGAATAATAAATAAAAATTAAGTTTCGATTGTTTTTAGAAAGGATTTAAACTTCACGAAAACCCCTGGCAATTAAAAATTTAACTTTTAGGGGATTACTTCAATTTACTTCATTTTTAAACAAACAATTATTTATTTAAAATTAATTTTTTTTCAAGATATTTCAATATTTTAAAATTTCCAACCAGTTCGACAAATTTTAACATATTTTTTTCTCTCAATTTCTTTCCAGTTAATTTCTCAAAATTATATGCATGGGTTTTAGTTTTAGTGCATGAATATATAGTTTTGCCAAAAAATTTTATCAGACACAACAACAACAAAAAAAAAAAAAAAAAAAACAGCAATATCCAATTTTGTGGTTTTTCTTAAAAGAAATTTTTTATTTAAATTCTTATTCCATGCACAACATATTAAAAAATCACCAGAAAAGATTTCAAATTTTCATATGAATAACAAAAAGTTTTCAAAGCCTATGAAATGAATTAACACACAGTCAAAGAAGAAATTACTCGCTGTACATTAAAAAAACTTAAATTTGTTTCGGTTTTTTTTAACTGTATCCTCTAAATACAGAATTGTTCCAAAATTCGTAAGTATAAGTTACAAACAATCTGATATAAATCAGAAAAATGGTATATGATAAGAATCAATAATTAGTACACTCCCAATTACGTAAAGAAGCAGATGTATGCATGACCTTCATGACTTAACTTGCGCTTCATCAGTTTAACTTTGTTCAATGACGTCTTACACAAATAGAGTAACAACGTGTGTGTAACCTGACCAGCCAAGAAACTGGAACAAACTGGTGAGCATGCATGTACAACACAGCAGCCATATTACTTCCTTTCATACATGGTGTAAGAGAACATTAAAAAAAAAAAGTAAAGTCTAGTACATAACATATTAAATTATTATTCCTGATACAGTAAAAAAAAAAAATTACGCAACATATTTGAATTACTATTTCTGTTAAAGTAAGCCCCCCCCCTTCATATTTCTTATTTTTCATACAAAGTTAAGAGGAAAAATTTATCTCAATGTAAGCTATCTCTGTCAGTCTACACCAGCATTTTCTTTCAATAACATTTTACGATTTTATCAGAAGTACGGCATTCTAATCTACGTTGAATTTTTAATATGGATAAATTTGAGGTATTACACTGTCATTTTTTAATTGTACATGGTTTTGGCAACTGGAAGACGTAAATAAATTTCAAACGAATTTGTCGCGTTGGGGAAGGAAAAAAAAATCTGAAATTTTTTCATTATTTGTTAATCATTAAAATTTTTTTTTTTTTTCTTTTGAAAATGGTTAACAACATGAAATTACACTTATTCACCAGGCAACAAGAATAAACACACGAGAAAATAACTTATGATAAAAGAATGGAGCAGAATCCACATTCTATACATTTTACTGCGTGTTATATGGAATAAGTCATGATTATTATAATTAGATCAATTTACAGAAATGATCACTATAATTTTCTACAGTGGCCGCGGTAGCCTAGTAGTCATAGTTTCGGATTCGCGACCGGCGGTTTTCGTTCAGTCGCCGGTTCGATCCTTGGCCGCATAAGACCCGCCGTGTAGCCGGGGCTGATGCACGTCGGGACCCAAATTCCTCCCGTTGGGGTAGTGTGGATGATAGGAGAAGGGGTGCCAGCTCAGGTGTCGTCCACGTCACTTGATCGTGGTACAAAATTACGAGGTCTGTCGCCCAAAGCCATCGAGTTGCTACAAGTCCGACGTTAATAAAAACTAAACTAATAATTTGCTACTTTTTTCCAATACAAAATATAAAAGCTTCAGAAGAAAAAATATTTTTTTATCCATAGTGAACTTTTCTTTTATCGAAGAACCAGTCACCCAATAGCCCACTCACCAAATTCTTTTAACCAATCAAATTACGTTCCAATAGTTTTGGGTCACAATTTTCTGGAAAGAAAGTAAAACTGTCTCTAAACTATGCACTCCCTACAAAAGTTAAGATTAATATAATATACTATATTGTTAATGTAAAGTAATAATACGAGAAGTACCACAAACTTCTAATTATTACTAAGAGATAACCGAGATATCTTAATAAAATTTATTCTACCTATTAAATGATGCTTGAACATAATGCTGTAAATTACAGCTATTGATATTCATTTGATTGGTTTCAAGAAACCGTGGATTGAAGTAACCCGTCCGCAGATGGGAGAAGGTAATATTCAATCTGCAGAGTTCTACAAAGATGACCTTCAAAAGGTCAAGAGACATTTGGAGAAATATATCTCTGCATGGTGACTGTATAGAAAATTTCTAAGAATAACAAATCGCAATAAAGTTACTATCTGGATTATTTTTTTTTAGTAATAACTGAAATTTTTGGCGCAAAAAGCCTTTTTCTTATCGAGGGGGGGGGGACCAAAACTACGGTGGCTTAATTTTGTTGAAACGGAATTTAAGGTGAATAGGGAGAGGAACTGGCAGGGACTAAGGCAAAATACTGGTTATCTTGCAGAAATTTTCAAAAAGCCTTGGCCTACCCTGGGTTGTTGAGAGTCAAATATGATGATGAATTAAAACTTTACAATACTCAGAGATAATAATAATTAAAACTTACGATACTGCGGGATACTTTCAATCTACAGCTTCCTGAAACCAAACTAATGAACAGTAATAGCTGTAATTTAGAACACCATGCTCAAGAGTGAGTGAGTGCAAAGTTTATTGGGCGCAAGAGCCATATACATGGCTATGCGGCGCCAAACAAGATTTAACTGTGGTCTAGACGTGAAGAAATTGAAGAAAGGACAAAAGTTAGTTGACAAGAGGGAGGGTCGAAAACAGAGAAGGATCGCTAGGGTAACCCGGAGGCGCGTCACCCGTATTTACCAAAGACAGTGACCCATGAGAAATAAAAAGATCATTAGAGTGCCTCGGGGTCATGATGCCCGTATTTACCTTAAGAAAGCACCATGTTCATAAGCAATAATTAATATACAGAACAAGTTATATTCAGATATCTCTATTACTTCTCAGAAATACTTAAAATTGTCGATACCCTCTCGAACATAGAAATGGAAATTTTCTTGGATGAACAAATAATTGCAGTTTTTAAACTTCCAGTGCAAAAGCTCCGAAAATAAAATTGACAATAATATAACATTCATAATCACCCTCGCGGTCAATGCATTTATTTTTCCAATATACATAAAAAAAAAATAACAGTGAACTGTAACACCCATAAAAAAAAAAAAAAATGGCAATTATATTCTTTTAGTCGGCACAATTACTCAAAGCCTTCCTATCTCGTAACAAAAGATGGAGCACCACTTAAGTCAATGACGTAAAGGTAAGCCATTTTGCCAAACACTCCCATTAAATAAGAAACAAATGGGAAATAAAAGAATCATTGTTCGATATTCTTTCCTGCTAGCCATGGAAATGAATAAATGAAATCAGATCTTTGCTCATCAATCAAGATCTGACACCCTACCCGCCCCAAATTCCATCTCAGCACTTAAATTAATCATGTATCTGATATGGAGGAGAAAACGAAATTAGATATAGCATTGATAATTTACATGTTTCTTCATTCATAACGCTATTTTTCCGATAGTGCCGATGAGATATGAATCAATTCCGAATCACCTACCCTTCACCCATATTCACATGCTGCGCATCACAAAAAAGATTCGATTCAAAACAGCTCACGATGCCATGTGGCAACGATTGCACAGATAAGATTTTGTGTTGCAGAAGGTAATGAATGCACCAGAATTAATGTTGAGCATCACAAGACATCGAAAAGAGAGGATAATCCTCGAAGGCTGTTTCAAAAGCAACTGAAACATTTGTTTGATAAAAACTACAGTAATTCCACTTTGTCTATCCAACCTAGCATATGGTAAATGATTGCTAGTGACTGCTCATAGATTGAACAGGAGATGATTGATATGAGCAACGTAAACGCACACGATCTAATGCGTATACGCATACCATATCATGCTATTTTATCAAAATAAATACATCTACGGATAAAGAAAATTTAATAAAATATTACATTATTATTTTTTTAAGAAAAAAATGTTAATAAAGTACATAAAAGGGATACCGGGAGGATAAAAAAGAAAGAAATTTGCAAAAAAGATTGATAAAACAAATACTATTAGCAACAAAAATAACCGGAATCGAACAATTTGTCAGGTATTCAGAATTTTTTTTCCACCGATTATTTGTTAGAGAAGAGGAGATAGCAAAGAATTTGATACTTTTAAATGGCGTTTCTGTTTATTATTATTATTATAACATCCTATTTTCTCAAAATAATGTTTTTCACTTTTACTTGCTTAGTACTCAAATTGCATACCCCCCTCCCCTTCCCAAACATCAGAACAAATTTCATAAGCTTGTTTTAAAATACAAAAACTTATTTACATATAAATGGAGGTAAATCGTTCGTATTGTACACTTTGACAATACGAAAGATCAACAATAATTCGCGTTGAATTTCATGAAAATCCCACAAAAGAAAATAAGAAATTTTAGCATTTTGAGCCCTTTGTCGATAAAATTAATTGTTCTCAACATGATTCTCAGGTTGTATCGAATAAATTTTATACATATTTGATTTTCGCAAAACGATTTTGAACTGCAATTCTATGATGGCAAAAAAAAAAAAAAAAAAAAAATCTATACAAAGTTTAGCAAAGAACAGATTTGGCCACCCAAGATGCACTTTTTTTTAAAAAAATAATAATTATTAAATTACTCAATTAAATATAAGAATAAAGAACGATGAAACATCTCGAGAAATGGACAATAGTAAACTTTTTCGACAAAAAAATTAAAGCAAACGATAAATTATTAAATAAAACATATTTAAGCTAAATGTAATTCAAATTAAAAGTGATATGATATGACAAAACGCCCCACCTAAAACTACCTTAATAGCCCCTTGGGGTGCTAAAAAAATCATATTTTACATGAAAATAATAGAAAAAAAAATTGCGACTAAAAGGATTAAGCAAGTTACTCAGAACGGCAACATACTGATTAATTTAAACCAAAGTAATTACAGAAGTAAATGAGAGAACGAGCTCGTAAAAGATTGATTGTTTAATAAAGTCGAATTTAAAAGCAGCTCAAGGCCTAGTAGTAAATAATAATCCAAAGGTTCCAAGGTGAATAGTTCTCCAAAGGTCAATAAAGGTGGGAGAGAACGGTTTTTTCCCATCATATTTATTTCAAATTCTACACGCTGATTACATACGTAGAGGTATTTACATCTTATATTTACATCTATAGTGGGCCTCCAAATAGCCCATATAATCATTATTTCGTTTTAGCGGCCAAGAACAAAATGTTAAGTCTCGACAAGAAACACTCGCTTTGTTCGGTCAAACTAAATCAGAATCTGAATGTATTTCCCATGATCCCATTCGCTCTTAAACTATTGATGAGACCGTCTCATTCATGTCCAGTGTCCTAAATAAATAATTTCCAACAGGGCGAGCGAGCTTGAAAAGAATCGTTAATATGATTACTTTCATTTTGCGATATGATTTATAGTTAAAATATCTGCATTTGGACATGATTTAAACTTAATGATGCATTTAAATGTTACGTCCTATATATTATTCCCCCCCCTTTTTTTTAACATTTCTTCACGAGTTCCTTCTGAAAAGTACAAACACAAATTAAATCTCTACTGCACGCAACATTATAAACGAATCCTATACCAAATCAAAGAACAACATCGACACTGAGGTTCACATTTTCCATTAACAAGGAATTAATTAAAACGTACCAATTCACAAAACGAAGTGTAATAATTAATTACAGGTCACCTTATTAATCTATCCTTTGTAACTCAGGCTATAGTTAACCCCCGTCAGATACACCTGTAACGAATCCTTTTGATAATTCCCCGTCAAAGACATTTGTTTTGAACTTCCGTTTTTGTTTCCCTACTCCCTATTCAAAGGTTTAATAAAGGCTTATTTCTCCAAAGCGGGCAATAAATGAACCACACTTGGGGTCAGTTACTTTGGTGCATTCATGAACACATGACTCTTCTACATAGGCAGGGAGATCCACTTGTGTGATGAATTGTGAACTTTGACACCTGGGGATTTCGGGCCTATCCGTTTGATGTCCGATATATGGCACTTGCGTGTCCTTGCGCTAAACTGGATATTGTCCAATAAAAACGAATGGTGTTGGAGGACAGAGACGGAGGTTGTCCGTCCATTCGGAAGTCACTAGCCGTCCAATCGGAAATGAAAAGGAATTAAAGGGGGCGTGAGTCAGCCCTACCCTGATATTTAAAAGGGACGGATAAAAACAAAGAGGAGGTGAAGAGAGGATCTGAAAGAAAGCGAAAGGTGATCCCGCAAGGAGTGAGCGATAGAGGTGGCAATTAAGGCTATTCCTCTGCTCTTGCGGTTTTGGTGAATTTTATTCCTTTGTGACTAAATGCATTTGAAGATATTCCTATTCGTCGTATTTTGTTCGTGACATTGCGCAAAGAGAAACAAGATGAAAACGCTTTGTACCTTGAGTATAACTCATATAATTGTAAATGAAAGAAGTTATTTTACTTAAGCTGTGCGATTCTTTCACGCTACCGAGCCATTCTACAAAGTCTGGGGTCTCGACGTTACACCTTATATGAAACGAAGGTGAACGGCGTAAAAAGAGATACATCAGAAAATCAACAAATGTGACTGACATTCGTATTCTATGTCTCGAGTCTTATTTTAAGTGGGATATCAAAAGGTATACGATATTGGCTGCCATACACCAAAAACTCAGAAGTCTTCTAATGAATTTTCTCAACCAGCAGACTGAAGGTTCCATTTTTCAAATAATATAATTTATGGTCGTCTTTTCGATTAGAGTTAAATAATATATATAATTTTTTAAATAAATTAAAACACCACTTCGGTGAGGCAAAAGAGTAATTTATATAAATTACCATTTGTCTGCATAAAAAGGTGTTCGGAATTTCAGTTTTGCTCTTTGAAGCGAGTATTAGGGGGAAATATTGGAGAATAATATCCACCAAGCCAAAATAGGGAGAGCAATTATTTTAAACAAACATTTATTTACAGTTTCTATGCGCCAATCACACATAAACAGAAAATTATACTATTTACAAACTATACAGGGCTTCCAAACGGCCCATATTTTAACTTAACCCGTTTTTGCGATCAGGAGAAATTACATCAAAAACAAGAAAATAGCCCGCCTTAAGCGGCCAAAATCCAGATTTACTCTGTAATATTATCATGAACCCGCGCGCTCTCACTTACACGAGACAAGGCGCCTCCTGGCGGTATCTGAATAATTTATTTCCAACAAAAGATGACTTAAAGAAACTATATCCGAACTGTATGTATTAGACTTTATTTATTAGCCACCAAAGGGATTATTGTTTTAAATACCTTACCACTTTTTCAAAAATGTATCTCGTTTTTGCGCATATTTATGATGTCTGCTTTCACCAGTAACGAACTTCAACTTTCAAAAATATGTCGAAATAAATTTCTCCCAGTCTTTTTATTGGATTGAAGTGAAACAAATATAAAAATTAAGTATTTTATTTACTTATCGATATATGTATTACCTTAAATCAAATGTAAACTGGAATCAAGATATGACTGAAAATAAATAACATTATTCGGAATTTTAAGACAGTTGATAAGCAGCCAATTTTTTTAGTTTCAATTTTAATTACATTTAGCTTAAATATATTCGATTTAATATTTTATCGTTTCCTTTAATTTTTATTTCGGAAAGATTTACAATTGTCCATTTCTCGATATCTCATCGTTTACTTTAATTCTTATATTTAATTGAGTAATTTAATAATTATTATAAAAAAAAAGGGGGGGAGGGCACCTTGGGTGGCAAAATCTGTTCTTTGCAAAATTTTCCATAGAACTCGTTTTTAGTTGTTTCTGATAGGTTTTTAGACGAATAAAGCAAAAATATACCCTTTCCCACAACAACAACAACAAAACCTGCAAACGTAAGATTTTCAAAGCTTTCGATTTTATCCTGTCCCAAACAACTAGCTGAAAATTAGCTCGTAAATAAAGAAAAATTAATTCCACAATTTAATATATTACGCATTTTTTTTTTTAAATATCGCCTAAAAAGAACATTTATATATATAAAAATACTTACTTCAAATGAAATTCATTACTACGATAAATTGAACTATAATTTATGACTCTTTAAAAATCTTTTTAAAAAGCAAGTACACTGTATCGTAAATGTAATTACGGAAAAGTAACCAGTAAAAGATTCTCCTACTTCTTAATTGCATTTAAGTACAATTCTTGCAATTATAACTCAGTTCCACCCCAGTAATGATTTCGCGGAGGTAATGACCAAGTAACCATTAAAAATTCGAGTATTCTCTTAAGCTTTTAAGAGCGTATAACTTTGATCTCGTTTCATAAAAATGCTTCACACTGAATGATACTTGCAGCAATAGTTAACCACATTCGTTTCGTATATCGTTTCGCTTCAACGAAGCAACTGATTTAAGGGAGCTAGAAATACACAGATTTTCATTACGAACTAGTTTAAGTATGAGATTCTTTTAAACAAAATTCAAAACTAATTTCCAATGCACGGCAATCTGAAACCGTACTTTCAATCTTCTGCAAATGATTGACGAATTCATCATTTAACTTCTCGGTTGGAAACATTATATTATTTTCTCTTTCAGAGAGACTATGCAAAAAAAAAAAGAAAGAAAGAAAAAGCCAATTACTCCGTCCTACATAAATCATGGTATTCAATAACCTTTTTGTTCACACGATTTTATTCAAAATAACATGAGATATACATTGCTTCTCTTCAAATAGATTGTGACGTGTTCTCTTCATTATTTAATCTTCAGCAATGTTTAAGTCTAATTACATAATGAATAAGTACAGAACTCCTAATTGAAGATACGTAAGAGCAGGACAAAACAATTTATTAATTTCCAAAGAATATATAAGATTCCGTTCTCTCGAATTTCTCTTAACTCGGTCAATTTTAGTTTATAATCAAGTAATAATGTCTTTGTTTACCAAATCGCTCGTCCCGATTCAAGCATTTTTCGGCCGCGGTAGCCTAGTGGCCATGATCGCCAGAAGTTAAAACGCCTTAATAATTAATTAGTCCGAGAGAAACGTCTCTTTAAGTCTTGTTGGTAAACAACAACCACTCATCTTTTCTTCGGTTTCTTCGAGTGTCGAAGAACCTTTCTCTCCACAGGTACGAAAATCACTCAACGCCGATAAACGATAAAGCTTTAAGAAATACGCACTCGCGACAAATGAGTTGTTTCTCTCCTTACAGGTAGGAGGCCACGGTAGCCTAGTGGTCATGGTAACTGCCTCGCTGCTGGGGCTGTTTGCGACGAATCATTGATGAATCTGACGCCGCGCAAGACATTCCGTGAAGTCTAAGTCTTCCTGTTGTGTAGTGGAGAAGTTTGGAAATGGAGACACTTGCTCAGGTATCGTCCTCGTCACTTGACCGAGGATCAAAATTGCGAAGTCCGTCGCCAACAGACCTCGAGTTGCTTCTCAGCGCGACGTTAATGAACAATCACATCACAATCCATTAAGGTTGGAAGCACATGAGGAGGCTGGTGACGTTTGGTTATTTGAGACGCCCCCTAGCGATAATAATTGGAACTGTGTCTGCCTGTCCCGCAGATGTTCCCATCAAAAGGTCAAGTAAAATTCTTTAATAAGAAAGGCACAATTTATTCAATGCAGAGTAAATTGAAACTATATTTTTAATATTCTTCAAATTATTGATAAATCCTCCATTTCATGTTAATATCACAAGATAGTCAGAGCAGAAATACGCAACTTGATTTTTTGAGAAGGGGGTTACATAAAAATATTTTATTCAGCAGATCTCTAAGAAACAAATCTTTCGCATAACATGGCATTCTAAGACCTACTAATGTCGATATATGACATTTGGAACTCTGAATTACTATTTGATATTGCAAGTATTACTTTAAGAACCATTTTTGGAAAAACGGCGTCGTTGATATAGATATACAAAACGTGTTTCCTGCCCCGGACACGCTAGTGAAACCCGCATTGTCAGTCAATTTGAAGTGACGGGATTAACGTGACTTCGTGCCTTACAACAGGATTTGCAACCTGATGATAAACGTCTTTTGTAGCTGCTTCATAAAGGTTAATTGCGGGCAGTTTTAGTTGAAGACGCTCTGAACACGCGGCAGATGCTATGTATTTTTATTCGGCCACTAACCATTTCCTCCAGCGTTGTTAAGAGCAGCCAACCCATTCTTCAGCACGGGCAATAGAATTTTAAAAAATCATTCTTATATCCCCACACAAACGATATTTCCACGCAATGAATAACATAATTCCAGTGATCCTTACTGCGAATGCCTAACTTCAGAAACTAATTAATAATCATAAAATTCTTCTTTTTCTCCAAAAGAGCAGGCTATGAACTACCTCAAATCAATGCCGTATTCAAAAGGGTTAAACCCCTCATTGAAAAGAATTCACTGAATTATTAAGAATCACCTACGATCAAAATGTGCCCAACTCGTATGCTCCACATAGCCATGCACAAAAAGGTTTAGTTTAGTTTAGTTTTTATTAACGTCGCATAAGAAGCAACACGAGGGCTATTGGCGACGGACCTCGTAATTTTAAACCACGGTCAAGTGACGAGGACGACACCTGAGCAGGCACCCCCCTCTCCTAACATCCACACCACACCAACGGGAGGACTATGGGCCCCGAACAGATTTAACGTGCATCAGCCCCGGCTACACGGCGGGTCTTTGGCGGCCAAGGATCGAACCCGCGACTGAACGAAAACCGCAGGTCGCTAGTACACGACCTTGACCACTAGGCTACCGCGGCCCATGCACAAAAAGGAAGAGTATTAAAAGAGTTTTCAAACTCCCTCTATTTGAGAAGAAATTTAATAGTTATGAATTCCTACATAAAAAAACCGTTCGCTATTGATTAAAATGCATCGTTTTTAAAAATTCAACACATGACCTCGCTACGATCTAGCCCTTCATCAATATTGCATGAATTTTAGTCAGAGTAGCATTAACGCAGACATTTTTATTTCTATCGTTGCGTATTACACATAATTACCTTGTGCTTGAAAAGACTCAACGTGAAAGCTTAAAAGTGCCGACATAAAAGGACTAGACGAACGTGGGAATTAAATAAAGAGTATAGTAGAACATTAGATATAGGCACCACCCAATGAGACTTTTTAGGCCCGGCAAAACTAACTTAATCAAACAGTAGAATTATCCGAATACCGATCAACGGAAAATTGGTTTACCGTAAGCGCACCATCGGCAAATTTAAATTGCGTGCCATATAAAAGTTCCGCTATATCAACCGAGAAATTGAAAGATTTTTCCCCGCCTACCTTACACGTCGAAGCGAAGGACAGTCTTGTTTGTCATTGCTGCGTTCTGATCGGAATGAATGTTTATTAATGTAGCACTTAGAAGCAACGCAATGACTACTGGCGACGGAGCTGGTAATTTTGAGCCTCTGTTAAGTGAAGTGTCTCAGCTGCTTTTCCCCACTCCAAACTTCCGCACCACGCAAATCGGAGGACTTGATACCTCGACAGACTTAACGGACGAGCAACACTACATGGCGAGTCTTTAGTGGCATCAGGACTCGTACCCGCGACTCGACGAAACAACGCCATCCGGAAGTTTGCGAACCACGACCACTATGATTCTGGTCGTAAAAAATCTGACAAAATAATTCAAAATTTGAAGGATGTTGTGTATGTGTGTGAAGAAGTCCAATTACTGTTTTTAAAACATTTAGAAGATTCAGAAAAAGAAACATATGGAACAAAAGAAAATTTTGGACTTATTTTCCTACACTGTAAGCTTACTACTTCAGTGCACATTTTGAAAATAGTGCAAGTCAGTTCCCTATGTTATTCGATTGTATAAACCGTTGTATATCGTTTTGTGTTTAATAATATCACTATTTGATTTATTCATATCATTTCCTTGACACTGGTACAATTTTTTTTCTCACAAATGATCGATTATCCGAACACCAACTATTTCGGATAATCCATGCTATGAGCGTGATTTATTTACAATTACCATTCACAGACATTCATGCTATACTGCGTAAAATTTATATAAGATAAGGAAATATTAAACTGTTGTTGCCATACAACAAATATTTGGCGATCGAAGCTCTTTAAATATCTGTAAAGATTTGCTTATTTCAAAAATAGCCAGTAACTAATCATTCGATCTAAGCTAAAAATACATACAATCTAATCTTATCAATAATTGCGAATAGTCGGCAATTTCGATGTATAATGTATCTTCCAAAGTTGTTGACAAAATTTCCGAATTTAACAAATTCAGCGCTAAAGCGTCTGCATTGAACAACACATGCATGCCAATGACAGGGAAGTGAATTTTTAACACAGATCGGTGATAATCAGCTTAGAGACTAAACATAGCGTGAGAGAGAGGACTACGAAAGGCTTCTCACTTCGACCGTCAAAAGTTTAAGCTTTCGAAGAACGCATTTTGTGGAGATTTTCATCATTTAAATTCTGCTGTGAAACCACCGATGGCTATCGATCATCCTACATTCAGAATTTTACAGAAATTGCGTGTGACCGGTCGTTTTTTTTTCCACCCTACAAAATTCTAACTTAATAAACTTAACGGAATTAATGGTTCCTTCTACTCTTCAATAAAGCAGCAGCTACTCGGTTTAATAATTATTCAGAATGTTAAGAGAAAATAATATTCACTCTTCCATTAATTCCAACAAGGAGTCAGCTTCTTAGTATTCTTTTGATTCACTGAACTCGTTTTTCCCAATTAAAAATACGTTATCATCAACTGAAATCAGCTAATTAAAAAGTTTCCTGAAAATGATTTAACCCCAGTTTTTTCAAAACTTTAAAATCTTTTCTTTTTAAAATTAATGACGCATGTGAATGGTATATACAACTAGTAACTGGCGACGAACATCATAATTTTGAGTCAGATGTCGAAAATGACGGGAGAGATAATTTCTCACTTTTAATTTCACACCAGATTGTATAATATCTTGAAAGACCAACTGAATTTAAAGTGCACCAACCATCATTTTCCCAATCAATGATCTCAGAAGTGAGTTAGAGTTTATGGCGCAAGAAAACCATATCTCTTCGAGCCAAACATTCGTTTCAGACAAGACAAAGATTTTAATACAACTTTTAAAACAATAGATACAATACAGAGTATAATATGAGATAAAATCTTATAATATAAAAAGACAATTTTATATAAAAATTCATACAAATTTTAGTGCGCCCCCCCCCACGGGGGGGGGGTTCCATATAAAGTCAGATAAGTTTTAAACAGAAGAATTTTAAGAAGTGTAACTGCCTCCGAAGAAAATGGAACGCGAATTCACATATCATGTGCCACATTAATCGGACCGCCACCATTTCCTGCATTGAAAACACATAACTAATTATTCATGGAATCAATTGATACATCTTCAACAGACAATCTTGCTTTTAATCATACATTCGATGTAAAACGACAGCAAAATCTATTGAAGGATTCTTGGGGAGGAGGGTTAAAAGGACAGGCGCCATCACTAATGGATAATTTCATAGCAAAAATGTATTTGTATTACGTAAAAGCCCACTACTCATTCTAAAAAAGGTTTTATGGAGCTCCTTGCCTCTTTTAAATTACAATTAACACCTTTAATTCGTTTTTACATATATTTTATTTAAGCATTATTACAAAATTATGTAAACATTTTTTCATGATCAGCAAGCAGAAATTGTTAAAACATAAAGCGGAAAAAAAAGAAAAGAAAAAAGAAATCAAGAATTTCGTTCATTATCAAACAAAATTGGTCATTTTTATAAGATAAAATGCTCTACTCCCTCCCCCTCCCAACTGTTCGAGCTTAAAGTATGGGAGAACCAAGAACAAGAATTAACCCAAAAAATAATTCATTATTGGTCATATGAAGAGGACTATAAAATTCCTTAGTAAATTATTTTAAAAGCGGAGCTGCGATCGCCTTTCAAATGAACTGTATTTTTTATGATTTGATTTGTCGGGAAGGGGTACGTATAGTTTAGTAGAATGGTCGGAACGCCAAAGAAACGTTTCCAAAATAAAAATTGATAAAACAAGAAATAGTTTTGATTCGTTATTTAAAGTCCGCTTATAATTTTGAGAGTAGCAAGTGACTTTGCATTAACAAGGACAAATAGGTCTATCTATAAACCTTTTGGCACATCACTGGATACATACAATCCGGAAATTCAACAATTGCTTTCACCCTCTCGCATAACATACAAATTCTCAAACCTGATCTTAAACGAGACATAAATTACTCATATCTATAATACGAGAAACATACTATGAGTCAAGAAGAACACAAGCAATTATCTTTCCAATAAAATACTACACGAATATGACGCAAGCCCACTGAGACGACACGCGTCACTTCAGTACAAACACAGTGCTGGGAAAGAGAAAAAAAAAAAGCAACCACCAAGTGCACTTCTCAACCGTGTCATTCTGATGGTATTACTGTATAAATATTCCCTCGACGTCACGCAATAAATCGATTGCTGATAAAATCTTCATCTGGTATTGAATACAAAGTTTCTACTTATGCTATGCATGTATAGCAAGAGTTATTTACTTCTTCCTTTCCCTCTCCTCTGGTCTCGTGATTCTCAAATCATTTTATATTATCATATAATAGGGTATTCTCTTTATTTTTTTTCTCATGTTTAAAATGAGTGAATACATGCTTGCATTCAAATAACATTACAAACGTTATGTAACACTATATGTGATGCGTAAATATTTTAAGATCTGATCTTGGAATTTTTCCTTCCCTTAAAAGAAAACCTATATATAAAAAATAAAAACCTAAGGATGCATCAGTGTTTTCAGAAAAAATAATACAGTGAAAATGTTTTTACACGAAAACTCTAAACAAGAAAACATTGTTCACACGAAGTGAAAAATGTAAAGTTTATTGACTATTTCTTCCTGGAGCCTGGGGCTCAGAAGTACGCCTACCTTTTGCTAATTACTATCCTTTTAGAGTAATTCTACTTTTTGGAGAACTTACAGAGGGGAGGTGTTAGCACATGTTAAAAAAAAATTAGGAAAGCCAATTCCAATTTTTTTAAAAAAAATCTTCAGCAATATAAGGATCAAATTAAGTCAATATTTGAGAGCAGTATGTTAAACAAGACAAAAAAAAGCAGAACGGCTAAACACGATATATTACATAGTGTTGTTGGGTTCAAACAATCATAAGTTTTAGAATGCTCCCATATCAGAATCTATAATGGTGTACAAAGCTGATGTACTTGCAAGACAAACAGGTATTGAATTTCTGCAACTCCAGGACTTGTAGAAACAATTCGAGGAAAGGAAAATAGTGTTAAATAAAAATTGATGATTTTTTCCCAAGTTGTATTATTTAACACAAAATTCTTTTAACAAGAAAAAATATTTCAGTTTCCCAGTTTCGTGTTCAACGCTTTTCGCTATATCATGCTAGATAGCACACAATACAGTAACCTGAATTTTCTCTATCAATACGCTCCGGTTTTATTAATACTTAATGCAGTTCAGGACTTAATTCGGAACAGGAGAATTCCCGGTACTTCAACTTGATCCAAGCTATGCAACGTGGCAGTTTCAATACATTATTTAAAATAATAGTTCCGGCAACAATGCAAAGTTCTAAATCCCATGGAATGCAACTATCGATCCAACTTCATGGCTTAGTGAACTATAATCAATTATTCGAATTCAATCCAGTGGATCTCTTCCGCGCTCTACAATGGAATAATCTCATTCCATATATCAATCCATTCACACAATATATATTCATCACTTTAAAATGTAACATTTAGGGAAAATATAAGAATGCTAAAGTTCATTCTAAATTTTGGCAAATCAGTTCAGCTCCTCGTCGGAATCAAACGAATCCCAAAGAAACCAACCTTTTTATGGTCACCGTTTGTTAGAAGTTCATTGTAAAACTGATATTTAAAAAAATCAATGTGAAAAGACAGTTTAACAGCTATGGTTGCATGTGTTTACTAAAGATAATTATACGCCAGCAGCGTAAAAGAAAGTAGTTGCATATAAAGGTGAAGAGTTTCACACGAGAGTTTATTATATATTTTTAAGATAATATACATGCAATTTTCTGCAGAAACTACATAATTAGGGATGGCAGATACTAAAAAAATATGGGAATTCAATACATTGCACTCAAAAATTTGTATTAAATTTGAATATCTCTCTCAATATTTAAATATTCCATAACAAGTGCTACATTAACTTAAGTGCTTTATTCCTTTCACATCTGTTGATCGATCCTATTTGGTAAGAATATGCTGTTTCTCATTACAGGAGCATTAGAATGAAATCGATTGATCGGCTGTTTATCAACGTCGCCTTTCAAAGCAACACGGTGACCGCTGTTGCCATGGTCGAGCCAGAATTATAAAGAAATAAGGCAACAAAAAAGGCGCAGAAAGGGAAACCTTAAAAAGCATCCAAAAATTGGCGAGCAGAGACCCAAGTCAAAGAGAAGGAGGAAAGGGAACGAAACTCGTCGCTAACCTTGATAGAAACGCGGCAACGAAGCAAACGACTAAAAGAAGTAACAAAAATCTGAGGCAAAGAGTCTTTAAAAGCGAAGATCGTAAAACCGGATCACTACTCAAATCCAAGTAAAGAGACGGTAAATTAACAAGATTAAGACACACTAAACTACAGAGCAGGTACAGTCCGAGGCAAAAGCGAGAGGCGGCGAAGAGTCTCTTGTTCTCTGATCGTAAAGGACAAACGATGACTTAAGGTTACAAAAGTGAAGAGATAAAAGTTCGAATAAATGAAAATAAACAAAATGTCGTATTTGAGACGCATTCTTTGAAAGTTTGGGCAAAGTGAGGCTCGATTTTTTAATATTTTTTTATTTGAATATTCGGATTTTTTTTTTTTTTTTTTTGTAAGAGATTTATTTTCAAGATCTCATGATCAGGGAGGTTATTTGAACATTCAGCCATTTTTAGTGGTCAAATTATACAAAAGTTTACTAGTGTGAATGATTCAATTGAAAAAGTCAAAATAGTGTAAATGTATTGTAAAAAAAAAACAATACATATCAATGTTGGAAATTCATATTTCCCACTCAATCAAAAAAATTTCGGATACTCACGGTTTAATAACCATGGGCGCCGACAACCGCAAGTTAATGAGGTCCGTATGTACTAGTAAAATTGAACAGTCTTAAATTTGCAAAGCCTAGTTCTTTTCAAACAATAACAAAATTCACAGTTCGTCCTCGTTCTCTTTAAAAACAGAAAAAGGATTCACTGTATTCGAATTGGGTTCCTTTAGTTCAATTTAGAAATTAAAGTAGCCGTTAATTACAGCATTCTGCTGCGTCAATGTTAGAAATCAACGAAGAAATGCAGTTCTGATGCCTGTAGCCCATTTGTTTTTTAAATAAATTCTTATATAAATAATTTGTGAATGCAATTGTAAGGGCAAATCCTTATTACACGATTCTTGATTATCACATCATTATAACGCTATTTTCTTCGATAATTTGTGAATAGACAAAAACGCAATACATCAAGTTGACCTCTAACTCAATTTTTTTTTCATTGCAAATTGTAAAAGAACAAATAAATTATTTAATTAAGATACATTTATCTAATACATAATTTACGAACACCGAGGCACAATAAACTCGTTGAGCAACAATCACCACTAAAAGACTAACAAAGAACATATTAATTCTGACGAAATGCAGTTTAAAAAAAACGCACATAACAACCAATACAATGATTTCACTCGTATAGATTATACAGAAGAAGATAAAACAACCAATCGGGATAACATTATAAAAGGACCAATTAGGATTTATGCAACGTTCGTTTAATGGAGGTCATTCTTAAAGACTTGTTTATCGAATGAACGAAAGTACGACTTCGTTATGAGATGTCACATAGCTTCTTATAAATAAATATGGTATGTCATACAGCATTTTTTTTAAAAAAAATATCGGACAATCAAGAGTTTTTATATCATATATAATAGCATTAGATTCTTCACACCATCGATTGTGAATGCGATTGTTTATCAGCGTCATATTGAGAAACAACATGAGGGCTATTGGCGATGGATTCGTAATTTTGAATCTCGATCAAATGACAAGGACGACACCTGAGCTGGCAGTTCCCTCTCCAAACTTTCACACCACGCCAATGGGAGGACTTGGAACCTCAACAGAATTAATGTGAATCAGCCCTACAACACGGCAGGTCTTTAGTGGAATGAAGGACTCGAACCCACGACTCTACGAAAGCAATACTGACCGCGACCATGATCAACAGGCTACCAAGGCCACTTTCACATTATCGAATTTCAATACAATCAATTTCAAATCTAAAGATAACTGAAGGCTATACGTCGTTGGGTCCCTTAATTCTTAAATAATTTGAGTCCCTAAGACACATTAAAATGAGGTGCTTTTAGAAGAAATTCATTCAAAAATTTTCTACAGCCCCTAGATTTCCACCTGATTAATCTCACAGATGATTCATACCCGAATAAACTTCAACTCCATTTTTTTTTTAAATAAAGTTTAAAAAAAAGCATTTTAAAACCAAGTTCTTATTTACAGACGGACTAAAAATATAAAATAATTTTTAATATAAAAAATAATGTACAATTTATAAAAGGGTGAGACCGTTCAATTAAGATACCTACGTAAACACCGATAAATTAAGAAAAATAGCTACTTACTTACATACGAGATTAAAAGAAGTGCTAACGCCTCAAGCTTTTAAAAATTATTTTATTTTATATTTTTAAAAAATTATTTTTATCACCTTTCAGTGCATCTTTATATATGCTAGATTTAAAATGTTTCTTACTTAAATTTTCAGGTTAAAAAGAATTAAATATAAGACTAAAAAACAATTACTTGAACTATACACGCGTGTGAAATTTCACCTTAATTGGACGTCGTTCAACGAACGCTCTACAACCCCCCCTCCAAGGACATCATTGCTTGAACATACATTAGCATTTTATAGGCATTGTAGTTATCCGTGTATGCAAAATTTGAGCTCAATCACATGTGGGTTAAAATTCGAGTACAAATTTTGAACTGGAAAGACATACTTTTTCACTTACATACATATAAGCATAGCACGTTATACATAAAAACTCTTAAAAAACAGACCACAAACAAATTTTATAGTGCCGCTATGAACAAACAATGGAACGTTTTTTTATATATAAAAAAATCCGATACCGAAAACCGATAGGAAGGAGGAGGAAAAGCAATTTTTTTAACGGCCTAGTTTTGTGAATATCCAAGATACAACCCGTGAGTTTTCTTTCAAACAACTATACAGACAAAAAAAAAATTAATAATTGCCCGCATATACAAGCAAGAGAAATTTGCGATGAAGCTAATACATGCAATACATAAAAAATATCAAAAACACACAGGCGAGAAATACGGCTAGTGGCGATATCCCAATAGTATAATCGCTAGTACGCTTTCATTTTTAGCCCTTTCACTCTAAGGTAAGAAATGGGTCATGGCAACACTCCATTCTTCTTAACTCTCCCCTCTCGAGCTCGCTTTTTGCTGTTTAATCATCCCCTCCAAGAGGAAAGATAAAAAGAAAAGATATGCAGCAGAGAGCCCGAATACACTACAGAGAGGAGTTCTGGAGCCCTTCCCAATGAAAACTTAACTTGAAGCACAGCCACTCTTAATTCATTCACCGAAGAAAAATCAGAATAATGAATGGTATTTATAGGTTTTTATCGGTTTAACCTGGATATTCTCAATTAATGTAAGAAAAAGTGTAATTTTGATTTTTTTTTTATGACTACATTAATTACGTTGCGGTTTTGTCACTCGCAAGTATTTGATCCATCGCAAGTTTATTAAGTTCAATCATTTGAGTCCGTTCTGAACACGTAAGCTGTGTGTGTGTGTGTTCAATTAAATATCTTTTAACCGATGACCCCATCACAATAGTTGCTGAGCCAGACCTTCCAAACACTTTCCTTTAACTGATGGTTGTCACTGCTATCTCGTCTTATATTATTCACTACACTTGCAATATTTTTATTCCCATTTACATAAGTTACGGTGGTGACAACATCTGATGATATATTTATACTAAATATGGTGATTGCGCGCATATTGGTATCCATATAAAATTTAAATTCAAAAGCCATGCATAAAAACCCGAAAATCACAAACTAATCAGCAAATGACTGCATTATTTTTTCCAAAATCAGCATCAAAGTGAAGTTTTTTTTTTTTTTTTTTTTGAAGCATTCAGTTATTACGAAGTAACTCGTAATATAATTTTTTAAGTACAAAATAACCATGATAAAATTTTTAAGAGTTTTAACTACGACTAGAAAATAATTCAATAACCAAAAATCATAATTACAGATTCAAACATAATAAATATGTCGTTAAAGAAATACGATTAGACTTCTAATAATTCGATGAACTGATGCATTTTAGTTCAGCCCCGAGGAAAAACGGATTAATAACGTGGAGGTGTGCTTTGAGTACTATAACGCTTCATTTTCAATTGCGCACACCTATCACGGGGCACACACATAATTACTAAAAAAAATACGTAAAAGAGATTTTAAAGTACAAAAAAAACTACAATCGGCTTATCATATGCTTCTAATTGCCTCACCATATTTCCCCGAAAAAGGTGACAATAGTGAACATATACAATATTCCTCTGACATTTTAAATGCGAAGACACAAAAATTTCTCGACACGGTTCATCAGAAAAAACATCCCATTGCCATTCAACGCGAACATTCCCATCAATTAAGACCAAAACAACTCAACAGAAACTAGTTGGCGCGAAAAACAATTTACAAGCCATGGGGAGTTCACATTAGGAAAGTTATTTTTCTTCCCCACAAAACAAAAGGTCTGAAAGCGGAACAGCCTACATACACCCTCAGCAGATTCGTTCGGCATGTTTCCTCTTGGAAGAAAAAGACCCGCGAACAGTCTTTACTCGTCACCATATAAGAAGAAACGCTTACACAAACAGAATCCATCCCTCAGAAAAAACATTCTGCCCTAAAAAATGAGTAGTCTCGAAGTTGCCGTGAGCTGACAAGTCACATATATCATCCAAAAACCCACGAAAGATGACGCCCGTCCGTCAGCGGGCTGCGAATCGGTTGGTAAATGAATTTCGCCAAGACACATCCACGCATTTCGACGAGATTGCTTTCATGAAAACACTCGGCTGTAATAGAATTCGCTTGTTTATGAAGAGCCACGAAATGAAAGTAATTAATCAAAGATGTTTGTTGAGAGCAATCCTAGAGCATTGGTAAAAATAAAAGAGAGATTGTGGGTCACGTGATCTGGGGTTTTCGGAAGATGGTATCAACATCAACAAATTAATGTGCGTTGATACACCCTGCACTGGAAGATGCAAGTCGGAATGCTCATTTCCCACACAACTTTTTGAACATTTCTTGTGCATGATATAAGTCAAAACCTACAATAAATGGGAAATGGAGTAACACAATGTAGTATGGGTCCTCTTATTATCCTTCCATTTTTTTTAAAGAAGTGTATGAGTATTATGACCCCATGCAATGCGACGGTCATCGTCTTGTTTGGAGCAGATTCACAGAGAGCAACCCATTGTATTGAACGTTACTTGTTCACTGGTGTAACAGAGTTATCCAAAATGAATCATCCGATTTCGAAATTCCATATTTTCAAAAATAAACGTCCCAGATCCATAAGTAATACACGAGTACAAAAGGGAAAATTTTGAAATTTTATATTGTGAACAACAGGCAGCCATCGAGTGTTCTTCGTCAAGCTATTTCACGGAGTTATCTATCAGTTGATTCGGTTGCATAGGACCGTATGATTTGATGTTACACAGATGGCTACCTAAGTCACCTGATATGGTGCCAAGCAAATTCTTCCTTTCGAGGGTTTCTAAAAGATTAAATGCCTGCACCACCATCATCCACAAATTTATGTTAATTTAAACAACGGATTTCTGCTGCTGTACAGTCAATTACCACTGACATTTTACGACAAATTTGGCATGAATTGACATACCAAAATAACAGTATACCTAAAACAGAAGGAAGTTATATAACGAACACTTGTAAAAAAGGCTTCCATGTTTTCCGATTGCATTCATATATTACTCATCATTCTGGGTCATTTATTTATGAAAATATAACATTTTGAATTCGAATTATTCATTTTGAATAACCCTATATAATGATCAATCCTAATTAATGATGAATCGAAAATAATTTATGAATCAATGTAAAATTTATTTCGGCGCGATCAAATAGATGCCAGCACACAATGGTAACACCAATTTGCTTCGGAAACGCCACCTGTCGTCCAACAAAGATACTTTCCATACAATACTCACAAGTCTATCACGTAAGCTACGATTAACTTCAGCAAGGAAGGGGAACAAAAAAAGGCAATATTAGACTAATATACTTCAAGCTAAATGAGTAAATAAATCAAAAAGATTCCCATTTCTGATACTGTAAAATGTAGAATAAGTGGGTGCTTACGCGTATCACTAGTTTTATTACATCCTGAATGTGATGGCCGTTTTTATTTAATGACGAAACAAACATTTACGTCGTCCTCCATTTCCTTGCCACTTCAGTCATTTCAAAAGCTTTACGTTTACGCACTTACGGCAATAGTCGCCGATTTTACAGCTGTGGTCACATTATATAATTCGTTTTACATTAGTATAAATTCGTGAGGAAATAATACGAATCTATGAATTCGTTTATCATATAAACTGTACGCTGAAAGTTTTAGTTAATCTCACTACAATTGCAATTATTTTCAAAAACAAAAATATATAAAATGAAATGTTTTAACTTCATACAATGTAAAGAAACACAAAAACTTTTTGAAACGGAAAAAAAAAAAAAAATCGATTCAAACAGAGTAGAGATGTAGAACCTTTTCGTTACAAAGAAAAACTAAGTCACTATATTTGGATTTCTACAGTCACATACAAAAGTATTTAGGCAGCCTTGAAAATATCTGTTTGTAAAATATAAAGCTATGGTTATGAAAATCATTTATTTACAAAAATCAATAATTGGTTTGTGACGTTGGGCTATTCACAATTTCCGCTTCACTAACCTTGGGGACTTTAATTGAGATTTATTGCAGGAAATAAGTTTCTTCCCAACCAAAATAAAACGTGATTATGTTAATTAGATGCAGGTGGAAATAAAGTGAAGTGATTCAGATATAATGATAAGTAAAGTGAAATTTAGAGAAAAGAGGGAGTGTGATTAACTCTTAAGTTTCGTTCCAACAAGATATATCAAGAGTTAGTTATCGGTTATTGCTGCCGCACATGACTTATCGGAGAAGACAATCGCAATTGGAAGGGTTTGGTAAGAATATACAATTGCGGTGATATTTAATTAATTAGCCAACCGTATAGTCCAAAGAGAGCCATGATAAGTTATATTATAGAAATTGATAAATAAATAGTAAAGTTGAAGTAGACTTGAGTGTCTTTGAAGCACTTATTGACTTTTAGCGTCAGTTACATTTAATTGAACTATGGCACAAGAGTCGGATAGAAATAATCATTCGTTGAGCCTCTTATAGTTATAATTACGACATTAATTCATTGTAGCATAGTGTCCATTATCTTACAACATTCGTCTCTGGTTATTTTGTTTCATTCTAGCAGTAGGAAGTTTTTTAAACTCATTTAAGTAATTGGATAGTCCCCGATTTCGCGTTTGGAATGTTCCAAAATTATTCCAATGGATTAAGATCCGGAGACTGTGGAGGCCACTCCAGAAGATCTACACCATTGTCTCTACACCACTTCATCGTAGTACGAGTGGTAGTATTTAACATGCAGTTTGAATTTGATCCTATTTTGAGTGTATATATGCACCAAACAAAGACTGGATACTAAGTCAAAGAAAACGCGCATTAGGGTCGTGGTAGTGTTTTATTGGCTACTGAATTCAATGACGTATGCTAGCTTTGTTGTCTAAACTCGAAATTAATTTATTTCTGGTAACCATTTCGCAGTTCATGTAAAAAAAAATAAGACCACCAAACACTTTGGGCCTTGGTTATGCTATAATTTCACTCACCATTACCTGCGAATGAGTAGTGACGGACGCGGGTTGGCTTTGTTTCACAGGAATTGTGGGTTGTAATTTTGATGTCATTTAAGACTCACCCTGTGTGGGGGGGGGGGACATAAAATCAATCGCGGCACGATGTCTTCCCGTATCAGTTCAACCATCCTTCAATGGTTGACACCGATTAATTGTGGAATATTAAAGACTCTTAAAAAGGAATAAATAAGTTCAAAGGGCGCTTTTAAGATAATGAGCATTCGCTGGCAAGTTATTCGATTCGAACTTCAGAGAATGACAGACCGAGACTATGTTAAAGATTCCCCATTACTCATTCCAGGTTGGACATTAGAGTTCCAGCTCAGTCGCCAAAAAGTGGTTCAAAATTACGTTGTCCTTAGCAAATAGCCCTCGTGTTGCTTCTAAGTGGGATTTTAACTATCAATAAATCAATTACATGACGCTCTCGATTAATCAAATTTACTTTGCGAATAAATGTTTCCAGATTACTAAGCGAAACTCACCTTAAACAACAAATTCGGTGCAAACTGCTCGGTAAGGCATTTTAATAATGGGGAACTGAGTCAAAATATTGAACCACAAAAAGAAATTTTCTTCTAAAATTTTTTTTTTATTACAGTTTAACTTTTCTTATCCATAAGTTTGAGATGAGAAGCAGGGAATATATTACTAAAAATACTGATAAGAGGAATGCGACACGCATGAAATCATTTCAACAAAAAACAAAAGTGAACATATTGTCAGGTAGATTCATCCAAAAATAATCGCAACTATCGATAACATAAGCTTATCTTAAGGCATAATGTACGATAAGAATCATTCACACAAGTAAGAAAAAAGAGAGATAACACACGTACTTTGTATGTGATACATATTACGTATACTTATTCTATACTCAAATCTATTCATATGTGAGCATTATCATTTTAATTAGTTGTAATGGTAATGTAAGAATAAAAAAAAATACGCAAAAAACTTAGTTAATGGCATATTATTAAATGTAGTTTTCATAAATATTTCGAAATAAAGTCATTCAGTCCTAAAATCCAGCTCATATAATTATCGAATTGTGATTCCGCCATCAGATTATCGCGGTCTCTTGAGAAGTTAAAATTATCAAAACTTTTATTTTTATCTAAGTGCGCTGTTTATTTTTTATTAATATATACAGTGCTACCGCAGAGAGATATGCTTCGTTGAAAGGAGTTAGGCTTTGATTTTCTATTTTTTTGCTTAACATTCTTTACTATTAGATATAATCGTTTCTAAGCGCTCCAACAGATGTCGCTATAGGTGTTAATTTTTTTCTGACCGGAAACGCAAAAGAATACAGCGATTGGACCGTTAGTCTACTCGCCTACTTTTTTTTAGTGTCAATGGATATCGATATGAATTATGAGTATATGAATTTGTAAAATTTATAAGTTTAGAAACACTTTTAGTACTTTAGCTTATAAATTCGGGAGGAAAGAAACTAAAAGTTTTATTTTCACACATAAATTAAATTGTAATTTCCAATTCCGATACGGTGTGTGATTTCAACAATTATAAAATATGGTACATGTTAAGTGAAGAATTCTACTAAAAGATTTAAAGATTTTTTTCAAACATAGACTACATTATTCATGGTGATTTGAGAGTATAATAACTCCACGAGAAAATTTATTCAAAAAAATACGTCACACTTACGAGGAATTTTTCAATGCAGAGACATCCAAAAAGAAAGCTTACCTGAAAAGGAAAAAAAATGCCATTATTAATAAAGTGTTAGCTTTAAATGAAATCAGAAAGAAAAAAAAAAGGCATTACAATTTGCATAGTTTAAAAAAACATTACAGTTTGAATATACACAGAAATAAATAACTTATACAGTATTAGGACATTATAAATGCAGCGATATTCAAATTAAAAAAATTAATTTTAAGTACATTTTAAACGTAATTTAGTTTTTTTTCTCCTTCCGATGATAATATTTTTATCACGCTTTAGAAATTTCAGACCGACTAAAACAAATAGTAGTGTATTTTCATTTTTATAAAATATGAACCTCTTTTAAATATATATAACCCTTACCAGAAATAAAGGATTCACAAAAACATTAATATTCATCCAGAAACATCTATTATTATAAATACGTGACGCGAATTTCACGGGAAAACTAATAAAATGCTAATAATTATATCTCGGAATCTGTAAGTCTGGTCCTTTTCATTCCCAAAAACATTCCAAGATTTAATAAGCAAGAACAGGTTTACATAATTATTTATTGTTACTAATTTGGAAGTATAATTGAAACATGTTTATTCATAAAAGTCTTTTTTACTAAATTTTAATTTCTACAACATGTCCTGTTCGTTCTTTTTTGCGAATGCACAGCCGAATTCTAATTTTGACTAACATTCCATGAGAGAGATTGTAGAACACAAACACTTTAATTTTAGGGTTTTGTTGAGGAGTTTAAAAATTTTAAATTTAAAGGGGAAATCGGAAATAAGTAGGGTTCTCATTAACAACACATTGCGTTTCATTTATTAAAATTTTACTCATTAAATACAGTCAACTCGCTACGATTTATTAAAAATAACATTTAATATCTAGCTTCTACGCGTACACACACAGATTTACAAAGCCATAAAATGAATTAAAAGCCAGATCATTTGAATACCCAACTCCATTTTATTCCACATAATCATCCTCATTGAAATCCCGACCAAATCCACCTACCATTCAACGAAATTCATTGCCCGAAAACGTTTTGAATATGATTTCGTTTAACTAACGCTGCATTAGATCTACTCAATGGACTACCTGCATAATTGTTAGGTGACGAAAAGGATTAAGGAACTCGTTTAAAAGATCCGAACTTTAACATTACCTAACAATTTTCACGCCCCTCTCCCCCATCGAGAAAAAGAATGTTTCCTATTGTTAAGCTTAATTTGAACTTCCCTTTCAATACAACTTTTGAAAATATGTTCTCTTCGTATTTCGTTCATATATTTCATTCACGATTACTTCAGCTAACTCAATTCATTTAATTCTAATATTAAGAATATTATACACTTATCTTCTAAAATATGCCCATTTTCAAAAGTAGGGGGGTCATCGTCGTTGATCTGTGGTAGCCCTCTCTTTTTACTTAAAAAAAATGCATTTAATAGTTTAAGACGTCCTAATAATAAATCACTACTGGTGATGGCCACGGCGCATGCGTTAAACAGATTCGTCATCTCAAGTAAACAGCTGATGACATCGATGTAAATGTTCTAAATGAAGCTCAATACAATAGATGTATATCAACGCACACACACAATAATGTTTGGAATAACAACCTTCACTAAATATCCTACAGATGGTCTCTCAACAGTAATGAAAAATGAGGGGAAGATTTTTCTCCCTCTAGGAAGGGAGTGCAGTGACTTGCTCTCACAAGTTGCGACTACGGACAAGAGGAGCCTAGTAACTGGTCTGTTATGAAATTCTTTATGTTTCAGTTGACAAAAACGCAACCAAGACAGTGGTCTGCAGACAGAGATACTCGGTTCAAATCTTTCGTTACCAAGGTTACTGTTCTCCGCCGACTGATTGTTATCATAACGTTGCAAAGCAACATGAAGCTTATATATATATATTGATGACGAACCTCGTAATTATACACCTCGGTCAAGTGACGAGAACGACATCTAGCTGGCACCACGTGTAATTGAGATTTTACTATTTATTATACGACTTCATTATTATTATACTCAGGGGACTCACCAAATACGGCTCTAAAAGTTCTTTCATGTGTCCTCGGTCTATCTAACAGATATGAACCACATGAAGTAAGTTACTATGTCGAAACCTGATCGGGGCCTCACTCTCTACATCAATTCTATGCCAACAAAAGAACTACAGCCCCGGCAGCAGATTTAACGTTTCAGCCCCCAACACTTAAATGAAATCCGGATTCGAAGGTGCGGCATGACTGAAACATTGCCAACTGCGACTATGAAGTTATTTAATATGAAACAAATCCTTTATTCCACACTATAGTTTTTGGTAAAACCAAGTCTTCATTCCACGCATCTCATAATTACAGCAATAGAGCAAGGGATTTAAAAAACGTTTCCTTAGCTGATATAATCCCACGATGTCAACGTTAAAAACCTGACAAAAATACATATATTACAAGATGTTTTGATTTAACAAAGAGCACGAGGTCTCTTCAGCTTAAGCCTGAACAATTACAGGAACATCAGAAAAGAGAAGCGAAGAATAAGCTATGAAAACGTCACAGGTGATATAAATCCCACTTGTCAGCATTCAAAATCTTATTAAACATATATATTATACAAGAACTTCAATGTAACAAAGGGCGTGTGGCCTCTTCAATAAATCTGTGTAATAACAGGCCCATCATGATAGTCACAAGCGGACGACGACTTCCATAACGTTTCCATTGGCGATATTTCTCACGTGTCAACGTCAAATATCTTGCTAAATATATAAGCGACACAAGAGCTTTTCATGTAACAAAGGGCGCGTGGCCTAAGTGTATACGCCTATGCAATAACAGGCACATCAAAAAAGCCAAACCGGCCAAAAAAAAAAGCGCAGGTGGGCAACGATGAAGACAAACGCGAACCTTTGAAAACACACACAACCACCCACGAACCATTTCACGCTTTTGTGACAAGTAGGGTTAAGAGGTCGACTATGTGATCGGATTCAAGACGTGCAATACTCACACACTGCGAAAGTACACCTACAACCACAATGGTCTTTCTCCGACGTAATTGAATTTTGCACGGATATGACTTTACTAGGGTGCCGCGACCCAGAAAGACCTCGGGTCTGGCTGAGGGTGCGACTTGTTTTTCGAAAGGGCAGATGAAGTAAAAACAGAATTTTCCAGAGTGACAGATTACTTAATATGCTGATTGATGAGAGTTTAAATTGTTTTTTCAGCGAAAAAGGAAACCAATGCATGCTGGGAACAATGTGATATCATGTGTAACGAAACAAACAGAATTTAAGGAGAATTTTTGAATAGGCGTCAGTGATTGTTTACATGGGAAGTGTCGCATGGAATATTTTGACTCATAAAAAAATAAACATCTGTATTTTAAAAAAAAATCTCAAATAGTTTATGCTTTTATTTAAATTTAATCTGTATTTTACGAGATTTCAATGAAATTTGGAGAATAAATATTAATAATAGTATCCAACGTATATGTAACTTGATAATAATAAAATAGATTTTTTTTGCTCGAACTCCATTACATATTTTTTATTCTTTTAACACATGGGCAGGATTTTCCGTTTATCTTCCACGTAAGGCCGGATATATAATCTGATAATACCTAAAACAACCTTATTTGTTCAAAGCATATCACTAAATCAACAATAAAGTATGACAACAATGAGATACTTCTATATTCTAGGCAAAGTTTTAATTTCGATATTTTTCTTTTATGTATTGTTTAGTTATATGCAAATTCTCCTCCTTTAATTTCATTTGCAGTAGACGATTGAAAGTTTTCAAGGTACATAAAATGAAGGGACAGCTCCATTGTCTTTGGGAGCCACAGTTCAGAAAGGAAAACTTGAAAAAGTTGTATATTCAACTCTGCCAGATATAAAATTTCTCAACATTACGTTTCACTTTTTTTCAAAAATAACAGGGGTGACCACGTGATGCTCTTATGCAAATAAAATATACATATGAAATAGCAAAATAAAATTACTCAATGTTCAAAAATAAACTATTTCTTTTCTTTTCATAAAGTTATTAGTAAACTTATCCATGTTCACGAGTATTTATTTTATTTCAGTTCTTGTTAGTGAAGAAACTTGATGTTCTTTAAAAACATACAAAAACAATTATAGATTGATTGATTCTATCAAACAATTCTGCAAAGAAAAATTTAAAAAGGTTGATTTACTTGTGAATAGCTTTACGAATGTTGGCCATCTTAGTTGCCAGGAGCCGAAAATTTGGTCGATGACTTGTTCAGGTAGTTCACACAAGCTCAGTTAAATGTATAAAAATTATATAGCTTACTTTTTTAATAAATTTTTTAAGTGTTGAATAAAAACACAACAATATAAAGTACCGAAAATCGAGAAAAGTCTCAGTGAACACACTCTTTGGATTGTGTGTGTGTGTTTCCAAAACTTAGTACTGGAACCACAGATATGCCTTGGGGGAAATTCACACAACAGTGTCATTTGTGGACGCCAAAATTTAAAAATCAACAACTAGCCTTAATTAAAGGGTCAACGAAATAGAGTGAAATAATTGACTCTTTTATGATAGTACAATACACTTCCTGTGACACGGCATATATGGACCAAGAGCACCGCCGGATTACTGGAAAATCATTAATAGTAACACTTTTAAACTATTATAACGTAAAAATTAGTGAAGTACACACAAAATGTCTGAAACACGAAACAACTCAGCCAGTAGGAAAACGCCTCCTTATAGACGGAAAATTGTACCTCCCTTTTTCAGACTTCGGACGACCGAAGCATTGCTAAAATTTAACACCATAAACATGAAGTATTTTTTACTTTAGTTAAAAATTAAAATAAAACAATCTGAATTTTCAATACATGTCGGAATTTTGCCTGCATTTAAAAGATGTGTTGACTGTTCCTGCCACTTACCATCTAATTGCCTCCGTGATATGTTCTTTTAATGTCTGACCGTCATCAACGTCATTCATAATAAACTAAACGAGTCTCGATTCCTTGCATCTCTAATTTCAGATTCGAAACCTATTTCATTGCATTCTACGCATTTATTACCCCCAAGTATTATTCTACGTATATTTGTAATAATTTAACTTAATTTCTATTAGTTTCTCACAATAATATATAATTTAATTTGCTAATTTTTTTCATTATCTCTTTTAAAAGATAGTGTTCATTCTTTTTTCCTTATACGATTCCTTTTTAACTTTAATTTATGCAATCACGCGCTCTTAAAATCTACAAAGTCAACTTTTTCGCCCGCTTAAGACTTGTAGGGATGATCCCTACCAAACTTTAAGTCTACATTTAGATTCCCTTAAAATCCCTTCATTTAGATCACATGATCTCAGACGTTTTAAGTGAAATTTCCCCGATATATAATGCAAAACACAGCGAAACGCCCTCTCTTTCTTACTCTTGCTTTTACGCTCTTTCTCTCTCCTGCTCATACACTCCTAACTGATGATCATCTGAGATTTTTATGCCTCGGATTCAGGATTCGGCCTCGAAGGCCGAAGCCTGACTAAAGTCTGCTACAATCAAATAAAAGCTTATTTCGACCATGTATTAAGTGTTTCATTAACGTTGAACCAACATTTTACATCATTCGTGATTTATAAATACACATTAAGGTGGATAGAACAGAATTTCAAACCCTAGCCCAACGATTTTCCGATGAGTCGTCAAAGCAGCATACGGTCTGGAATTATCATAATGCAATAGTGCTTCCTATTGAACTTCACCAGCGTCTTTTCTTCGCGGGTTTTGTTTAAACCAGGCCTGGCCTGGCCTAACCGCCGCCCGCATATGGTCTACCCATTAACAAACTCGTGGCCCGCGGAGCTGGGTCTCCTGAACCAAATTTTAAACTTTAATTGTACATAAAAAAAAATACCAAAGAACACTCCACCGGGAGTCATTCGTATCCCATCATTTTACCATGGAAATTTCTTGGAATATAGATTCAACTATCTTCACAATTTTTCTTCTATATTCTAATTCAGAAACAATCACGAATGCGGGCTGATTTTAAAAAGTACGCGAGACATCTTGCGTGCGTGGGCGTTAACTTATACCTAACCAGTTAACATAATTAAAATGCAATACTAGACGCGGGGAGGGAATGTGACGAGCGGATCGTGCGAAAGAGTAGCAGCCAGTCTTTCTGCAGCAAACCTAATATATCCAGAAGTGCATAGTTCCATACAGAATGACAGTTTGATGTCTCCTGTTTTACAGCATTGTGTTATAACTGCAGGACAGTTTTTTTTTTTTTAAATTATATTTCGTACAAATAAACGTAATTCGATAAAATATAATTTTAAATACCGATTTCCGTAATGGGACTCGGGAGGATTAGTCGCCTCCCGCGACTCAATCTAGAAGCGAAAGTAGTTGTTTTAAACGTGAGAATTTGAATGGGCATTCGAAGAGCAAAAATTATACATGCGAAATATCAAATTAACGACACAAACAAACACTGCGGTCCGCGGGAATAAGATTCGTTTCCTGAATGGCACGCAGTCTTAAGAGTTGGACAGGCCTGGTTTAAACCATTCAATTGCTGACAATACTTCCCAAATTAAGCTTTTCGTTCTGTTTCGAGGTTGCAAATGCAAAAGTTCTTGAACTTCTCATCTTATACAAAGTATTCTTCTATTCGGGCGTAAGTTCGATTAGGGGGGAGGGGGAACAGTTTGTCCAGACATACAGTATGTATGCTCTGTACCTTTTTTCAGTGGATAAACCACATTTCATCACCAGTTACCACCCAGTCCAAAAAAAGTTTGTTTTCAATTCCAGAAAACAGTGATATGCATATGACGACTCGATAAAGCAGATTTTTCTCACTCATCTGACAAGGTACCCCCTCCCCCCATCTGGCATATTTATAAACTTAATCCTAGTCACGACAAAAATTACACTGCACAATAAATATTATTCAAATGAAAAATGTATTATTTTCTTCCACTTCTCAAATGAGCAAAACTTTCCGGAATAACAACATGAACACGATAAAAACCGGCTGCAGTACTATAAATCGTAGCCCTCGGGTCATTGTCAGCAATTTCGACCAAGGAAGAAAATATTTTAGAGGTCTATTACAATCAGACATTTGGCAGAGCCAGGTGCTCAAACCTATTTAAACATACGAACTGGGGGAGGGCAAATAACTAGAAAGCTTTTACGAGCTTCTAGTCGCTGAGAGACGAGCGAATTCTTGAGAGGATTCTCGGATTTCCCACAGCATTTGTCACGTACAAAAGCTCGTTCTCTATTCAGATGTAAATACATAAAATTCTAAGAACTGTGACGGTTCCAATGCTTATTCTTTTCACACATTTGCATCATATTTATCTAAAAGTTGCCTTTCGACTTATAAACGGCCGTGAATCAATCGGTAATAGTTATCGCGATTCAAAAAAAAAAAAAAAAAGTTTTTTATGATTAATTTAGAGAGGGGGGGAAAAAAACAATTTTGATAAAATTTTTATTCACCAAAAGGTAACTGACTTTTGTAAGTAATATTATCAGTAACGTTACTTCACAGCAAATTTAATAAAATATTTCAAAGGATTGATGTGTCACTGTTTATTAACTTTGCACTGATAAGCAACGCGTGGGCTATTGGCGATGGATCTCGGTCAAGTGAGCTGACATATCTCTCTCATATAATGAGTGAGCGAATGTAAAGATTATTGGTGCAAGAGCCAGATGTGGCTAGGCTGCGCCAAACATGATTTAAATGTGGTCTAGACGTGAAGAAATTGGGGGTGGGGGGATCCCCAATTGGTTGACAAGGAAGGTTTAAAATAGAGAAGGATTGCTAGGGTATCTGGGGAGCGCGTAACCCGCGTTTACCAAAAACAACAAACCCCATAGGAAAGAAAAGATCACTAGGGTGCCTCGGGGTCATGATGCCCGTACTTACCTGAAGAAAGCATGTTCCTGAGGTCCCCTGCTATAATCCCCAGGGGTAGGGTGCCCGGCTATACACCTAGACGCTGTGTACCTATTTAAGTCGCCTCTTACGACATGCATGGAGCTATAGTGGGACTAATCTGTCATTTTCGGTCACCACAGCGGCAGGGCTTGGAAACTCGAGCAGATTTAACGTACATCAGCCCCGCTACACTCCGGATCTTTAGTGGCAATTGGACTTGAACAAACGACTCGACGAAAACAACGCCGGACGTGGCCACATTTCGAGAAAGAAGGAGTTTAGAAAGCAAGAGCCAAATCTGACTATGTAGCGCAAAACAACGACATTTTTATGTTCAAAATTTAAAATTTTTTAAACAGTACATTGAGATTAAATGACAAATAAAATGGAATGATATATGAGGGGGGAAATATATCGGGATTAATATCGTAAGCATCATACAAAATAATTTTATTTTAGAAAGAAAAAAAAAATAGTATGGATGGGAAGGAGGGGATTCGCTTACCAAATAGATAGATCTTTTCATATCACTCAAAGATTTTACGGAGCATTAAAAATTTGGGAGGAAAAATATTTTATTTCCAATAGAACAAATAAATCAACTCGTGACCTTCATAAAATGTACCCAATTCAGAATTTCACAAGAAACCAATGAACATCAATCACTGTCCCAAAAAATATTTCGTGGGTTCATTATGTTAATGTGCTTTCTATTTTATTTCTATCTCTTACCATCTAATATTGTACATTTATAAATTGAATATTTTACCAAATACAGCAACAGACATACACTAAAAAGGCAAATATTTATTATATTAATAACATTACTGTATGATTGATTTCATTCCAATATAGGAGTAACTAATTAAATAAAATGTTAAGGACATTTATAATGACAAAATAATTCAAGCATATGTGAATTATTGAAGTGTAATAGCTGCACAGACATCAACTTCCGTCATTAGATGGAAAACATTTTATAAACAAGCATTTAATGATTACTCCCTCATAGTGCACCAAATAATGAGACACAAATAAACAAGACTTCATTTGATGAAATAATCTAAGAGTTAAATAAATATTCGGAATGAAAAAAAATAATAAGCCTTAACCTTTTTCGCAGACCTTGAACGCAGGCAATTATACGCGCCCAGCCCAATCAACCAATCAAAATCAACCTTTTGACCTGTCTCGTCACAAGAATCGTTGACGTAATCTCTAAAAGACGTTTAAGTTTCGGCATAAGCCACACTCATCATGATTTTGTTTCTTAAATTAACTCCGATGTTTATTTCTTTAATACAAGCGTAACAGCAGTTAGATGAATCAATTTTATACAATGCATCTTCTGTTTAATAATTTTTATAGAAAATAAAAATGGAAGTTTGTTTACTTCTAAAACACGTTCTCAATTACGTCACGAATGCGGCTTCTAACAAATCAATTACTTTTCCACATATTTTCCATCATAAAGATAACAGAGCTCATTCTCGGAAGATTTAACAAGGCAACCTTTCAGCCCTGTCCTCTCTCCAGTTGGTTCGTTCTAATTTTAGTACGTACCCCATTCTGTATAAATTTATTCTATTGTATCGATTCTGCCACTTCCAGTGAATCCACGTTCAATTTCCGAAATTTGTGCAAATACGTAACTATTGAAGTGAACAGCATCCCCCTGTTTTCATACATAAGCTTCCTCTCAAAACAGTCAGGAGTGAGTGAATGAAAGTTGGGGTTCATGGCACAAGAGCCAGATGTAGCTAGGCTGCGCCAAACAAGATTGAACTGTGGTCTAGATGTGAAAATTTTGGAGGGGAAAAAAAAGGACAAAAATTGGTTGACAAGGAGGGTCGAAAATAGAGAAGGATCGCTAGGATCTAAAACATTTGTTACTGATTTAGTCGTAAGGAGAAGGAGGAAGTGTGGAAGAGGGAGAAAGAGAAATTTATTAACAAATAGGGGCGAAAACAAAGAAGGATCGCTAGGGATGGATCACCCGTGTTTACCAAAGTTAGTAAACCCCACGGGAGAGGAGAAAAAAATTCCTGAGGGAAACTCGGGGTCATGATGCCCGTACTTACCCAAAGATTAGCCTTTGAAGGGAAAGCGATCGAGAGGAGATAAGATTATTTATTAATGTCGCACTTTATTCTCGCTTTGTGTTCGAAAAACTAGCAAGCAAAACTATATGGATGAACAGCTAAAATTTTACTTTTTCAAATTCACACCGAAATCATGTTAGTAAAATGCTAATAAATACCAAAGCGTTGATAGAAAACATTTTGTAATGTTGAAAATGTATAAACAGCAATATTAGAAACTGAGAGCACCATTATTCGTAAAGTACAAGCCAAAGACCTCGAACCCTAATATTCATTTTAATTTGATAATGTGGTGTTTAGTTTAGTTTTTTTTAACGTCACACTAGAAACAACACGAGGGCTATTAGCGACGGATCTCGCAATTTTGAACCACGGTCAAGTGACGAGGACGGCAACCTGAGCTACCCCCCCCCCCCTAACTTGTCCACCACGCCAATGGGAGGACTTTGGGCCCCGACAGATTTAACGTGCATCAGCTCCGGCTACACGGCAGGTCTTAAGCAGCCAAGGATCGAACCCGCGACTGAACGAAAACCGCCGGCCACGAATCCGAAACCATGATCACTAGGCTACCGCGGCCTTGATTATGTGGTGAGGAATACTCTCTACCCGATATATCAAAAAGGCACCACATCATTTGTCGGATCGTTACCTGTATTTTAATTATTTATAAGAGAACAGATAATAAAATTTCCCTTCCTTGAGGAAAATGAGGAAAAGTTTTATGTCATCCTACCCCCTCTCCAAGTTTCATTAGCTTATAGACTAAAATGGAACCTTTTCATTTGTTATGTAACTTTGTAACTCTCCTCTTGCATTGTTATCTACTGATTAGTGCATCACTGTTCAAAAATAAAGTCACTAATAAAGTCAGACCTGTAGGTAACTCGAGTTTATTTGAATTTCAAACCAATCAAAACTACAAAATATTTATTGTCACATCTGTGTAACAATCCACACATACGTCTAAATCTTAAGAACGGTGTTGTAAATATTTACAAAACTGACGCTGATTAATCGGATCCGAGTCCGTATTAGCACTTGAAATGAGGGTCCGGCTCACTGACCGTATGTAGATTCCTCCCAAACTTCTTCGTTGATCACTTCCGCTACACTCTCCCACGAACTTCGTTATCAAAACGTTTCGTTTCGAAAAAATACATTTCCTCAATCTTATTTACTACACTTTCAATTATTCACTTCTAATTTACATAGGGAACGCTTCGTTTATAAAAAATTCAATACAAACAATATCATATTAAAGTCTCCAAAGGTTTAGTTGATGGAAAATACACGACAGAACGAGTGTAAACCTAGAAAATGATTTTTTTTATTAGATTTATGATGGTGTACTCTATATCTAGACTTCCTTCAATTGAGCTCTCGGACAAATGTCGCTCTGATGTGTACACGATGGGGTTAAAGGGTAGAATGAGAGTTATGGCGAAATGGTGAAAACGATACTCCTCTAACATAAACACAATAACATGCAAGATCGCTAAGGTTTAAGAGTTTTAAGTAAATAGCAACACCCTTCATCATTTCATTCGACTATCTACGGGGGAAACTAGTTATACGGTAAAAATCACGTTCAGACGGAGGGAGACAAGTGAAGAAATCAGTGTTCATTCTCGAAAGAGTGAGAAATATTTACAACTTCACAGCTAACCCCGAGTGTCGGTCAAGTACGTCTTTTTGAATTGATATTTATAAGTGATTAACATTTTTTCCCAAAATAACTGATTAGTAACATGAAATTAATTTAATAAAAATATAAACAAGTAATTAAAAAAAAAAAAAAAGTCAATTCCTACTTAGGTCAACAAAGAAAATAAAAAATAACTAAAATAAAATTTTAGTTATTTGGCGGTATTTTGCCAAATGTGGCTACCCTTAAGGCTTAAACATAACGTTCGCGGACTTAACGTTCGGCCAAAAAAAATCGACAAGTTTGGCAATTTTTTAAATTGCCCCAAGTAGTTGGGCTAAATTATATTTTCACCAATTAAAATTAATTAATGAATTAATATTTGAAAAAGCTGTATTAACATCAAGTGTCATACACTACAAGTTTAAAAAATGTATTTGAGCTTGAGTGGATGAATAAAAAGTATTTTATAAACGATTGAAAATTTGAACTAGATCGATATATGAGAGTTTTAACTAATAGTAGGAATTTAAAAAAAGACTTAAAGATAAATATAAATGTCTGTTACAACATAATTATACCATGCCCTGAAAAGTTATTCCATGAATTGGATAATAATGCCTTTATATAATTCGTGATATTATCTATCAAAATCGGATGGGGGGATGTAATTTTGAGCCATCTAACACAAAACTAAATGGTTAATGCTAAGATCAGCTAAATGATTAATGGTAATTCGATGATAGTTCAAAAGTGTCCGTTTTAAATGACAGATGGCGTTGCTAAGGCAATTTGGTGTTACCGTTGAGTGCCCCCAACTGTTAAACAGGACCAAAAGAAATTTGATGCTGATTCATGGTTCGCTTTGATTGGGCAGGAACAGACTGCTGGATCAAAATTTGATTCCGTCATTCTGAGAAGTAATAATCGCCGCTGAGATCTGGATTCATTATACACCAGGCATATACCATTCATTATATACCAGAAGCCAAGCAACAATCAAAATAATGAGTTATTTCCGGTGAATCAGCTCCAAAGAAAGCCAAAACAGTCAGATAGGGTGGAAAAGTTATGGCGAAGATTATTTAGGATATGAAGGGCGTCAGACTTCAGGAATTGTTAGGAAATACTCGCATATTCAATGGACGATAGAGTGACTTATCCTATCCCCAAAACGAATACTTTTTTAACAGCTTATGTATTAATTATAACGGAAAGTCCATAAAAATTTATTCAAAAAAGGTAGACATGCAAAAACTGAGTTATAAAGAGGAGGGGACGACCAAGAAAAGTGTAGAACAACAATTATCTCTTAAACAACAGAAAATTAAAAGGTATCAAAAATTTTAACGTTATATCCGGTACTAATAATTGTATATATTTAAAAATCATTTGATTTCTCTTCAGCCGCTCTGAATAGTATTTTTCTTTCAAATTATTGATTTTTTTGTGAGGACCAGTACGTTCCATAATGACTCCATAACTCGAGCTTTGCTTTTAAAGTACCAAAAAAAAAAAGATATCTAACATTTCAAGAAAAACGATAAATGTTCTTAAATGCATATAAAATCAATCTTGCGATTTATTCAGCATGCTTTTGAATAGATGTTTTTTTTTTTAAAAAAAAAAAAAAACTTAACGACCCTCTACTCGTTAAATAAAAGTTCCTTCATGTCCCATGCCATCCCCAAAATCGATACCTCCACACGCGCGAGTAACAAAAGTTTTTCTGGAAACAAAAAGTGCCGCGTCGAAGTTTTTAGAAGGTCCATTTAACTAATTAGCGAGGGACGGAATGTGAGATAAAAAAAAAGGGGGGGGGGGGTGTGTAAGAGCCGACCGAAATGAAGTCAATTCCTGTCCGAAAAGGTCGCCTTTTTCCAACACTTCAATCCATCCATCCATTCCTTTGACCTAGGGAGAGAACCGGCGGCGTGACGTCACGAAATCGATGACGTCGCCGCCAGCATCGTCTGCTGCTTCTACATCAACGATCGTCTGCCTTCGCTGTAGCAGACGCCCCGCAAATGGCAACAGCCGCGTCTGCCACTCGCGGTAATGCTCACGGTATTCTTTTTTTTTTTTTATATTATTATTCTATTTTATTATTTTTTTTCTTCTCTCTCTGCTTTTTCTTCCCGCCTCAACCTTTTCTTTCCTCCTTCACAGACAAGAAAGAACTCCAGGCGTAGATAAATGACTGCCGCGCCACAGCGGGTTAAAAAATATTTCCGCACTTGCTGATGAAAGCATTTTTAGTAGGGAATGAATGGCAACGTTATTAAACGAACAGAAATAGGGAACGAAAGTAGGTTCATGTTTTTCAATTCTCCGATTGCGTTCGAGATTTTTTTTTTTTTCATACACATATTTTTAAGAAGCTTATCTAGCCTCGCTCTTCTCGGCCCACTCTCTTCTACGACGATGGCAAAGAGTTCAAACTAATCCTTTCCGTCAAGTTTTTCATAAAAAGAGATAAGACCACCACAGAGTTTTTTTATATACATAAATTATTGAAGACTTATAATTTATAATAAATATATGCAAAAAAAAAAAAAAAAAAAAAAAAGTACCCCCCCCCCCCAATTTTAGGTGAATGCCAAATAACAATACGTGTAACAAAAATAATGTTATGTTCCAAATGGAGGAACATTCGGGTACATTAATGACTGTATTTAAAATTCTAGCACCGAGTGCATAAAGACATTCGAGTTCCATCCTCAAAAGCTATATAACCATCACAAAAGGAAATAATTCAAAATCATAAATTTGTTTTTATTGCTGCTAATGCTATTTAAAACATTAAAAAAAATAATAAAAAAAAAATTATTCCAAAATATATTCCTTCAATATAATGCAGCATCTAGAAACGAAAAACATGCGATAATTTTATATCCCAATTTAAAATAACGAATAAGTAAAAACCTTTCGAGAATGTTATGTTTACAGTATGTGACTGAATTAAATTCTCAGCAATATTTTATCAAACAGAAAGAGAAAAAAAAAATACTCTATAATAATCCGCAATAATGAAAAACCTGTTCTGCTTCCAACTCGCGTGCATGCAAAACACATGCGTGTTACACGATTATATCTATTTATAGAATATGGATACATAATCAGGGCTGGAACATGCATTGCACCAACGTTTCAATAAAATTGACTAGCATTTTTGACTGTTTGGGGAAAGGAACCACAAGTTGACCCGATATAGATGAAATTTTACTTAAGATTACAATTAAATTCACATGATTTGCATCCTTTACTTCTTCACTTAAAAAACTACTGTGCAGGAAACTTTTTAATGTTTTTTTACCGTATTAGTCAAGGAAATTCAATTATAAAATTCCTTAGATTTATAATTCTGTAGTAAAGGTAATATTGTAATTCCAAAACTTTTATTTATAATTTTTCAGAAAATTTTCAAAACCTCCAAAAAATACAATTTTACTATAGAATTTCTAAAAATCCAAGGATAAGACAAAAAAAAAAAAAAAAAAAAAATATTTACCCAAAAATTTAAAAAAATTTTTTTTAATTTTTGGGTAAAAAACCTTTTTTTTTTTTTTTTTTTTTGTGCCTAATTTCTTCTAGCATTATAATAAACACAAAATCTGTAATGTTTAAAAAAAATCTCAAAATGATTACGGTTTCGACGAGATATGAAAATTATAGACTTATTGATGAAATAAAAATCAAAACCACTCCAGAATCAACAGAGTTTTAGTTATAAGAAAACAAAAATCCTGATATTAAAAAAAAGCTATCCACGAAAATATTCTTAAGAACGGTAATGAAATACTCCATTTTTGAAACTAATTTGTATCGCTCAAAATAGTTTTTATAAGTATTGCAACTCATACATTATTATTTAACCTTTCCAAGGACACTTTCAGAAATACCAAGAATTCCTTAACAGAATACTAAAATGACGATAAAGAAGAAAATCGACAGTTGATTTTCAAAAAACAGTTAAGTATTATTTATGGGTCGGAGGGAGTGGGACGGTAATACTTTTCAGAAACAATGCAACTAATTTTTAAGAAAAAGTTTAAAAAAATAAATGAAGTCAAGAGGCATAGGATAGACAGTGAATGAGAATATGTACACGAAACACAGTGAATGTGTGTTTCAAATATGCAATATCCAATGTTTCATGAGAATTAAATTTGCAGAGGGGGAGGGGGTATCCGTTTCACTAAAACCAAAAAGTACTTGCTTATTTTTCATTAAATTATTTATTACAAAACAACAAATTGCTTACTTTCTCAAATTTCACTAGGAAAAAAAATGACAAATAAACATATAACATATTTCAGTCTCTAAACTGTTGCATGTTTTAAGCTGTCGTACTTACAATGAGGCTGGGACTACCAACCTTCTTACTTAAATGTTTACGCCTTTCTCTTCTATTTGGAAGAAGTTATAATATATGTTTCAAATATCGAACACCTATTTAACAATGAATCTTAACACGTGTTTAACTAATGAGCAGTTGCATGCATTCAATGAATAATATTTTAATAAATATGTTGCAAAACTGAAGTAAAAAAAAAAACATTAACAAAGTTTCCAGGAACTCATTCATTCTGAAATTTCTATCCCAGAGCAGAATTATGGGAGAGGAAGAAAGAAAAAAAAACGGATGAGAGCTAAAAAGAATGGCCTCGCACGCTTGCCAATTTTTCGCAGATGAACCAGCATTTAAGTGCGAAAGGGTTACTGTAATAATACAGAGAGGGAAAAAAAAGAAAGAAAGGGATCTGGCGTCAAAATAAACAATGTGAGAACGCCAATCATTTTTGTTGCCACATCACAACTCACAGCAATTACCAGACAAGTAAACAATCGTGTTATCAGCTTGCACAAGCGCGCGTCGTCTGGGTTGTTGTAGTGTAGCATTTCCGCCAGATTCAATCCGTCGGTTGAAAAGGAAGAAGAATCGACAGAATAAATAATAAGAATAAAAGTTCAGTAATGAAGATCTGTGTTTGAAATGCCATCGAGCAGTCTTGCAGATCACTGGCGAATGAATGAATTTTTCTAAAACCAGTTTTCACCTTATGGCACTTAAAAAAATGTTGTGTTCTGTTGTATAAAAAAAGGGGGGGGGGCCGAAAAGAATTCTGTATATTGTCTAAATTCGGAAATTGGAAACATGTGCATTGAACTTAATCTTCAAAATTATCCTTTCCACGTTCCTTCAAGACAAAACCGTTAACTCCCCGAAAATTCACAGATATCAAAATATTCTGCCAATTATTAAGGTGAAAAGAACTACCAAATTATATATATCGCAATAATGTACTCGTTCAAAACTTTTTTTAAAAAAAATTTAGTCACCCAAACCTTTAAAGCTGGTATTTTTCTCATTTTTAAATCTGCTCACATTATATTTGCTAGAGGAATTAGAAATTATGCTAACGGATGATCTCCAATTCCAATGCAATTAGAGACAATCGACAAAATTAAGCGCCATTATTTGCTTCAATATCCATTTTATAATACATTTTCCTGCTCTAAGAGTTATTTGGCAAGCAAAAATTTATCACAAAACAGCAATTTAAAAAAAGATAATGACAGATTGCTTGAAAGTTCACTTATTTACTTAAACTTAAAAAATCCTTTGATACACCAGACTTTAATTATTTACATACATAACATCACAAATTACATCTCATTGCAGTGATTTGACGACGCTTGATTTTGTATTAATTTTAACAACAAATTGCTCATAAATAACAATAGATCGTAAATCACATAATTACAGTGCTACATTAAACATTTCCTCCTACTTATTGACATTGGAACAAGGAAAATTGTATCGTAATCGGAATTTGAAAACACTTCATTTCAATTATATTATAAAATGATGGCGTTCATTATTTCGAACATAAATAAAGAGAATTTTGAAACATCGAATGATATGAAAATTAAGCTAAAAAGAGCAATATGAAAATACTATTAGAAAAATGATTCAAGCTTTCCCCACCCCCCAAATTAGAAGTAATTAAAAAAAATAATAATAACGCTGATTTGTTTCAACCTTACAATTATTTAACACTAATTTAGGTGCTATTGATAAATTTGCATTTATAAAAGCTAGTTAACCAATCTCATTAATTCTTAAACTTTGGCAACGTTTGAATTTTATATCGAATATTATGATGTCAAGAAAATTGAATCAAATAATTCTAAAGAGGAAAATCTTCAGAAGCTTGAAAAAATAGTTGTAAACAATGCAACATTCTTATAAGGATACTCATTGAATTTAAAGGACATTAACCCCATTATTTCACAAGATGGAATGGAAGGGCGCTGTGATTGAGTGAAGTGAATCTCCCAGGTAGTAATGGTAGAAGTGGCAGGCGTGCCCGAGTTCAAATCCTGATTTAGTTAGAGAACGTCATGCGGAGTAATGGGAATTGAGGCATATTTAATCGAAATGTGCTTAAATATCTACGTAGGCAAGACGTGTAAATATAATAGTGAGGAATCGGTTCTGTTATCTTCCAACACCATACAGCGGTTCGTAAACGCGAGATTCATTGGCGAAGAGCTCACTATTCAGAGTTTTTACACGTTGTTAGTTTGTTTCTTGAACCATTTTAGCAGTACTGTGAAAACTATGGATTTTTCTTCTGTAAATAAGTACTCCTCTCAAACTTTTTATAAAATTATGTATATGTATTATAAACGTTTTGCATATATCATAACAAAGTGAACGGTAAAACGAAAGTTAAAAAATAAAATGGCAATTAAGAAAATTTAATAATTAAAATACAGTTATACGTGTTTTTCTTCCTTCAGACTACAAATAACATACATTAACGAATACAAAAACACCGAATACAAGAAATTGCAGCCTTTTAAGTGTAGTACTGTATCGATAATCCGGTAGATATCAGACTAGAGCACTTAGGATTACCGAAATGATTCGATTATTGGAAAAATCATTCAAATTAACGCCTTTAAACAACATGAATTATGTATTATTGTGTAAAGTTTTAATACAGAATCCACCATTAAGTGTCAAACACACGAAATAGTTAATATAACAAAACAAAACAAAATTCTGTTTTATGCATTGATAGCACATAATATTTCTACTGAAGTAACTATAAGGCATAAAATGCGACGTGCCTGATTATAGAGGGAATACTGAGCATGTGAGGAGCTGTTAATCTTAATAAAATATGAAACTACGATACACATACAAACACTACTAATGTTATGGTAATTTTTTGCATATATTTATTAAGATAAGGGAATTTAAGATATAATTTAAGAAATTAAGGTTTTCTTTGTATAAATTTGTGATCCCTTGAAATCAATCGATGGTGAAACTCAAGGAGTCCAATGGACACTGGCTAAGATTCCTGCTAAAGTGTGAAAGGGATTGAGATTTGTTAAGCACCTGAATTTGCCATGAGCTCTCAAAGGTTCTTACATGCAAATAAATCAATGTCATTAGATCGTTTAGTGTAAATAACAACGGCTAGAGCATCAGCATTGTCCAAAACCAATGTATTTCCATTTAAACCCGAACGAAAAGGTTTTGGATTGATTTGAAGAAATTGCTTACAATTCAAGCTGATTACCACCTATCTACGAAATAACTAAAATAAATATAACAGTCATCGTCGCAAGTTCAATTAATCACAATTTTCTTTTTTCATATTTCATTCTAAAAAATCATTTAAAAAACTAATACCAAGAAACACCTCAATAAACAGACAAAATCATTCGTATAAATCTTAAAGTTCTTGGTCTTAAAAATTTATGACTGCCGTTTAAAAAAAAATGTACAATTCAAAGCAACAACAAAATTAAAACGACAATTGCCTTACAATTAATACTAATCACGGACATTCTTACCACATAATTTAATTTAGCCAAACGATTTTCACAAATAAATAAATCGAAAAACGAACGCCATTTCCATAATTCTAAACGTACACATTACCATAAAAGAAAGTACGAAAAACACTGGCAAACCATTAACGGGCGAGTGTCTCCTTAACACTTTGCGCTGAAGAAAGTTGCTAATGAAGGAACCATCGCGCGGGAGGCATAACTACAAAAGATGAGACCGATATAATGCGGACAAACGATACACTTCGCCGCAGAGTTAACATCATTAAAGAGACAAATGATACCACAAGTGTCATCCATTACCTAGACATAAATCATGGTTTCTCATCCCGGAGATCACGCGTCTGGATGCCTAATTGAAAAATAATGAAGCCACTAGTTGCTGTTGAGACACGGGGATTATAAATGCGGAGAATGCTCGGGGATAGGTTTCGAATCTGGGACTACAGACTCGAAGAGACACGGTTAGAAGGTAATTAGTTTCCGAAATGATGCTGGTGACGGTTGAATAATAGAAGAACTTATCAAGGACGCTGTAAAATTGAAAGTGGATGGAACCAGGGCTGGACATATGGGGAAAGGGTTCTATGCAACGGGGTCCCAATATGAACAAGAATTGAAATAATGCATTCGCGCTCATGAAAACTTGACAATATTCCTATCGCTGTCATACCGTTCATTTCTTCGTAAACATTATTATGGTAGATCTATGAATTTCGACAATCTTCAAACTAGTTCTTCATGATGTAAATGGTTAGTATTTGTTACTTTTTGACGAAGTTATATTCCTATTCGCCTCTTGTGTCATAGCTAAATTAAATATACTAACACTAAAGAGTCAATAAGTCAGTCAAAGAGACGTTAGTCAGATCTCACACACTGTATTTATTTCACAGTTTAGTACTATAACGACAAATGCTCACCGACTCTCTAAAGTATCGCCCTAGATATATTTGCCTGTTTCACTAGTACCAAATTAACGGAGTCTTACCAACACGGCAAAGTTGAAGCTGACTCCACTTCTAGGCTCCACTATGCCGTCGATAATTTGTAGCAATTCTCGACCCCGTCTTCGACTATAGAACAACTGTTCGACGCTACAGTCACTCGACCTCAATCGTGTGTCTCTCGCTTTGCTTATATACTTTCCTATCTACATCACTTCTCTTTATTTCTACCTGCCTCTAATTTAAATACTCACGTTTCATTTTTGGTTGGGAAGAAGTTGTTATTTACAGCAATCAATCTTATAAGCATTAGTAATATATATTCATGTTTGTAATTTTCTTTTACTTTACAAAAAAAATTAGGGCCTCAAATGGTTCGATAAAGAAGAGAAGCAGAGAAGAGAAGATCATCGATAGAGAAGGTCTACTCTAGATGAAACATGCGAGAAATCTTAAATGCAGAAAAATTCCCCAAGTGTATTGAAAAAATTCAGTATTTTAATAGATCTTAATTTAAATAGAGTGTTTTACGACAATGGGTTACGTTTTAACAATGCATGGGACATCTTAAGTCTGGAAACATTAAGTACAACGCTCCCTCTAAAATATGTTTTTCTACAGCCGGAGAAATCGCAGAAAAATTATTTTTCGCTCTCTACTTCAATGGAATAATACAGACAATCTCAATCCAAACCAATGGATTTTACTACGCTGTTTCGTGTTTGACAACTAAAATGCGTAAACTGTATTAAATTTTATACAATAATACATTGTTTGCTGTTTTAATCCGTTTTCCTATTAGTGTTTTTCAAACAATCGGAAGGTGCTCCTCTTTTCTTTGGATTACCGACAAAGTACTGCGTACACAAATATTTGAAAAAAAGAATTGTGTCCTAGAAAAGAAAGAAACAATGTTCTACACCAAAAATGATTCACAAACATTACTCTTCCTTAAAATAAAATCCATCATTATACATAGACAACCGAAACAATCAGTTCATAAAGGAGCGTGGAGCGGATTATCCAGCGAAATTTGCCATGACTTAAAACTTACAAAGGATGTGATTTTAATACAAGTTTTCCTTCAACAAAAATTGTAATAGAATAGTTCCATATTTCAAATATTGTTGCCTGATTCTATGTTTAGGCTTTCTCGGTTATGACTGAAACATTCATATCGTTAAATCAAAATGTACCTTCAAGTTTCGTATTCAACAAAGCTAAATCTAGAATCTACTATCAGATATTACTATTTTTAATATTGTTGTTTTAAAAAATGTTTCACAACAAATATAGAAATAGACTTGCCTCATTAATAAAATTTTAAAAAGTACACACACAGACTTAATAGTAACCATTAGCACATTTCACACACAAAAAAATAGCGGCATAAATATTTAATATATATATATATATATTTAACAGCGGCATAACCCCACACGATATAAAATGCATCAGAATGCAACATATATTCAGAGGCGCACCAACCAGGACACCTAATAGGCCTCAAAAGAACCTTAAGTTTTTAAATATATCTGCCTATATGTAGGAATACAAAAAAAAAGGGACTTATTATTCTGGGAAGATGATAACTTATACAAGTGCCGTATTTACATTTACAATTTTGGCAGTTAAAATGTTTTTGACAGCGTGTTTCAGTTGCTTGTTGCAAAATGAATTTTTCAAAAGTTGAAGTAGATTAAAAACTATCACTCGTCAACACTAAGCCAAGTAAGACTTAACGGTTAGGCAATCATTTCCATTGAAATGCAGTGACTAATAAAAACATCAATTCTGACTAACCTATAAATAGTTTTTTTAACAAAAAAGTTAAATTTTTTTTTTAAATAATCAAAAAGGGCAGATTAATATGCTTTTTAAATACATGTTTACCCTAAAGATGGAAGTTCTTTTCCCCCTTAAGTCTTAAAATTTCTTGCTTTCTAAATCATTTTGACTACTTAATTTTAATTACTAAATATTAATTATATATTCAAATAAGAGAAGGGACTTCAGAGAGATCCCTCACTGCATATATTTTCCAGTTCTCTTTTTCCACTTTCCCTTTTTTAATAATAATCAAATTTTGTAACTATTTGAAATACTGATACAATTAAAATACACATTTACAAAATCAGAAGCAATACAAAAAAAATTTCAAAAATAATAATAATAACAATGGGGGAGGGGAAGAAGATTACGCTACTTAACTTTTTTTTTTTTTAAAGCAAACTCACAACTAGAATAAAAATTAAACTGCTCCATCATTTTTATGAAAATTACGAATAGGTAAATATAACTTTAAAGTGATTTTTACATCAACAAGAAAATAATATAAATTCATTCCCAGAGATGAAGGGGATTATTAGAGATATTCCCATGCTAATTCAACTGTTCGTGAGCGAGAAAAAAAAAATGACTCGAGAATTCTCGACGAGTCGGATGAAAATGAAATTAAATGAAGGCATATGATTCGACCGTTGTGGACAGATCAATTTCGAAGAGGTCGTTCTAAGGACACTAACATGCCGATCCAAACAGGAAGCGCACAGGTCTCCGTCACAGCGAAGCTATCGCAGACTAACGGCTAGCCACACTGGAAACTGGCTTTGGCACAAGACATGCATATGTATGAGACGAAGAAAGCTCCCTCTTAACACCAACCACACCGATAAAAGGTTCATCGCCAGAAAGTTGAATGCGCCTTCACGAATAAAACTTGGAAATTTCTCTCTCTCCTTTCCCCCTTTTTCCTATAGGCTTTAAAATAGGAAAGGTAAAAAGTCTTGTTGATGCTGCGAATAGTTCTTTAACTTGCGACTGGTTCTTAAGTTTAGAAAACATGTTCAGCTATCTTTTGTCAAATATTTCGAGTCTGATTCACGATCTTAAAAGACATTTTTTCAGACAGAAAAAATTGTTCTAATTCCATGATGTTTTAACACGTATTTGTTTATTATGCAATGTCCTTTAAAATATAAACATTTCATAAATACTCCAAATATTCCCGTTAATAAGCAAAAATAAAAACCAATTTAGCAACGCGATCCAGGAGACGAAATGTGGAACACATTTCAAGCATAAAAATATTTCACAAACATAAGTGAATTTTTTCCAACAACAGATGAAGTTAAAAATCAATTTAGCAATGCAATAAAGGAGACGGAAGAATCAAACTTATTTAAAATATAGAAATATTCTACGAAAACTCCAATTGCTCCCAGTAACAGACAAAATTATACATTCATTTCGCAATGCAATACAATACCCGGATGAATAAGGAACATATTTAATACAGAATAAAAATGGATTGATTCAAACAATGTACATGAATAGTATAGTAAAATAAGAAGCTCTATATACGATAGTGAAGTAGTGACGTTGTGCTATTCGCAATTTTTTCTTCACTAACCTTGAGTACTTTAATTGCATGAAATAACAATTTCTTCCAAAACCAAAATGAAACGTGATTATGTTAATCATATGCAGGTGAAAATGAGGTGATTCAGATATGGTGATATATAAGTTAAGTGAAATTTAGAGGAAAGAGAGAGTGGTTAACTCTGAGTATAGTTCTAACAAGAGGCCGATAATATCAAGAGTTAGTTACCGGTTATTGCTGTCGCACAGGATTTGTCGGAGAAAGAAACATCACTGATAGGGTTTAGCAAGAGCATATTATTTCAGTGATATTTAAATTGGTTGGCTAATCATACAGTCCAAAGAGAGTCATTAAATAATAAATTATAGTAATTAATAAATAAATAGTTCTTGTAGTACATTTGTGTGTCTTTAACTCTAAAATTCAATAACTGCTTGTTGGAAATAAATTACTCGGATTCCGCCAGGAGGCGCCTTGTCTCGTGTGAGTGAGAGCGCACGGGTTCATGGGTAATATTCATCAGAATGCTCTTAGATCTTGACCGCGTAAGGCGGGTTATTACTCTTGACCGCGTAAAGCGGGTTATTTCTCCTGACCGCAAAGGCGGGTTAAATTGTAATATAGGCTATGTGGAAGCCTTCTGTAGTTGTAAATAATGTAAATATTTGCTTATGTGTGATTGGCACGTGGAGTCCTAAAATAAATGTGTAATTTAAATTAACTGCTCTCCCTATAATTTGGACTTGGTGGATAAGACATTCTCCAACACTGCTCTAGTTACATTTAATTGAATTATGGCACAAGAGTCGGATAGAAATAATCATTCGTTACAAAGTTGGAATATAATTTAAGGTAGCAATGGAAGGAGGGGGATAAAAAAAAAAACGTGCATAAAATGTACCCATAACATGAGTAAAGATTTCACTCGTTACAATAATTCTGGCGCGGTTACTTAAAAACACAAGAGAAACAAAAATACAACATGTAGAAATACTAAATACTTTGAACTTCGAATTAATAAATTCAAAATTAAGGTACTCCAAAACTCAATTGAGATGAAAATTTCAAAACACGATTGTTTTCTATCACAATACGATAATTTACTTATAATTAATAAAAATTAATTAATTAACACAAATTATTAAAAGAATGAATTTTACTCATAATTACCACTGTTTACAAAATGAAACAGTTAAAAATTGAAACAACTGAAGTGTAGCTCAGTGGTAGAGCGTTCGCTTTGAATATGAAAAGTCTGGGTTCGATCCCCAGCTCCTCCAAAGGCAATTGCTTCCTTCCTTAATGGCTTTTCTACTACTCTCATTGTAACTATGTCTAGGTCAAAACTTTAAAAGCTTTCTCCCATTTTAAAGTGCTCAAATGAGCTGAAACTTTCTACACACGATTGATTTGAATGATAATACGATAATTTAATTAAAGAATTAAATTTTACCCATAAATTACAATTGTTTACAACCTGAAGCAGTTGAATATTGAAACCAGTAAATTAAACTATCCACTCGTAAAAGGTATAACAAAATAGTAAGGTTTTTTTTAAAAAAAAAATTTACGCAAAGTGTGAAGTTTGAAAGAAAACCCATGTTTAAAAAACTCGTTTTTTACAGGTGTTATTTAATAATTACCTTCTAATTTGTGCCACTTATGATAATCCCGAGAATCCACTTCAAGGGTAGAATATGACATTATTATTACTATCTTTTAAACTACCGTAGATACTATCATCTGGGGTTTTTTTTTTTATTATTATTATTAAGACTTCTAGTATATACGTCATGAAATAGTTATCATAATAAACATGTAACTTAAGTATAAACTTTCCATAAAGCACTAAAGTAGACTGATATTATTACGATAGAGTGAGTGAGTGAATGTAAATTTTATTGGCGCAAGAGCCAGATATGGCTATGCTGCGCCAAACAAGATTAAACTGTGGTCTAGACGTGAAGTTGGAAAAAAAAGGTAAAAATGGTTGACAAGAAGGAGGGTCGAAAATAGAGAAGGATCGCTAGGGTATCCCGGGAGTGCGACACCCGTGTTTACCAAAGACAGTAAACCTCATAGGAAAGAAAAAGATCACTAAGGTGCCTCGGGGTCATGATGCCCGTACTTACCTGAAGAAGGGAAGTCCCTGAGGTCCCCTGATATAATCCCCAGGGGCAGGGTGCCCGGCTATACCCCCAGACGCTGGGTACCCATTTTAGTCGCCTTTTACGACATGCATGAGCTACAGTGAGACTATTCTGTCATCCCCGGTCACCACACGGATCATTATTACGATAGAAATGAACCGATATCTTGGACTTATAATTTAAATGTATTCAAATTCTGTGAAGTACCTCTGCACAAAAGAAGCCATTTCACCGATAATCAAATTAAAAACAGTACTAAAACTATTTATGAGCAACTCCTGAAAAATTTCAATAAAATATGTCGGTTATAAAAGTAATTATGACACAGTTATAAACATTGAAATATCTTTATATCACTAAAATATCCCGATCTATATGAAAATTTTAGGAAAAACTGTCCGATGCGAAAGTGTTACCAAAATTTAAATAAATGCGGTTCGTTTATGATTCCTTGATAAAAGAAATGTCGAGAAAAGGATGGATATTAACAATTGTCACGAAAATCTTATCGACCAAAACACCATTGGATGTTACAAAAATTAAATACTGAATACGAAGCAAAATACAAAACATTCTTTTTGAATTGAAATCGTGCCCTTCCGAATGCAAACACAATAAACAATGTAACTAAACTCTCAATAACAGTTGCCCCTACAGCTTAAGAAACTTTAAAAAAAACATCCACATATATAAAACGCTCATCAATCATTTGCTATTAAAATTCTAACACAACAGCTATATTTAATTCTTCTTTTGTCTGCAGGGTCTTACTTAAACAGACGCTAAGGATATTATCTCTTTGTTAATTAGATCACCCTTTCCAATTTTTCCAAGCCACGACGCTTGGCTTCAGGAACAATGCAGGGAATACAATTACTTCCCGTAAAGAGGGGGAAAAAAAACTATTCATTAAGGGTGAAAATCACAAACCTTTTCTTTCATTTTTATTTTCAAAAACTGCGAACAAAACCATTGTCCCGGTGCGCTTGAAAATCGCATTCGCATACAACAAGATTACTTTCTCCCCATCCCACGTCTCTTTTTTTAAAAAAAAACACCCCAGCGCAGTGTCCAGAGATAAACATGATAGAAATTCAAGCGGCATGCACTATAAGCCAGACTACATAATTTGAGGAGGACGTGCCCTGAATTTGCCACGAGCCCGCTCTAGCAGTTCTATTTTGAATGAAAGCTTCAGCGCCCCAATTAGAAGCAGATACAGCAAAAGAACTAATGGCGATTTCCTTTTGAAGCACCAACACACGAAGCAAACGTGAGTGGCATTTTTAAAAATGTCAAAATCGCAGCCAATAGTCGACTTTCCCAAAGCACTCGGTTGAATATGGGGATTTTTCGGGAATGAAAAAAAAAAAAAAAAAGGAAAGGATGTTTTTCTCCCCTTTTGCCCGACAACGTTGGTTTAACATGAATATGTACTTTGGGCGACAAACCTGATAAAATGTATATCGATTGATTTACTGTGACAATCAATTTATCGAAGGGACCCGAAAAAGGACTTACTTTGAAGTAAAAACTTTTCCTAAAAAGGTTTTTAAAGTGATGAAATAAAGCATTTTAACTTATCAAATCATGTATTTGTACACTTCGCATTTTAACAGGAATCCCAAAGGCGATCCAAAAATAGGATCGTATGCAGATTTGTAAAACAGTTTGTGGCACAGCCATTTTTGTCTCGTCGCCATCTTTACTTAATATGTTTAGTTGAGAACTATCTTGAAACGGCCGTTAGGATTCTCCTCGCTTATTCTATTGTTTTTTTCTGTTCTATAAAAAAAATTATCTTTGCATGACATTTACATATGCGAGAGAGCAAAACAATTTTTAATCCTAAACTTTCCCTCAAAGGTCCGGAAATTATTACTTTTTTTAAAGTTTAGTTTAGTTTTTATTAATGTCACACTAGAAGCAACACTAGGCTATTGGAGACGGACCTGTAATTTTGAACCGCCAAGTGACGAGGACGACACCCGAGCAGGCACCTCCCTCTCCACACCACGCCAACAGGAGGACTTTGGGCCCCGAACAGATTTAACGAACATCAGCCTCGGCTACATGGCGGGTCTTTGGCGGCCAAGGAACGAACCCACGACTGAACGAAAACCGCCGGCCGCTAGTCCATAACCTTGACCACTAGGCTACCGCGGCCCTATTTTTTTTCTTTAAAGACGTATTTAAATTGACATCGAATTGAATAAAAATCCGTACGTTTCCGTGTACAAGACAAGAATTTTTGAAACATTTTCTACGCTAAATTGCAGGGAAACGTCTAATAAACGGATAAGCTGATTTAGCGAAAACCGTAGATACTTTTCCGTTAGTCGCGCTCAAGCGATTAATCGCCAAATATAGCACACATTTTTATTATATCTTTAAATTCATAAACCTTAAGTTTATGATGAAAATAATTTTAAATAAATTCCAAACGGGATTGAAAATAATTTCAAATTATGAGGAAAATAATCATTCTTTTTCAATCAGTGGTTAAAGTTATTAGCGTAAAATCCTAAAATAACGCTTTCTTAACAAATAATTGTTTGGGGCAGATAATCATAAATAAAACACAGAATCGCATTACGGAAACAAAATAATAAATTTTTAAAAAATATAATAAAAAATGGAAGAATTCGAAAAAGAATTGATTTGATTGTTTATTAGCGTCGCGTTTAGAAGCAACACGACAACTATTGGTGACAACATTGCACTTTTGAACCTCCGTCAAGTGAGGAGGACGACCCCCGAGTCGGCGTTTCCCTCCCCAAACTTCCACACTACGTCAACAGGAGGACCAGGTATAAAATGCACCATCCTCGCTACACGGCGAGTCTACAGTAAAATCAGGACTCCAGACCTCGATTCAACGAGTGGATTGATTGATTGTCTAAACAACATGAGGGCTATTGATGATGGACCTCGTAATTTTATACATCGATCAAGTAACGAGAACGACACCTGAGCTGGTATCTCCAAACTTCTACACCACGCATGAGGGAGGAGTTTGAGCCTTGTCTAGATTTAATAATCATCAACGTCGCAGCGGCGAGTCTTTAGTGGCATCAGAACTCGAACCCACGACTTGACAGAAACAACGACGGTCGCGAGTTCTCGACCATAACCATTGAGCTAACAACGACCGGCTTATTAACGTCGCACATCGAAGGAACACGAAGGTCATAGCTGCAGGCATAATAATTTTAAGCATCGATTCGAGGACAACACCAGAGCTGCTATTTCCCTTTGCGAACTTCCACGCCATGCCAATGGAAGGACCTGGAGCCACGAGTGACTTGACTTGCATCAGCCCTGCTACACGGCGGAATCTATGCTTGGGCCCAAGATTCGACGGAAAGCAGCCTGGCCATGCGTTCGCGACCGTAACTACTCGGCTTCCGCGGCTGCAAAAAAAAAAAAAGTCAAGAAGAGCCCCAAATAAGATTTGAATTGACAAAAGCGAACTAGGTGAACTTCAGTCCTATTATCGAAGGTTTCGTAGCACGTGAACTTTTTATAAGTTAAATATTAAGATTTGCAGAGAGAAAAAAAAGTGAAATAAATGACGTATCAAAGAAAGAAAAACCTGAAACACACCAGCAACAATTCAAGGTGAAGTGAATTTGATGGAAAGATTGAGATTTTGATAACCTTCGTTAC
>BMAW01030296.1:35198-93710 GCA_019974015.1 Nephila pilipes | reverse complement strand
GTTTTAATAAACCTGAATAAAATAATGAATTTTACAAAATATGTCGTACTTATTTCACAGTCAGTTCGTTTCGTAATTCCATATCATAATAAATGAGTTTCAAATAAAACATAAGAGTTACAAGCAAATTGTAACTATATACTATCTGTGAACTTTAACGTTATTAACGATTTCCGATTATTTAATCTCACACGAAACGTTTTTTTCAATGGATACATACAACGTAATAAAATTAAACAAACAATCAATAAATCATTAAATCGCACAGATATATCATAATAGAGATTAAACGGTAAACACACAAGTTGGTTTATTTTCAAATCTAAACATTATTATTAAACTGATAATAACTACAAAATACTTGAAAAACATTTTACAATATTGTAACGATAATGATTCATATGAAAAATATAACAATTTTTGTTGTTGTTGTTCTACTCCCAAATTCAAGTATACTTTCTAATGCGTCCAAAAGTCATTAATTTTTAATCGTTCCAATAAAAACTTTAAAAAATAATTTTACTACAACAGAGTAACAATTTGTTTTAATTGGAACAAATAATATTTGCAAATATGTTACATAGATATATCACCTTTTAACTCCACATAGCGGTAGAAATATTCCTAAATCGCCACAATCCATCAGCTATTAAATTAATATATTTACAAAATCATTACAATACCTCAGTATTATTGCATTAACATATTCATTCAAAAATATATTTGTTTACAATAAATCTATTTTATTGTTTTCTGCAATTATCACAACTGCGCAAAGAATTATTTTAAAAAATAAGTTTCAAAGAAAACATATCAGTAACAAGCAATCATCTGTTGACTATAACGATATTAACGACTTCCGGTTATTTAATCTCACATAAAACGTCTTTTCGATGCGTAAACAACATAATAAAGTTAAACAACCGATACTAGCAATTATTGCATTCTGACGTTTTAATGATTAACAATCAAACAAACCAAAATCAACAACACTCAAAAAAGTTTAATGATACTATCTTCAAAATAATGCAAAGTAATTGGAAACCCACTCAACATAATATAACACGCAGCAAATGCTTTTAAAAATCTTTTTTAATGAAAAAATAAAAATAAAAAATAAAGAGAGAGAGAGAGACAGAAATGACAATCGTTAGGGAACTCTTTCCCTCTTTAGTCAAAAACCTAATTCACATCATACATCAATATTCATTTTAAATGGATTGATTGCCTGCAAACTTAAAAATAGCACCTAGTCAGCCTTTGTATTTTACTACGCATTAGTTCTTAATAATGGCGAGTTAATATTTTTATGTATTGTTTTCTATAAATAAGAGTCCCCCCCCCGCACACACAATTTTATATTTATTCTATTAGAAGTAGTTTGGTATAGCACAAATATGAGATTCAAAAATAAGGTAACAAAAAACACAATAACAAGTCTTTTTCAGGCTTAAAATGGAACTAGCATAGTATTACATTTTCTATATATTATATCTATGTTTACAAATCAATATCCCGACTCTGAAGAGCTATAACTACAAAACGGAAGAAGTTACAACCATTTTAGATAATTAAAAATAATAATTTGAAGTTAATATAATTATAAATGATCAATGTGACCAACACCATAAACACGAACGATATCCAGTAGTACGATACTGTGGTTTGTTCATGAAGATGGCGATTTTGCTGCTCATTTGTTATCTCCAGTGTTAAAAGCCCGCCTGTAGAGGGCGTCCAGTATCAGGAGAGTGTAAGACGTCACTCACACAAGCTCCTCAGATCAGAATCAAAGTAGAGTCTGTCGGTATGTAAGCGATCGAATTGACACTAGTGAGTAGGAATCGTACAGTAATACGATCAGGGTTAGTACTCAATAAACTATTGTTTAACAACCAGGACTGCTCCTTGTCCTAGAATTTAAGACAACTGCAAATACAACAGTAAAGAAACACGCGAGATGACCAGATATGCTAACATATAATTGCGTAGATTACCCTAGATAACGCGAAAGATTGAAAGGAATTGTTATTGCTAGTTAAAAAGTTATTAAGTAAGAGTAAAGGAAGACAATTCTAACAAAGCAAAAGTGGAAGAAAGTTAGTCAGTAAAAGTGAAAAGAAAAGTAGTTTAGTTTAAAGTTTTAAGTGAAAAGTTTTCCTAAACATCATTGATCTCCAAGAAGCCCTGATTTACCTTCCAGCTATTTTCTTTAGGGTCACTTAAAAGATAAAACGGTTTTTTCCCCAACGTTACCGGTGGACATTGACAAACTGAATAAAGTGTGGGATTAATTCTAAATCGCTCGTATTTCTGGTAGAATTTGTGGAATAACATTGAACATTTATAATTTTATAAAGACATTTCAAAATTTTTATTATAAAGACATTACAAATTATTCAGGGAGTTCTTGCGAAGAAGAATCTCATGCGATGAAAGAAAACGTTATTTTTAATTAAATACGTCCAAAATGATTGTAACTTATAGTAGTAACTTTTCAAATTTGGGATTTCTTTTCTAAACGCCCTGCAATGCAAAACAATCTCTCAGGTTTAAGTTTTACATCAAAATTAGATTAAATCTCCGACAGTTTACAATAATAACATAATGAACAAACAGTTTCAGTTGAAATCATTGCTTGAGGGTTATTTTATAAGCCATGTACAAATTTAACTGAATTATAAAATCATTTAAACTGAAAACCTCATTTTAAATATCTGGGATTAAATGTATTATGGAATACATAAATATATTCTTTATTACACATTCCATGAAGAAATGCAAACCTTATTTCAACATTTCATTCGCGTAGAAATTCAATTTCGCATTTGAATATTTTAAGCCGCTGTTCCACAAATTTGGCATCTGCAGAGAGACACAAGTTTCTCGAAAAGCGAATTTAAAGCGTACAAAAGGTTTATAAAAAAAAAAACAGACAAACGAAAAATATCACTGCCTGTCCAAAACTGCTCCACTATCTCCGCATTCCGAATGTGTTTCCACAGAGCCCTCATAAATACCACAGTTATGTCAAAATCAATAAGAATGAATTACGGTTATGGTCTTCCACGTCAAAAATTTCATTACAGTTTTCTTCTAAACGCATCTTATTTCCATAGATTTCGTATCCCTGGATCGAAAACGAACTGCTTTTGCTATTATAACAGGACTTTAACGCGCTTTTGGAGCAAAATGCAAATGACAGCCAGACATTTCAGATTGCTCGGGGAGTTCTTGCGAAGAAGAATCTCAAGCGAAGAAAGAAAACTCAGCAACGTAAACAATACGATCCAGACCATTATGAGAACGTGGAGTAGGGGTGTGCGTAAGTGCCATCAAGAAAACATGACGCAAGAATAATTAATGAGGATTGAAGACTTCTCTCAAAGGAGAACTCGCAATGAATGGAATTAGAAGATGGGGTTGCGGTAAAAATTTTCACGCGAATTAGTCTTGTTTTTGAACTGAATTAAACAAATCTTAAAATGCGGTACTCGTGACAAAAATTCAGATTTTTAATTTTATTTTTAAATATACGATCATTGAATTAGTTTGGAAGAAATTAAAACTTTTCTTGGCAATGGCGGACCAACAGTTACAGAGGCCCGGGGTGGAAATCTTCCTGTCGAATGCAAAATGTCAAAATAATTATATAATTAACACTTATTAAATTAAAAATTAATAGTTAAAAGATTTGAAAAACAAAAATTCTTGAGACTAAAGAATAAACTACTTGTGACTCCCGTCTAAATGTGATTTGCATTAACTCCCGTCACTTTGATTCCGTGAGCGTAATGTTAATTCTATGGAATTTCTATTACCGTCCTCGAACTTTTACTATTTTATCTATTTGAAAGCAAAAAAAGTGCATTCGAAAGAGCAAACGCAAGCAAAAGAGCAAACGTCATTCTAAAATGTAAAATGATGCAAGGGTGGGTTTAGTTTAGTTTAGTTTATATTAACGTCGCACTAGAAGCAAAACGAGGGCTATTGGCGACGGACCTCGTAATTTTGAACCACGGTCAAGTGACGAGGACGACACCTGAGCTGGCACCCCCCTCTCCTAACATCCACACCACACCAACGGGAGGACTTTGGGCCCCGAACAGATTTAACGTGCATCAGCCCCTGCTACACGGCGGGTCTTTGGCGGCCAAGGATCGAACCCGCGACTGAACGATGCAAGGGTGGGATTGAATTGTTAAAAATACTTTCAAAAAAAGTTTATAAACATGTTTTTTTTTATCAATGAAAGCAGAATAGTTCCTTATATAAACAGATTAATTTTTTTTAAAAAAATATTCTGCAAAAATTTAAGTATGAAAAAACTCGAAATAAAATCAGGAGAAAAATATATACATCACAAATTTAGTTATTGACAGAATTTTACATGTTATTTTCGAAACAAAAAGAAAAATGACGCAAATTAATAAATTTTTCAACAAAATAAGGTTGAAATTTTCAAAGAACGGTTTTGAATACGCATAAATATCGTGTCCAGCGATCAATACAAAACATCCGATTAATATTGATGTTTTCAAGAAGGCAAAAGTACATCTATAAGTACATTTCGGACAGTACATTTTATCTTACACATTCTTAAACATCCAGGAATAATGGTGTCGCTTTTTTCCTGCAATTAAAACCAACGAAAAACCGAAAAAATTATTCCAAATGGTAAGACAACTCTGAACAAACAAACAAACAAGGTTTAAATAGGTAAATGATGGGCGAAGTTTCTTTATGGGAAATCTCCAGGATAAAAAAAAAACCCGAACACGAAGCCGTGGCAACAAGAACCACGTCGCTCCGAAACAACTTATAATGAGCAGAAGTCACAGATCAAGAAAAAAGTCCTTGGGAAAAAGTAATGCCCAAGGACTCTTCTTTAGGAAAAGTAATACCCGAAATGTTCTTTTTCGAGTGCGTGCGAAGGGATGGGATGTTAAGACAGCATGAGATGGAACGAGGTAATGGTGTGTGTGCCGAAAGATCTTAAACGTCCTCTTGCTTTACTAGACAGAAAGACCATTTCTTTTCCGGCTTTCGCAACCATGGTGCAAGATATTTAGAGACAAGCTCCCTGGCGGAGCGAAGTAAAAATACGTTCCTAAAAAAATCGAACAACTCCGACTTTACAATGGTACTGGACGATCAGTTGGTCTCATTGACGAAGCCGAAACTTAAAAAAAATGTTTCAAGGGTGCTAAGTACTCTAAAAATGACCAAAATACCGAAATAAAATTTCATATAGCTCTAGCTACAATGTTTAGCGAGTTTATTAAATTTTTAAAAACAGTGTGCCGCATCATTTCATAGGCCTTCAAAAATATTAACTGCTTTTTTTTTTCTTGACAGCCATGTACATTAAATACAAAAGCTTTTTTGTTTGTTTGTTAATTGTTTCCAATAGTTTTGCATATATTTGACAATTTTGCGCAAGGAATAAAGGTTTAGATAAATAGATATTTTTCAAAAAAAAAAAAAAAAAAAAAATGAGATAAAGGTGGTTTATATATATATATATGTGTGTGTATATATAAATAATGTCCGGTCGAAAAAAAAATTTTTTAACAATAAATAATACCAGTACACCTTAAACTCATACATAGAACTGCACAAAGAAATTGAGAAAAAAATTATTACAAATATTAAAAATTACATACGTAGTAGAAAACTTCTTTATTTTGAAAGATTTGATATAAATGAAAAATTTTCATAAAATTTTTGTTAGAAAGTGAAGGTCTCCCTCCCCTAAAAATGCTTATTTTATATGTGAGTTAAAATATGATGAATTAAAAAATTTTTCATATATCTAATTTTTAAAAAATGCTCACATAATAATGTGTCCCCTTCAGGAAAAAGTACAACAAAACCGAAGTAAACACAAAACTCACTCTAAAAAAATGTTCGCTTTCCAACCCTTTTCGCATTTTGAATTGAAATCTACATTTTCGAAAGTCGTTCAATAAGTCCTTAGAAAATTCAAGAGATAGCGCTAATAGCTAGCAAGCATTATCACTCACTACACAACTGTCGAAGTCTCAGGTACTCGTGTTCGTGATCATGACGCCTTTCGCACCTCAAAAATTCTTCGTCATAACTTTCCCGGCTGATGAGATCATCCTCGACTTCTTAGGAACAGATTTCCCAGTAACAAGCCAATGTTTATATCTTTGCTTGGTTTCCGATGAAAATTCTGATTTGGCAGCAACAACACCCAATGGTAACAATTCATCTTAATGATGCCATCTATCTTCAAGAACAAGTACTTTTTGAACCACCCTCGAAGATAATTTTTCTTATAAACCCATGTCTATTTTAAAGAAAAATTATGCTCTATTTCGCATATATGGGCGCCTTACTCCTTTTATAAATGCCTAAAATGAGTGTGACTATATCTGAAGATTTTCTTCTCACTAATTCCTTTTGAAAATGCTGAAACAGACATTGGAAACAGAATAGAATGACCGAAATATTTTAATATTCAATCTGTAACTTTAAAAAAAGCAATACAAAAGATTAAATTTGCGAAGTATACACTCAAAAGACAGTATTGCACAATACAAAGCTTGAAAAGAAAAACAGTATAGAAGGTTTTCTGCGTTTAAAATAAGAAAACAGAAATCCTTCAGATATCTTGCAAGAAAAGAATCGAAGCAACGCTTCAAGGACATAAACGAACACCAAATCACAAGGGACATAAAAAGATAGAAGTAGATCACCCCTACTGACATGAATAAAAATTCATATCAAAACAGAAAGGCAAGCAATAACTGAAATTGCATTTTATCTTTTGAAGACATAAATAAACTTCTAAACATAAAAAAAAAACTGTATCGTTAAAATTTCTCATTCTCTTTCATCCTTTCTTTAAAATTATTTTACAAAATCTGATAGTGTAAAATAATTGATCGGAAAATTTTTATTCTGATCCAAGAATTAAGGAATAGAATTTACTCAATTAAGTAAAAATTATTGAGAAATTTCTAATCCTTAAAAGAAAACAGTGTTTTCAATTAATACGCTCACATCTTAAATGTATTCTAAAAAGTAAACCTGTTAAATAATTTGAACTTGTTAATGCTACTTTCACTGCCAAGACACCCAGTCGAAACTTGGAACACATTTTCAGGCAAAAAATTGTTCCTATTTTCACAAAAGTTCGTTACGTTGTAACACGAACACATGCATTTATAATGTAGTATTCTTAAAATTTAGGGACATTCCAAAAATTGCACCATTTTTCCTTGAACACAATCGTTTCAAAACTAAATTAGAATTACATTAAAGAGGAAGAAACAAGAAACATATTTTACACCAGTGAGTGACTGTGAGGTTTAATGGCGCAGGAGCCAAGGTAGGCTATGCAGCGCCAAACATTTGTTAAAATAAATCAAAACATATAATTTATTAAACAGGTAACACACAGAAAGTAGTAATGCAGGTTAAAAGTTAAAAATTCAAATTTGGAGTAAAAAGCCAATTTGTTTGAAAAAAGCAAATAAGTTATGATGGGGGGGTCCCCCACCAAGTCAGATAATTTTAAAACTGATGAATGAAAAAAAAATACATGATGATTAAAAACAGGACACATAATTAATATGTGATTGATCGTGTAAGGAACATGGCAGGAAGGACACTCGGGAGCACCCTCCCCAAATATTTTACACCAGAAATAAAAGGATTCTATTTAGATAGCAATGATTATCATTATAAAATTCATTGCTCGCTAAAAAATAGTGAAATAAGCATTCGTGCGTTTTGTTATCGAAAAAAGTGTTCCAATTTCGGGTCATATTCTATAACATTGCATGAGAGAAGACAACCTTAATAAAATTTGTAGATAGAAAAGAGAATATTCTAGCAAAACTTGAAAACTGGGAAATATATTAAATTTTCCCTTGTCACCCACATCGAGCCAACAGAAGAAAAAAAATGCATCTTATGACAGGAAAATATTGATATATTCTCGCACATGAATGAATTTGCAACGTCTCATCGGAAGGAAGTAACATTAAAGTAAGTCACCTCAATTCATAATGTAAAAAAAGGAAATTTTGAATGTGTACACGAAACGCATATAAAGTGGCTAATTTTCATTAGGATTTTTTTTACATCTTTTCACTAGCTAATTTATTATTCAGATTAATCATATCTAAAGCACGTTCCCTATAAACAAATAAAAGGCAAACAAAAAAAAACCACAATATATAATTAATAATTTATCTATTCCACGGAAAAACTACATTTCAAGTCCGTTACCACATCAACTATCCTTTTCACCATCAGTATTAAAAAGCCATTTATCTTTCAACCAGCTCATTTCAACCTCTCATAATTCCACGATAAACAGTGCGATAAACATTGTTTCTACTAGCTAAGCCATAACATCTGCTCCGTAAATCCCTCAGATAAGATCCAGAAAGGCCATCGGTACATGTCACATTCGCGGATTAAAAGCGCGACGGCTCGTTTTCTCCATTAAGTCGGTGAAGTTCATCTACAGATGTGTACCACAGTCACAGGTCAATACATCGCATATAAGTGGAGAAGGCTTATTATAGTATATACCGGACCATAGGATTACTAGAAAATCACTTATAATAAAGCATTTAAACAGGAACAGCTGCGTTAAACAGAATAAAATTTAATACAATACAACCATATGAAAGGTCAAATGCCCGATTTGGCTGAAACTACAAAAAAAATTTACTGTTCTGTATCGATAGCTCACATTTTCATTGAAATGGAAAGAAAAAATAAAGTCCGAAACATTTGTCGCCGGTGTGAAAAAGCTGGAATACTGACACGCCGGAGTGTCAAAGATCCAAATAATAGAGGGAGTATTGTTTATAATTTTTCAATAAAACCAACACTTTTATGCGGTGCGGCAAGACTAACAAAGAACTAAAAAGTTAAAAATAATTTTTTTTTTCTTCGGCCAGTAAAAAAATTAAAGTTAATCTAAATTTACGATACAACACATTATCAACATAGATATAAAAAAAAAGGTACTTTTCCATTATACCGGGGAAAATCTCGCCAAGTAGATTTTATTGGCGACAACACGCTCCAGGTGTATCATTTTTTACTTTATCGCTTGCGCCGGTATAATGGAAAAGTACCAAAAAAAAAAAAAAAAAAAAAAAGAATTTTTTTTCTATCCAGCTGAAAATTTTTGATCAAAACCTGAAGTGTTGTGTCACTAAGTTATGTCTAACTGTCTACGTTATGATCTCACACAACACTTCAGTTTTTAGTCAAAAATTTTCAGCTGGATTGAAAAATATCTTCACTTTTTTTTTTTTTCATGTAGATAATAAATTGTTGCAAATTCAGATTCGGTTTAATTTCTTTCTTCCGGAAGTAAAACATTTTTTTTAAACTTTTTATATCTTTTACTCCTGCCAGATAGAATTTTTTTTAATAAAAAAATATTTATATTTTCTACTTTTTTAGAGTTTATTTTCAATAAAGTTTTTGCAAAATTTTTATTTTACTAATTTTTATTTTCTTTATCTGTAGTTTCGTATTGCATCCAAACTGAGTCTATAAGCAAAATTTCAAGGTCCTAGCCTACCGGGAAGTGGGTAAAAATTTGATGAAAAGATTTGTGCCAAACTGATACACACAATGCAAGGTAATAAAAAAGTTGGTGAAAAGTGGAGAAGGCTTATTCCGTTATTAAAAAAAAAAGTAATAAATGTCCCAAAAGGCAGTTGATTGTATACATAAGACTTCCTCTCGTGCCTTTCCGACTAGAAAACGAATGCGAAGGAAATAATCAGCCTATTTTAACCAATTATTCCTCAGGCCTCGGGAATGGGGTCAATTAAGGCCTAGCTTATAAGAAGATAACTTTTTTTTCACCCCCGAATTGAAACCAGCAATAAAACACAGCGTTCGCGAGAATTGGCTAGCTACATAGTTGAAAAATGTTTCCTTCAATTCAAACTACAATGTTAAGTAGGTTAATGTACACAGAATAATAGGAAAGAAGCTTACATCTTGATTACCAGCAATTCGAAATGTTTATGTTGTTATTATTCTCTAGGTATAACTCAACTCTTTCAAACATGATACGAGTATAACTTCGATCTCCAAAAGATCCTTAGTTCTGTGCCGTGAATCTTTCACACAAATATGTATAGGTCGAATCAATTCCGTTTAATATTTTACGAGCTACTGCTCATTATTTATCGAAATATTATGCAATACAAAAAAAAAATGTAGTCAAAATAACTAGAAGTAAATATTAGTGGTAATGAGAGAAAAATAGACCGATTTAAATATTTATCTAAATATATATTCAATGTAAAATACTCATTTAAACAAAATTTATGAAATATTCACAAAATGTTGTTTACTCCAATAAATCGTATATTGGTTGATAATTGAATATTTAATCGAGTCCCTTTATAGTGTATATTTTAAAAATAACATGAACAGAAATCACAGCATATATATACAAAAATGCTTCATATTTACCTTCTACGAACAAGAAAGCCATACGGAAACTTACCTGAAAAGAGGAAAAATCATAATTAGGTAAAGCAATATTTATAAATAACCACAGTAAGAAAAACATGTATATTATGAAATAATCATAAAATTCATAAGTAAATCTTTTTTTTAAAAAAAAAATGAAATACAAGAATAATTTCAAAATCATAACACAAAAGAAATGAAAAAATTATGCATTAATGTGAAAATTAAGATACAGTGAGCTTCAAACAAACACTGGACGTTTAAAAGAACGTGTTTTTAAATTACATATATATTACTAAGAAATACAGAGATATCTGGATAAAATTTATTCAACATATTACTTGACCCTTACGCACAAAACATTGCAAATTACAACCATTAATGACGATTTTCGTTTCGAGAAGCCGTAGACTAAAGAAGTTCTATATACACTGACTTCTAAAATACCGAAAGATGAAGAAATACTGGGAGAAATGTATAACTCAAAATGATGACTTTGTAGGGAGTGAGTGAATGCAAAGTTTATTGGCGCAAGAGTCAGATATGGCTATGCTGCGCCAAACAAGATTTAATTGTGGTCTTGACGCGAAGAAATTGAAGAAAAAACAAAAATTGGTTGACAAGAAGGATCCCTAGGGTAACCCGGGGGGTGCTTCACCCGTGACTTTGTGAGAGAGAAGTCTTCAGAATTATAAATTAAGTTTTCTATCTCGTTTACTTTTTTAATTATAATAAAAACTAGGCGATATCCCGGAATAATAATGTGTTATTATTAATTGTTTATTGAAGTGTGCAGAGAAGCGACACGCGGGGTTTTGGCAACGGATCTCGGTAATTTTGAACATCGGTCAAGTAACGAAGATGATACCTGATCTGGGACCCTACTCTCCAAACTTAACCATTTCTCCTCGCCATCCCATTCTCCTTCCCTTAAGACTCGACAGATTTAACATGCCCACGACAAAAGCAGGTTATAAGTGGCCTCAGGAGTCGAACCCATGCTCGCAATCTCACGACCATTTGGCCTATGATTCTAATTATTCAAATGACATCAAATAAAACTTTATAAAATGAAACGGTTATATTGAAGCTGCAATATCTATTCACGTCAAGGCATAAATATTAATCATTTATAGCCCAGTGATTCCGTAAACGTTTCTAATCGTCACGCTTAATTGTCGGGCAAATAGGAGATGAATGCACGCCCAATTACATAACGAGACTATGAAAACAACTCCAATCTCTGCCGTGCAAACATAAATCAAAATTCCGACTCTTTCAAAAGCCGCGTGCTTTAATTGAAAAAGGCCTCCTACAGCGACAATCACATTATGCAAACACCACAATGGGAGTCCCGGCATCTTTTAAAAGAGTCCGCAGACGGGAAAATTTCACGCCGAGTGAAATCAATACAAAACTTCCAGGAAAATTTTCGCGGAGGTTCATTCTACTCATTACTCCGACGAACTTTTCTGGGAAAACGCAACAGCGATAAATGCTCTCCGAAACGAAAACAAAACAATTTCAGTAATTTATCCTACGGGGGTTTGGAAAAGAAGAATACGGCATTCACACAATGAGGGCGCCCGCCGAACAATCCTCTGTTCGCCCATATTAAATAGATCAATAATCCGACCCATTACGGAGCAGTTGTTAAAAGCGCCTAGGGATCAAGAGAGCCAATGTTGAAACACGCGATGTTTTAACGGATGTTGAACTCGAAGGGATAACATTGTGGCGGCGAGATGCCCGAGAAAACCCCATGCACAAATTAAATTACACAACTCGCAGGACGCTTTTATCCTCTCCTCTGCCCGCAGAGAACGTTTTTTTTTTAAAGGAAAAGAAAATATTCAAAAGATGAAGTTTGGTTTTAAATTAGAACGAAACATATCTCCCATTAATTCCTTATAATATCGCATCGCTAACCTGCATATAAATTTCACATATCTTCTACGCTTAAAGAAATGAGTATTTATTATATCAATATCTAGAAGATCCTTACAAGATATTCTTCATCTTTTGACATTTTTTTACTGCAAAAAATAAAGGTTTTTTTTAAAAATATTTTTTTGAATCAATGTTGTTTTAGTGTAAATTTAGTTTAGTTTTTATTAACGTCGCACTAGAAGCAACACGAGGGCTGTAGGCGACGGACCTCGTAATTTTGAACCACGGTCAAGTGACGAAGACGACACCTGAGCTAGCATCCCCCCTCTCCTAACATCCACACCACGCCAGCGGGAGGACTTACGGCCCCAAACAGATTCAACGTGCATCAGCCCCGGCTACACGGCGGGTCTTTGGCGGCCAAGGATCGAATCCGCGACAGAACGAAAACCGCCGGTCGTGAGTCCACGACCTTGACCACTAGGCTACCGCGGCCCTGTTCTAGGGTAAAAACGGATATTGTCGGTAGATTTCGTAAGCAACGAGGACGACACCTGAGGTGGTATCATCTCATTCTCCTTTCCACACACTGTGTGTGCGCGGTAGCCGAATAGCCATGGTCGCGGGCTCACAGCAAGTGGTTTTCGTCGAGAAATGGGTTCGAATCCTGATGTTACCGAAGACCCGCAGTATACCGGGACTAGTGCACATTAAATCTGGTAAAGATCCTAAGTCTTCCCGTTGGCGGGGTGTGAAAGTTTCGAGAGGGAAGTGCCAGCTTAAGTGTCATCTTCGTCACCTCAGCAGGTGACTGAGGCTAAAAATTATGGGGTCCGTTTCCAATAGCTATTGTGTTGTTTCTCTCTCTCTCTCTCTCTTTTAATGACGTTATATGACAATCAGAATCACAATCTATTCAAGAGTTCAAGTGAGCGATAGTGAGTGACAATATTTTAATGGCGCATTTAGTTTAGTTTAGTTTTTATTAACGTCGCATTAGAAGCAACACGAGGGCTATTGGCGACAGACCTCGTAATTTTGAACCTCGGTCAAGTGACGAGGACGACACCTGAGCTGGAATCCCTCTCTCCTAACTTCCACGCCACGCCAACGGGAGACCTAACAGATTTAACGTGAGACCTAACAGATTTAATTTTAGACCCTAACAGATTTAACGTGCATCAGCCCCGGATACACGGCGGATCTAGGCAGTCAAGGATCGAACCCGTGACTGAACGAAAATCACCGGTCACGAATCCGAAATCATGACCACTAGGCAACCGCTGCCACATTTTAATGGTGCAATACCCAGATTAAGGCCATGCCGGGACAAAACAAGGTAAAGCTGTGAACTAAACGTTTGAAAAAAGATAAACAAGTAAGGAGGATCGGAAGTAGAGAGAAGGATCGCTAGTGTGTCTCGAGGGAGAGTCGCCCATGTTCACCAAAGACAGTAAACCCCATAAGATAAAAAAAAAAAAAAAAGGTGTTCCGGGTCATACTTATTACCTAACGAAAGCAATGCCCTGAGATTCCCCAACCTGGAAGACCAGTCCCTGATATAATCCCCAGGGGCAGAGTGTACACGGCTATAACACCATCCAAACACTGGGCACCCATTTTAGTCGCCTCTTACGACATGCATGAGTTATAGTAAGATTATCTTTTCATACCCGGTCACCACACAAGAGTGACCGAGGTTCAAAATTACGAGTCCTGTCACCAGTAGCCCTCGTGTTCCTTCTCTGGGCGACGTTAATAAACAATCAACATTTCGCACTATGCGAGAGCTTTAAGACTCAGGTTAACACTCAGTGAGCGGAGGTCTCGTTGTGCAAACAATTTAGGAGAGGGCGAATTTTTAAGAAGGAGAGCAAAACTAATGATTATTGGAGAATAGTAATAAAAGTAATTAATTTTCCCTCACCTAACCCAGTAATGTGACCTTTATTACTGTTTTAAAAAATTATACGATTAAGTATACGCAAAATTATGATGGAAGGTTACAATCGTAATAATGGGGGGAAAAAAATTGCAAAACACGAAAACTTTTTCACAATTTATTTTTCAACACTAGCCTTTTAGAAACTAATCAGTCTTAAAACAAACAAATGTTTGAAATGTTTTAATTTTGATACCGCTTGAAACATGTACTCCTGAGATGGGTACACACACAGCGGAATTTACATATGTTATTCATCTAGCTACGAAGTCTTTTCGATGCGCATTCAGGACATTTCTTTTGTAAATTTTGTCTGTTTTCGTTACCCACTATTTTCCCCCTACACAAGCTTCCTCATATCCACAGGTATCTTCCAGAGAATCATATCGTGAGAGAGGATACACTGATGTCCGTTTCGCAGCATTTGACGTGAATGGTCTAATATCTTCAATCTTTTAAGTGCGTTCAGTTATTTGACCTGTGACCCAATGCAGGAAAGCTTCGTGCAGAAACGTTTGAATTATTCACAGCAAATACATCAAGCAGAGCACACACAAGTCTACGAAGTAAATAGTAACTGTTCGATTCCAATTGGTGGAATTACATAACATACAAATAACACGACAGGTACCGATTAGCGTGATTTCTACACTTTTCATTTTTCTATTATAATCGATCGATGCGTTGGTTTTTATGATTTTTTTGGCGTAATTTTTTATGTGATTGCACTCTAGCTAATATTTCGCGAAAAAGATGAGATCCGCAAAACAATTAATTTGGCAGGAAAGTTCAGTAGACAATCACAGCAGTGGAATCAAGACACCTCTCGCCGGTCTTGACCCCAACACGTCCCGCCGTTAAAGAATTGATATATTTGAACAATATTATTCGAAAGGAACTGTTTGAAAATTCTGGTATCTTCATACGATATTCGTTTATAGAACAGATTTACAGGTTATAAAGCCACTCGGTATATGCTATTAAACGATCTAGCATTATCTGAATTAAATCTAAATTTCGCTTCAGTGCATAAGTTGAAATTGTATAAATGGCTACACTGAAGGCCTAGAAAGCGGGTTTTATGTCAATGAATCAGATAAATGAAATCTAACGCTGTTGCGAAAGGGATTATAAAACCTGCTATAAATTATACAAATTGATCAGAGTAAATTTTTTTACAAAAAGCGACGGTGCAAAACTATTTGAACACTTAGAACCGACAAGCAGTATTTTCACGAATCGAAGCGAAAGGGGTTTTTACTTACTATAAACTTTTATTTTTATCGTTATGATATTTTAATATATAATTATACGATATCATTCACTACTCTGCAATCACTGGCACACCCCAAAAACATGACCTTGGCAGAGGATGATGAAACGTAATAAATGCAAAAATCTTCTGATATGATTTGTACGAGTAAAAATGTAATCATGTTCCAATAATCTTGCTTACTTTCATAAGTCTAATTCCATTGAATTGTTTTAGCAGTGATATGACGCTAATACCTTCACTTTTCTTTAATGTTTATTAACGTCGCACTTAGAAACAACACAGAAGTCGCAATAGCTTAGTGGTTATGGTCGCGGATTCGCACCCGGCATTGCTTTCGTCGAGGCGTGGGTTCGAGTTCTGATGCTTTTAAAACCCGCCATGTAGCGGGGTTGATGCACGTTAAATCTAGTAAAAAATCCCAAGTTTTAGTTTAGTTTAGATTATATTAACGTCGCACTAGAAGCAACACGAGGACTATTGGCGACGGACCTCGTAATTTTGAACCACGATCAAGTGACGAGGATGACACCTGAGCTGCCCCCCCCCCCCCCGAATTTTCGCCCCCCGCCGGCGGGAGGGCCTCGAGCGATGTAACGTGCAACGTGCATCAGCCCTGACTACAGGGCAGGCAGCCAAGGATCGAACTCGCGACTAAATGAAAACCGCCGGTCACGAATTCAAAACCATGACCACTAGGCTACCGCGGCCAGTCGAGATCCCAAGTCCTCTAGTTGGTGTGAAAATTTGGAGGGATGGGCTTTTTCTCGACACTTGACTGAGGTTCAAAATTACAAAGTCCATCGCCAATAGTTCCCATGTAGCTTCTACGTGATGTAATTGAGCCATTAAGATCCTCACTCAAAAGATGCAAAGGGGGATGGGTAAATCAATTTTTTACTCCTAAAAGGATAGGACAACATTTTCCCTTTTATATTACATCATCATTTTTTATTTTTACATATATTTCTTTACTAATTTTGCGATGCATAAATAAAAAAAATGTAAATAAATAAACTACAACTATCGTAAAGCCGTTATACGAAACTATCATCAAAATTTAAGTACGCCATTTTATAGCAATAGGAAAATAGGCAATTTTCGATATCATGATTATATTACGGCACCACGGGAATTTGAGCCTAACACGATTTCGCTCCCCAATATAAATACCAAGATCCCAATTTTCCAGTATCCCAAGGAAAATATACCCCAATGAGATTTATATCATCCCCTTTCCCTGTGACATGGGCGCCCTAATTTATGATTCCACGGAATGTGTGCAGATTATCGACTAACTGGAGGCCATAAAAATCTATCGCGAGGTATAAAAACGGCAGCACAAAATTAAATCATCACTGATAGTTATTATCGTCCATCGCAGGAATGAGTTAAGGTCATTTGAAAGACTGTTCCACCAATGGCTGAGAAAAGATATTTTTAGTCTCTCCCTCCCCCCTACTCCCCCAATTCTCTCGAAAATAAGTACTTTACAGGAGAGTGCAAAGCACAACCGAGAATAATTTACGTACTACTCTCATATCGTTTACCTTAAACAGGTAATTTTTCACGCCACCATTTATATTTTGTGCCTGAAAGTGAGTTGATTTTAAAAGAATTGGTTCTGAATGGCAGACCATGTACTTTATCTATTCAAAACGTATAAGCTCTACAATCTTTCACCCAAACTAATAATTTTAAAAAAATCGACTGCGAATAATAGAGTTTATCTAAAAAAATTTGCACAGATTTATGTATAACGCGACTGTGTGGAATTCAATTTGTGACAAATTTCCAACATTAACTCTGCGTCGATATTGAAATCTAATTAAACAGTTATAGTTCAAAACTACAACTGGAGATATGTAAGAGAAGAACAACACAATTATCTATCAAAGAATACGTAAGGTCACTCTCTCTCGAATGTGTTTTAATTCAGTCACTTTAGTTTATATTCTAATAATAAAGTCTTAGCTTACCAAATCATTCGTTCCTATTTTCGAGTCGAATCTTATTACTTAAATTAGAAGTCGCTTAAACCCAAACGATTAATTACGAAGACAAATATTTATCGGATTGTCTGTGTCCCTCTTAGTTTTCAATTCTATTTCACTAATCTAACTCTAATTCAATTCACTGCACTTCTTATCTTCATCTCATTTACCCAATCACGTTTCATTTTGGTTGGGAAGACACTTATTTTTATACAATTAAAATTGCCAAAAAGTCCCCGAAGTAAATGAAGAGAAATTCGCGAATAGCCCTACGCCACAAATTTTCATTAGAAATCTTTAAAAGTTACTATTAGGAATGAGAAATCGAACTTAAAATAGTGGGATCGAATTCAACCCCCGCCCCTTGAATAAATTTCACTCAAAAATTTAAGAATTGTTTCTCATTCTATGAAGTACAGCAATCAGTAATAAATTCGTGAAATGAAAACCACAATTTTTTTTATCAGTGAGCTTTTATTTTTAAAGAAAAATAATGAAGATAATAGAATTATAATATTATAAGCAAACACACACAATTTTTCCACACGAAAACATCGAAATGATAAACACACACCTGGCACCTTTTAAAAAAAATGAACTACCGAAATTAAAACCTTCCAACTCTTAACATTAATTCAAAACAAACATCATTATTTACAGCCAAACCGTAGACAGAAGTAAAAACAAAACAAGAAAATAAACAATCAAAAGATGCCAGAGGCTCATCCATCTTTTTTTTTTTTTTTCCTTTCTTTCGCATTTTGAAAGGAGAAATAAAACTACTATCTACTCTTCTCCCCCCCCCCTTTTCTAGAGAAACAGGATATAAAAAAAAAATTAAGCTTTTCGTAGTTAAAAAGAACAGAGAAAGAAGACAAAAGAGGATTTTGAAAAACAAAATTCCTTTGCGACACTATTGGTGAAATAATTGAAACGTTGTTCTTGTCAGCTGATTCGAACCGAGACTTGACTGAATTACAATCAGACGGTTACAGATAACACCACCTGGATTCATTATTCTTTCCAACTCATATAACTAAGAAGCTAGGACTGTAAACATGGGTTATTTGTAAACCTTCCCGAAACTAACGTCTGGATTTAATTTCCAATTTTATAATTAAAATTCCAACTTCTTTTAAACAAATGAAACGTGATTACGGAAATTCCATGAACTTGAGAAGCGTAGTGGATTGAATATATTGGAGTTACTAGTGAAATTAGCAGTGAGTAATCGGAAGTTGGCGTTCGATAGTTCTTGTGCATTAACTTCGCACTGAGTACTCAACACCAGGGCTATGGGCAGAATACCCAAGGGGACCGAGCTCACCCAAAGGGTAACCGGACCCCCGGGAAACAATCACCCCCGCACTTAGCATTTATTGACAAAATAACATAAGATTTACATAATTTTGAAATAAAGGTTAAACAAAATGTACAAGGTATTTGCACAACAAAAAATATACATGACAGAAACACAAGAAACAGTTGAAATTTTCTTACAGAAACAAGATACACAACAGGTTAAATAGCACACACAATACAAAAACGTCCACAAACTCGTAAGCAAAAATGAAGTATTAGGCAAAGGTGTGAACATATATACAAGACATACAAGGGATGAAAAAAAATATTGAGAAATATAATAAAAGTTTGAAAAAATTAATAAATTTGTTGGGTAATTTTACGAGCCGTAAGTATACAGGATTTAAGCTTAGAATATAAGTAGGGATTTTCACACACGGACCTCAGCCAAATAGGTTTCGCTTCAATAACAGGACATTTTAAATGAAAATCTCTGGTAAAAGGGCAAGAGAAAACGTAGTGGTCAGCATCTCCAACAGAGCCACAGAGATATAAATTTGTACTTTTTAAATTAAAACGATTTAAATAAGAAATGAAGGGACCACCATGACCGGTTAAGAAGCGTGTAATAAAACTAGAATTTGTAAAAAACTCAAATTTGGTCTAGAAATATATGACTGAACCCGAATACCAGTATTACAAGTTGACCACCAGACCTCCCAGTCAGGGCTATGGGCGAAGGACCTCGTAATTTTGAGTCTCGTTCTAGTGGCGAGGACGACACCCGAGCTGGCACCTCCCTCTCAAAACTCAACACTGCACGCCAAGGGCAAGACTTGAGACCTCTACAAATTTAACTTCCATCCGCCCGGGGTCTTCAGCGGCATCAGGGATCGAACTCATGCCTCGACAAAAGCCACCGGCCGTGCGTCTGCTGCCATGAGAGAAAGTGATAGCGATCTTGCATCGATAACAGACTGACGAAAACAGATAATAAAAGCACATTTTTTTCGCTTTAAACATTCAATAAATTTTGCAAAAAAATTTTCTAACATCCCGGTGTAAATTGCCGATTTATCAATATCGAGTAAATACAATAGCGAATTTAATGCACAGGAATCAACACAATTTGAGGAAAGAAAACATTTCGTTATTCTGAATTAAACGAAAATTCATCAAAAAACAGGAACACACTAACATACGAAGAAGAAAAAAGATAGAAACTGTGTAACTAACTGCGAAGCTGAGAGTTCCATTCCAACAAGTAGAAAGTATCTCCTCATCAGAGCAATGTATCACATAGATTCACATTTCAAAGTATAAAAATTGTTTGACTAAACAGGTTTCCATTTAACAGATTTGATTCAGTTGCGTAGCAATTAAATATTTTCAAAAAAATGATCCTTTGTTTTAATTTTAAAAATATTTTCACACATAAACATATATTAAATGTTAAAGTTACATATACTTGTGATTGTCTATTGCGAATAAAGGAAACACAAACGTTACTTTCAACATAAACACTAAATTCCAAGTTCTTTCGTTCTCAATTACTTCCTTCGTCAACATACCTTTATTCCCAAGAAACCAATGGAACACAAATTCACATTTAACTATTTTCATTGTACCAAACACACGACTCAACATTAAAAATTTAAAACTAGAGTCGTTCGTCTCCCTCAAACAAATTTCGGCCATGAAAGAGTTTAATTTCCTTTCATCAACACACCCCAACAAAACTTCAATTGCAGGTCTTAACGAACGCATTACCAAAAGCTTCCAAACACGGCACAAAACAGTAGCAAAAATAAACTCCATAACTACGCTGAGGAAATTGCCTCACCAAAATTCCCGAGCGAAAAGAAAAATCCCAACACAACCTCCATCCATATTCATGAGCCTTCATGCGCCTTTAAATAGCAGACGAATAAATAAAACGAAAAAGATTTTAAACCAGGAAAGTCCCCCTTCATTTTCTTTAACACACACAGACCGACGGTTAGAAAGAAAAAAAGCAAAACGAGCGGGCGTGATATGACATATTCGTAGCAAAGAGAAAAATGTTCTGTGGTGATATACGATAGTTCTTCGATATAAAAGCAGCCGGTCGAGTAGCAGCGGTGTTGTGTGCGTCCGCGCGTACAAGTTTCAAAAGGCGGGTCAGACAAGGTCGTTTCCTTGTATGACAGCACAGAGGTAATTAATTGTTTTGGCTGTTTTTCACCAGCCATGACAGTTCGTCTGTCTCGTCTCCTCACGTTTTTGTTCACTTTTATCTTTGCTTTTTTTAGATATGAGGTATGTGCTTGTTTTGCGCCGATGCCAGACGATGCGAAGAAAACTTGCCCCCTTTTTATTCATTTGCTTTTTTTTTATATCATCGGCATGTTTACTTGTTTATTTTGTTTTAAAATGTTGCAAAACTAGTCGCAAATTATAGTTATTTCTACCTTTTTTTTTTTTCCCCCGCTTTCACTCCAAGGACTTTAGTTTAAATTTCTCGCTTTTCTTAATCTCCCCCCCCCCCCCTCGGAAAATGAGAAATGAATGCGATGGACCATGTCAACAACAATGCTTCAAAAAAATTACACAGGAAAAAGTGATTTGTTTTCGATTCCAAAACAATTATGCCAGGGGAAAAAATGGGCCGCGAAGAAATATAGGTATTTTTTGTTGCATGATTCTTTCGAATTATTCTTTTCTTCTACAGTCAAATATAATTTTTACTTTTTTTTTTTACTGAATTATATTACGTTACAATGAACTTTGATTGTCGTCGTTTTTGTGACACTAATAATAAATTAATTTCAAATCATTCCAGATTCTTTAAATGTAAACAAATCAACTTTTCAACCCTTGATAATATTAAATTAATTGCGATATAATAACAAATACTGTTGATAAAAATTCTACGCCCAGGATATTAAAAAAAAACAATTTATTTGTATCAAACAATAAGATTGAAATAAAAACAAGCGTCGGGAAAAAAAGATAAAAAGCAAATTATATGCAGTGAATTATAGGAATAAATTATGTGTGTGTGTGTAAATCCCATAATATAGTACAAGACTATAAAAAAACCATTCAAAAGTATACAAGTAATATTATCCCATTGTTTTAAAAAATAATAACTAAATGCTCTCTTACATAGATATGACGAGGAAGAAATTTTGCTGGAAAACGACTTAACAGTTTATTCAAATTTTGTATAAAATAATAAATATAAAAACAAAATTTCTGTAACTGGAATTAAAATAATTATACACTCTGCTCCAATGAAACAATGAGAACAAAATATGCATTAAAAAGAACAAGAATTCTTATAATGAGGTCCAGAATTCATCTGAGGAAAAATCTACGCCGAGCTTAATGTTAAATTGATTTTCTTCTTTTATAGGCTTTTGAAATAATTCATGTAAGGAAATTGAAATTTATTTTACATTGAAATTAATTTACTTGACAATTTATAATCGTTCGAAAAGGTAGAAAACAAATGAAATCCTCGAATGTCCCATCGGCCGATTGTTTATTAATGTCACACTTAAAAACTACTATAATCACACGTACATTGACAAAATGACACCTTTACAATAAACAGTAGATAGATCGAATTTTGCTATTCATGTAATATTTCCATAAATTGGTTAATTTGAGTTACAATTTAGAAACACACACTGGAAAGCCGTTTAAAAAGGAGTTAGAATCAACCAGTTTCTTTGTAACAATATTTTCTATTTTTAGAATGAACGAAAGTCGATGCACATTCTTAATAATAAAGATCTTTTTTATTTAACATATTGAGCCTCTTGGATTGTGAGATAAAAAAAAAAAAAAGGTTTTGTAAAGTTTTTCAAAGTATTTAATTCTTAACATAAGTTCTTTTAAAGATTTAAGATTCTATACATGTCGTGTTTAATACATTGTTTTCGACAAACTAAAATCCTCACCCCTCTTTTTCAATGTGAAAATTTATTTGAATTATAAATACATTCTAAGGTTACTAAAAAAAACTGTACCAATACAAACTGAAAATGAGAAGCCTTATATTTTCAAAATCAAAGCTAAAAATTTAGAATGTTACATATCTCATAATACAATTACCGTATTAGCCAGAATGTAACGCGATGTCAAAATTTCTCACAGAAAATAGTTAGAAAAAATGAATTTAACGCGATCCATTCATCTTACATAAAAAAGAATTCAAAGAAAATATAATTAAGTCAGATATGAATTTATTTAAAATAATTAATAACAAGGTTACATTCATGGCAATAGAATTAAGCAACGTAAAATAAATTAAGGCAATATTAAAAATTAGGGAAAAGGCACGGAAGTAATAACTAAAGTTGTTACATTCTATTACCTAGACGTAAAATTTAGCACGTGCCAATATTTTAAAGGGAAATGATTAATCAAAAAGCATCGAGCTAAATACAGGATAATATGGTAGAAGTTCTTAAGTTTATCGTGTGATATCGCTGCCCTTGCGATAATTTTTTTCCTCCAACCTTTATAACAAGAAAAATGAATGACAACTGATTCCACCCCACCCCCCTCTTCTTTTCAGAAATAATGATTAAACAACGGGAAAAAAAAAATGTACTAAACCCAAATATTTTCTTTCAGCGTTTTTCATGTATTTCTTACAACGTAAACTGAACATCCAGACACTCTTCATCAACTCATCAATAATAAATACCTACTCGATAAATAAAATGTAATTAGTACAGCATTACGATGATAAAGACAGATTCAACTCCATTAGAATAGTTCAAATCCAGTTAATTTTATAAACCTAAAAATTGCACGTGAAAAATAAACCAAATAAAATTTTACTTGGTTTACAAAAGAATTTTACACATGCAATGAATATTAAAAAAAAATCTGTTGCATTAACTCTCATCATTAAAGAATTGATAGATTTTGAATAATCGTACACATAAGAAGGCTGGTTCAGCCACAAGAAGAAAAGGGGGTAAAGGAGGGAGGGAATGAAGGTTCGACAGTCGCACCAGAATAAATGCGGGCGCGACATTAAAATTTCAGCGCAGTTAAGATATGCCAAAAATCGCACTTCTCCGAAATTTATCATGTGCCAAAAGTGTCTAAAAATAGGTCCACTCGGCGGGAGTGGCCAAATACCTCTCGCTGAGCTACTCCAGCGGCTACGAACAAATAAGACAGCAACCAATACATCCTTATGAAAGACGAGGGGGGAATGAGAATTCGCTTTTCTTGGGAGGGGACAGGTCTTAAAAGTGAAATTCCAAATACATCAGCAGTTTAATTTAAGCAAAATGCTACTTCTTTATGCACACTGCCAAATAGTTGCGTTGTTTGAAGATCCCTCCCCCGGGTGTTAAAGAAAAAGATCCTAATCGGGAACATTTTTTTCGGATGAAAAAAGAATGCCCCGAGATTAATAGTTTCATTGAGACATGCACAACACCGTGTTTTAATATACTACTCTCACTTCAGCCGGAATCAATCCTTTTCCATATAATACATTCTATGCTTTATCTCTTCATCTCCTAAAAGTCTATGCGTTAAAGTAGCAAACGTTCTTGAAATTTGCGAAAAGCTGTGAAATTATTTAATGTTTCCAAATTTTTTTACGGACAGAATTACTTTCCTTACAACCAAACCAATTTGCATGATCGAAAGGCATTTTTTACGTGAATAAGTATTGCGAGTTATGTTTATTTGTTCATTAAGGGTGTAAAAACTAGTCGCTTCTCGTTCTTTATTTCGATTCATTTTATCCGTCAGAAATATCCATAAAAAAAATCGAAGTTCAGTCAAAACATCAAATAAACAGATAAATAAGTCTTCAACTAAATATTTAATAAGACAATCAACCTTCATTATTATGCCCGTTAAAGCAACTTTCACACATACTCAAAAAGAATAAGGTTTTACTCTTCATTGACCATTCTTACAGAAAGATCATTTTCAGGATCGAATCAATCTCCTATACATCTCCGGCTCCTCCTCCACTTTCTAACTACACCTCCTTTTATATATTTATATACGAAAGTCGCTTAACATAATTAGAAGTTGAGAGTGTTTGATTTAATTAGCATCCAGGAAATGTTCATAAGGACAGCCAAAAGGAAGCAAGCATTATATAGATACATATATATACAGTATGTTTTACATATCAAAATTTGGATTTGGTTTTAATTAAGTCGCACAAGAAGCAACACGAGGGCTATTGGCGACGGACCTCGTAATTGTGAACCTCGGTCAGTGGATGACACTTGAGCTGACACACCACACCAATGGGGAAAACTGTGCCTCGAAGGATTTAATGTGCTTCAACCTCGGCTTCAAGGCAGGTCTTTAGTGGCATCAGAGCGTGAACCTACGGCTCGATGACAGCCGCCGGCTGCAAGTCCGCTAGGTTACCAATCGGTTACCGCGGCCAAGCTTTATAGGATAGTGAAACATGCTACAATAAACTTTTTTTTGTATTGAAATATATAGACACAAATGATGCGTTAAATCTCAAACACGAGAAGTATACATGAAAGGAAACATAGTATCTTCTTTATAGAATGATTACAATAATAGCTCTAAATTGCCTCCATCAAAATAAACGCGTGCTTGGCAGCGTCGGAGGATAGCTTAGTAGAAGAAAATCCGTCATTCGAATACAGGACCATCTTCGAAACCTGTACCCAGCCATTTCATCGATACTACCAAGAATGTTTTACAGCAAGTGGAAACAATTCTGAGCAATTAATTGTTAACTTTACTGTTTAAATAAATCCTCCGTCTACAACGCTCCTGTAAGTGAATAATTTTATACCTTTCATACCAATTTCTCGAGTTTGTGACTCAAAGCATTACTTGCACCCATACATTCTCCCCCTCAAAAAAAAAAAAAAAAAATACTTATCGTTGCCCCTTAAAATCTGTTTTGTACACCCTGATCAACGACAGATCTCGCCATTTAGAACCATATTAGGACAACGGTACCCAAATTTTTTGCCTTAAAATTTTTATTTATCACAAGTACCTAATTCTAAATTTACTAACAATTATGTCTTATTTTAAAACTATATTTTATTTATTTTAAATTTATTCCACGCCAAGTGCAGATCCAATGTTCAGTCTCACTTTAATTTTGAACCAAATCGGGGACCTAGTAGAGTTAAGCACCCCGAGAAAATCGATCGCACACTACTATACGACACCTAAACATCAATTGCCAAAACAGACCATGTGAAGACTTCCAAGACCGAATTCAATTTAAAGTGCAGTGATCTCCATTATTCTCCCGACGGATCCTTGATGAAATTACACTTCTAAGACGAAACTGTACTACATCGCTAACCACAAAGCTTGCTACCTTAACACTGGATTAATTAAAATACGACTAGACAAGTCGAATCGAATGAAATTCCAAATACTGAAGATAATGTTTTTTTTTTTTAAAGCAAACAAACTTCATCCAAGTCTGAACCCAAATGATTTAAAGTTCGTTTACAAAGAAGGCGAGAGGAACATCGAGCTTGGTTTTTGTCGCCGTATTCTTTGAACCCATTCTTGTTGCTCACACCCCCTCCCATCAACCGGAGACGACAGATGGAATTAAAAACCTTTTTCTCACGTTGGAAAAGAAGAAAAAAGTGAAAGGGGATGAGAAAAACATCTAAAAATACTTGTCTAATGAGTCCTAGGAACAGCGAGAAAATTGGGGCAGGCTTGTTCCAGTCTGCGGCAAACAAGAAATAGAACCCTTTCACACTTCCAAGATCTAGATCGTATACTGAACTTGTCTCACAATAAGTATTAGAAGCGGGGGGGGGGGGCAAAAAGATACATTTAGATTTGAAAAAGTTAACAATGCAATATATTAAATCACTTTGTGTCCCTGTACATGAAGAAATATGAGTAAGTTCGTTTCATTAAATTCATTATTGACAAAGATATATATATTACACAATAATCTCTCAAGTTAAAACAAAAAAAAAGTACAAAATTAAATCAAAAAATTTTAATTAGGAAAAATAAAACAGCTTCATTTTATGTGGTAGCCGTTCTAGATATATTATATGGAAGATCCATCAAAGCTGAATCAAAAGCTGGCGATGCTTAAGCCTGGCTTCAAACCATTATGTTAACCATCTACATTAAAAATTATTTTTCACATTTTTGAAAAATAATAATAATAATAATAAACCCCGTGGTTCGAGCCCGGATGCTACTGAAGACCACCGTGCTGTAACACAAACCCCATGGTTCGAGTCCGGGTGCTACTGAAGACCCACCGTGCTGTAACACGGCCGAGGCACGTCAAATCTCAAATCCTCCCGTTGGCGTAGAGCAGAAGTTTTGGAGAAGAAGGTGCCGGCTCAGTCCTTTGACCACGGTTCAGAATTACGAGGTCCGTCGCCAATAGCCCTCGTGTTGCTTCAACGTGCGACGTTAATAAAAACAATAACAATCTACAGCTTGAAATAACCCATAGGTAACTTTCTTGGCCTACTGCCCCCTTCTTGGAAGAAAAATTACTTCTAGATTTCCCCCCACCCCCAAAAAAACACGGACTATCGTTCCTATAATCAAGAATGTAATGCCCCAGTTTTCAATCTTTTATATCATAACCCATTATTAGATAGTGCCTCTCTGATATATCATACAACGAAAAACTGTGATATGATGGTGAAAGTACTATAACAGTACTAGTGAAAGATCTCATACACTAGTAAAAAAAGGCATTGAGTGAATAGCTATATATAATGATATATGATAGCTATCATATATAACGTTCTTTTATGGTGGACTAATCTTACTTTAAAAATGTTAAGAACTATTTGTTGAAACATGCGTTCGATGATTTTTCGTATTAATCAATGTTTTCAACTTGTTCTTGCAAGTGCTGAACAGAGGACAGCAACTGCGTCTTCAACGCATCCTAAATTATAACTAACCTTTTGACCAAAAACGCTTCTTAAGAGCTTTTTCCACGCCCCCCGATGGGTGGTACCAACTCATTAGGAACCACTAATATAACCGATACTCGAGTCCAGTGCGGCTAGGAACCAATAACATACAGCATATACAGTACTCCCTATAATACGAGTCATTTCACTTTTCAGCCCTGCGAAGTTCAGCGTTTTACACGAGCAAGCAGATGTTATTTTACGCCTTCTATTTCAACGAAATAACATACACTATCAAAATATAAAACAGTACACTATTGCAGTTTTAATTATATCGTATGTTTGATACTTGATTTACAAGTACAGTACTAAATTTAATACCAAAAAAAAAAACTTTTTGTAGTTTAAATACGCTAATGACAGTGATTTTACAGAAAATCCAGAGTTTTCGATACTCCCGTGGGAGTACATGTCCGATATCTGACGGGATTACCGATAGAGTCAATATTTTACACTAACTGTATCCCATTTCCTTACTTAATGTATGAAGTTAATCAAATTGCATTTATAACATCCCTCTTACAGTGGCATACCCAGGGGCGATGCAAAGGGACATGTGTATCAAGATTTTTTTTTAAATTGAAATATTTTAGGATATATCCTTTTATTTACTATAATTGATGTTTTAAATTAGAAAAATAAGAATTTTTTCCTCCTCGTGCTTTAATTTTATCATATCTGGAAGAGAAAAAAAGGATTTCAACTAAACAAATTCCCGAGGGGGGGGGATAGAAGAGTGTTTGTAGACGGAGGATGCTTCCTTATAGAAAAAGCATTACTCATCCCTCATATTCAGTGATTAAATTGTATCAATACTTGAACAGTTTTTAATAAGGGAAATAAGACTGATTCGCGTATTACTTATTTATATATATTATTATTATTTGATAATTCTTAACTATAAAAATTACTTTCTTTCATGGCAATGACAAGATGCACCCCACAAATTTATTCTAGATACGTCACTAGTGCCACTAAATGGTTCTCATACAACAATTTCTCACAACCATATTATAATAACTTTGAGCCACCCTCCCACCGACTTTAAATTGACAGTTGTTGTTTTTTTAATTCGTCGCGAAGGAAGTAATGAATACAAGAGCCAAAAAAGAATGCTGTGAAAACGATCTCGTCGTGTCAGAGAAAAGAGAACAATACTCTTTCACACGACAAGCTCATGGTTTGCATTAATCAGCAAGCTGATTCTCTATTTTGACTCGAGCCTGTTTTTAAAACTCTCCTGGTCCTTCACCTACACTGTGTAGTTTACCGTTTGCAAGGCCGAAGACAAAACACTTGGCGTCCGTCTCCAAGAAATTGAGGCTACAGAGTACAGCGCGGGGCCACATTGGCTGCGTGAGGTCACACTAAATGCGGCACAGTTTTACTACTAAACAAACAGGCTGCGATTTATAACGGTGATAGTAGAGACATAAAAATGAATTGCAAATGAAACATGGGAGTAACTCACGGAAAATTAGTTCGCAATCAATGTTGGCGAGTTCTCATTTGATCGTAAAAACCTTGTTCCGTTTTGGTAGAGAACTCTTAAAAGCTATGTCGCAATGTTTTCAGAGAGCAATTTACAAGGTTTGTGAGAAAAAAAAAATATTTTTCAATGTGATAAAAAAACTACAAAAGCGAAACTGAAAATAATTAATTTTTTAGTTATCAATTGCACATTATTTCTCTTATTAATATTCACACCAACCATTAATGTGGAACACACAAACAAAAAATTGCTCAAACTAACGAAAATGGGAGGATGGGAATTTGAATAAAATAGAAGGAAAATTTTAGAATAGTAGGAGAAGAAATAGAGATTTATAAAAATCAATAATATAAAAATTATATATTTTTAAAGTATAAAATATATATTATTTTTTTATAATCAATTACTTATACTATGAAAAAACGCTAAGCAATGCTTTCGCAGTAATAAGTGAAAACAAAAAGAAGCCATACGTTACAGAAAAGCCTCAAATAAGGGAAATACCGAAAGTATTTTTTCCAAGAATAAATTCCCATTCAGTATTATTTCATAAACCCGGAGAAAGAAAAAAACAGGTAGTATGCATATCCAGTAAAAATCGACAGAAAGATAATACATGTAAAACAGAAGTTTCGGAGAAAAGGAAATAGATCCTGCAAGTAGAAATATTCCAGTACCATTCTCCGGTTTGTATTTAACATCAATGAAGAATATACGATCATTCAATGAAAATACGTAGTTGTATGATTTTTTCTTTTCATTCCAATATCTACCATCAAAATAATATGATATCTAATTGATATATAATTCAACGCAGATATTTCTCATAAACCTTAAAATTTACATCATGCATAGGTTATAGCATTCATTCTTATTTTCCACTTATTAACAAAATCTTCTAGTAGAAAAAAAATAATAAGCGGTCATGGTCGCGAACTCATGACTGTCGTTGTTTCTTTCCCTAATCTTGATGCCATATAAGACCAATTGTCCTCAAGTTTAGTTTAGTTTTAGTTTTTATTAACGTCGCACTAGAAGCAACACGAGGGCTATTGGCGACGGACCTCGTAGTTTTGAACCACGGTCAAGAGACGAGGACGACACCTGAGCTGGCACCCCCTCTCCTAACATCCACACCACACCAATGGGAGGACTTTGGGCCCCGACAGATTTAATGTGCTTAAGCCCCGGCTACACGGCGGGTCTTTGGCAGCCAAGAATCGAACCCGCGACTGAACGAAAACCGCCAGCCACGAATCGGAAACCTTGACCACTAGGCTACTGCGGCCCCTTATCGTCCTCAAATTGGGATGGTGTGGAACTATCGAGAGGAAGGAGCTATTTCAAATGAAGCTATGGAAAATGTGCAGAGTTTAGGTTTGGTTTTTATTAACATCGCACTAGAAGCAACACGAGGTCTGTTGGAGACGGATTTCTTAATTTTGAACCTCGGTCGAGTGAAGAAGACGACACATGAGTTGGCACCCTCTCTCCTAACTTCCACACCACGCCAACGTGAAGACTTTGGACCCTGGCAAGCTTAACGTGCATCAGCCCCGGCTACACGGCGGGTCTTTTGTGGCATCAAGGTTCGAACCCGCAACTGAACAAAAACCATCCACAACCATGATCACTAGGCCACCGCGGCCACGTGTGCAGAATACAAGTCTTGTTCTTCAACATTACGCGAGTGACCACGGAATTCAAGTGGTCACAAACTCTGGACAAGGGTTGTTTCCTTCGAGGTGTGGGTTCAAGTCCTAATGCCACAAATGATCATCCAAGCAGTGGGGCAATTGCAAGTTAAATATGCCAAGGCTCATCAACCTCCCGTTGGATGGTAAGGAAGTTTGGAGAGACCACATTGGAACAACAGGCCATTCTCCAATGACAGGTTTCACCGAGTGTAATTTATTGTTGGAGTGGAGACTCCATGATGGTGGAATCAAGACTCGAACCCACGACTCGGCGGGATAAAAAAGAACGCCGACTGCGGAAGTGTTACTGAGAACACACATTTCCTGCAAATTTTATTATTTGCGAAGCTTCCTTATTGTTTGCGTGCCTTAATATACAACAATAAATGTTGAGAGCACGTTGTAATTCACGATACAGTATATACAACTATATAACCATGGAACAAAAAGGGCACGTAGGAGAAATGTGCAAAGGGCAAGGCAAGGAGAGAGAGCCTGCCTGCCAAAATCTTTCAAAATGAACACTGAATACACTTAGCAACCCTTTACTCTACAGCCGGTCAGCACTCAAACACACTTCCACCCCACCCCGGACCCTGTTCATGATTCTTCATTTTCACCCCCCTCAAAAAAAAATACTTCCTACTCCCACGAGAAACGCTTCCATGCGAATACAAAAGAGGGCATTCCTCAGCAAATGGAAACAAGTAGGGCAGAAGTAAAAGGGGGGATTGGTCATTCCTCATTCTCCAGATCCTTGAATCGCGAAAAAAAAATACATAAAAAGGATAAGGCCAGCCATTCGTTTGAAAATCAAATTTGCGGCCATCCTTCTACATCCATTGATGCGGGCGGCTGGAAGTCGTGACAGGAAATTTCGCCAAATAAGAAGGGGCCATCGGAATGCGAGACACGATCGCCACGGTAACAATGAAGTTTCGTGTCCATTCTCTAACAGTACAACTGCTAACTGGAGTGAGAAACTCCACTCCGTGTTTGCGATTCTGAATATCTTAGTTGAATCGCAAGGGATCTGACGGGGTAAGATATACAATGGAGAAATCCTCGGGGTGCCAGAGTGCTTTTTGAGAATAACGCAAATAAGCCAAGGCGTTTTGGTTTCTTCCTAAAGTATATGGAATGTCGCATCATGCATGAAACAATTTATATAGGAAAAAGATGAAAGTTTACAATAATTAATAAAAAGAATTCCACTTGCAACTTAACTAAAGTGACCAGATTTTAACATTCGAAAAGCGGGACACCATTGAGAATTGAGGGGGTTCTTGATTAAAAATTTGGTACCTAAAAAAAATACCTACCTTTGGTATCAAAATAAATTACTTAATTAAATCATTTGAACAGCTTATTTGTTGACATAACTTGTTTAACTAGGAATAGCACGCAGTACGATGTGTATCGTATGAGAGACAGTTACAAAATTCAATATGCGAAGGCGTTACTTCGTGGACGACCGACAAACTCCTTATACCCTGACCCTTCTCCTCTAAAATTCCCCTCCGTTTCCAATTTTTGTATAAGATGTAATCTTTTTGCAACAATGTTCCAAGTGATGCTATATCGCTAACGGAAAATGTCTCCAAAAGAATAAAATCTGTGGAAGTGTACAAAGTGTTCTCTTCATTTTACAGCTACAAAATGTTTTCGTCGCTGCCAATGCCGAAAAATACCACAGCTCATTTAGTCCAAACAATGGTGGTCGTATTCTAGCAACTGATCAAGGCGAACTTTGATAAGCAATTCCTGATAATCACTTCTCAACATTTATTTTTATTATTAAAGTGTAACACCATAAAAATTTACAAAAATAATATAAAACTCATATCCTGGTGAAATAGCTACAGGGAAGCCGAAAACCGTGTATTCCCTTCCCGTTCTCCCGTCGTTTCCTAGCTTGTGCATTCTTTCTAAAAATCGGGACTTTCTTAAAACCCCGCGGGAAGCGAAATAAAATTGTTAGAAATCGGAACCATCCCGCTAAAATCGAGACGTCTGGTCATCTTATATTAAACCAGAAACACGTTCAAAAAATTCTGCGGATGTTGAACTTTGATTAGCAGAGCAGAAGTGCGGTAGATGATGCCACCGGCTTCCAGGACTTGGATTTCGGAGGACACGAGCCTTACATTCTTAATTCATTAAGAATGTAAGGCTCGCATTCATTAACAACGCCAAAAGAAATAAAATAAAAGAATAAAATTTAAAACATTTGAGACGAATGAGCTGCAATTTAAGAAAGCATATGTGCTAATCAGACAACATTCATTTAACTCGTTTTATCCCTCCAAATCTGTTCACATCATTAACAATAAAACGTTCTAAATTACAAGTATACGGTTCTACTTTTATAATTAAGAGACATCTGCTCTCGCTAACAAAAAATGTTATAAATTATAGAAATATATATACAAAATCACCAGTCGTTATGGCATATCATGAAAATAAAAGTTACAAAAAATTAATGCGTAGTTTTATCCTAGACCGAAGAATGAGTGAGTAAAAGTTGCGGTTTGGTGCGTAAAAGCCTTATCTTATACTATACTGCGCCAAACAATGTGATTGATCTCTGTAATCTAGACCGGTTTTTCGCAACATTTTACTCTTGCAGACCAGCGAAAATAGGAAAAATATTTCGCGAAAATGCATGAGTTAAAAAAAAAAAACTAGATATAAATAGGTATTTCATTATTAATTAAATCTACTGTTATGTGAATATAATTTTTAGGTTGGTGCGACGTTTGTTGTTATATATATATATATATATATATATATATATATATATATATATATAATGAATTTGATATACGAGGCTGTGGATTTGTTTCTACATGACGAATGATTGGTATTTTTTTTTAAAGTTGCATTAGAAGCAACACGAGAGGCTATTGGCGACGGACCTTTTGACGCATGTGCGCGCCTCCTACCGGTCAACTGTTAAAACTAGGCAGAAGCTGAACGACTTTCAGCAATGACGGACGTGGGTAGCTACTGTCGCACTGACACCCACAATAACTGTGCTTATGATTGAACTATTAATTTTTATTGTTAAGTTTCAATAAAAAATTTGTCCAAAAAGGACTGGTCCGTTGTTATACTAATTTCACCAAAGAACAGACCTCTTTATTTTGAACTTCGGTCAAGTGACGAGGATGGCATCTGAGATGGTATCTCCCCCTCCTAACTCTTCCAAACCACGCAGACTTTGAGCCACGACAGATTTAACGTGCATCAGCTCCGGCTACACGGCGGGTTTTTAGTGGGTATGAAGGATCGAACCCATGACTAGAATGGAAACCGACGGCCGCGACCACTTCAGCGAGACGAAACGATGTATTAACATACAACCGATTCCTTTATTTAGTTTTATCAACTAAAATAGTACAAAAATAAGAAATCGATTAAACGACTAACAATTTGATAGCTTCATAACAGAGACATGAAGTTCCTTTTAAAGAGAGATCTCCACAATTGAAACAATGATTGGATTCTATGTCTGAACACAAAACGATTATATCATTTTTTATTTTGTCCCGATGATCAAGCACACAAACATTAATTTACACCTGCCACTTTACCTATATAATTATCGCGTGCAGCACCCGAACTCATACGAGGGCAGCGGTGTGATTCATTGAAAGAATTGTTGAATCTAGAATATGTAAAATATTTAATTATTTCGATCGCTTGATTTAATTGGTTTTATTAAAGTCGCACTAGAAGCAACACGAGGGCTATTGGCGACGGACCTCGTAATTTTGAACCACGGTCATATAACAAGGACGACACCTGAGCTGGCACCTTCTCCAAACTTCACACAACGCCAACGGGAGGAACTTTTGAGCCTCGACAGATACGCGCATCTCGGCCTTCTGAGGCATCAAGGTTCTAATCCACGATTCGACGAGAAAAGCACGCAGCGAGTCTGCGACCATCCCCACAAGGCAAACGCGGCCACTAATTATCTCAAATTAGGATGAATATTTAATGAGTTTTCTTTCAATGTACAAACGTTGTTTAGGTATTTAGGTTTATATTTGATGAAGTAGTTCAGAAATTTAAATAAACTTTGAAAGGACATGAAATGTTTCAATTTTTCGCGTACCAGTGGTTGGGAAACACTGATCTAAAGTTTAAAAAATTGAGGGGAGGAGATAAAAGATGGTTGACAAAAAAAAAAAATGTTTTAATTCAAATTTGCGCAATTTGTTTTAAAAGGAACGAAATAAAAAATGCTGCGGTCTAAGATTCTAGGGTGTTTTTCAGTATCATATTATTAATAATTGGTGTTCATTCAAAATAAATGTCTGTAAAAAAAAGTTCCGTTGTTATAAAAAAAATACATAATTTTTATAAATATTACGGATATATGAATGGTAAGTAAATTCAGTCGGTAGTTTTTATTAATTTCATTTTTAGAAGCATCATTTTCTAGAAATATTTGTTATACGAAAACGTTCGTTTTAGTATTAGTTTAATTAGTTAAACGTACATTTGGGTATTTTAACATGCATCTTTATTCTACGTTTACTTCAGTTCATATTAAATTCTTAATTTTTTTTTTCTTTTCTTTTGGTGTACGGTGGACATTTATTTGTATAGGGGCCACATAAGAATTTTTAAAAAGCTATTGGGGGTACAGTAAAAAAAGGGTTGAGAAACACTTTTCGAAAGGGGGGTCGGGATGTATCTTCCTGGTACACAGCGGGTCTTTAGTGGCATCAGGACTCAAACTCATGACACAAAGGAAACACAGGTCGCAAGTTTGTGACCCTGATCACAAGGCTACATGTAAAATAGAGGGATCAAAATCTTATAACACATACGCAATTAAAATTTAAAAGCACTTCTTATATTATAAGCAAAGGACATAAATACATCGCAATAAAATATTAATTCTAATGAAAACTACTTACTAATCATTCAAATAAAATCGTAACTTAAATGAATGACATAACTGAAGGTCTTCTTGCTATACAAAAAGAAATAAAACCTACTATTCTCAAAAATCAATAGCTAGAATTGGAACTGGATTGTTCCAGTTTAAATGAGATATTAAAAACACCCACATTGATAAATGTACTTAAAGAAAGCAGTAACACGTGTACCATTTTACTTTTAACATCTATAATTAATACAAGTCTATTATTTTTAAGGCGTTCAATATCTATAATTTATAGTCATTTAAACAAGAGTTTATTGTTGGCACACATCAAGAAAACATTAAACAATTGATAAATTGACAATACGATTCGCTTTCCGTTAAGTAATATAATAATTTTATTAATGCGACGATAAATTTTATATCATGAAGCAAATGTCCACATCACATAGTGAAATGACGTACAGAAGCTCGTATTTAGAACGTGTAATGTTCGTTACTATATAAAAATGAAGGCAATCAAAATCAAACACGTGACATGATATTAGTTAGTACGAGGAGATATCGTTAAGGGGGACTTAGTACCTTTGCACCTTCAAAAATTCGATTTTTCAAATTTGTTTTCAAAAAATAGTGTTGAATGTTAGGAGCATTTTAAAGCAAACCGCGTCAAAATCCGACAATTATTACGCCTTGTGCAACAAAAAATGTCTAAGGTGGCTTGTTCTATGTAATACAATGTAAACGCTTTTTCTCAATTTGTTATTTTCACACTTTGCCACAGGATTAAAAAAAATGTTTTGCATGCAGAGCTTTACAATTTTACATGAGTGTTGTATTTGTAGATCTTTATTCTGTGAACCTCAATTTTGTTAATAAGATGATTAGATTTCATTTTACAACATAATACGTGAAAAAAAAGTTACTAAATACAAACTTGATAACTTTTTTTTTTTAATGTAAGGTAAATTTAAAATTTGAGGTTTGCAGAATTAGGTCATTATTTAGCTTTAATTTGGTATACAAATTATGGTTCTACTGTACATCTTTCAAATGTTATCTTGTGGGTAACATAAGGTAAGCTAATTTATTTTTTATTGTACGCATAATTCATGTTGTATAAGAAAGTATATTAATTTAATAGCAAAACTTGACCCAATATTTTAAACTATATGCTTTATTACACAAACTGGCAAAGTTTCATATTGGAATGAGCAAACATTGTTGATTTATGAAGAATCGAAAAAAGTTTGTCAAAATATTCTACTTTTGATTCCGAAAGGTACTAAGTCCCCTTAAGATTTAATTATTGATAAAATAACCGGATAATCCGGAGACATAAGGATGACACAATCCTGAGACATAATATTATGTATTATGGATGAGAAATGATAAATAAATTGATGAATGAATGATGAATAATAGATATGCTGAATAAATTTTATCCAAATATCTGGGTTACTTAATAATAATTAAAACTTTACAATACCCTCCTTGTATATATTTTAAAACAGTGCATAAATAATTATTTTTTTAAAAAAATTAATTAAAGTTGAGTAGAAAAATTATCTAACTCACATTTTCAAAAAAAAAAAAAAAAAAGAAATTCAATTAAAAGGATCCGTTCCCTTCAAAATTCTAAGCACTCAATAAATATTTTTTTTTACTTATATTTAAAACAAAATGGCGCCCATTCTCTATATGTAACAGCCTATTCGAAATATGTTTTCGTGTATACAACATCATATTTGAGACACAAATAATTATAAGAATTTAGAAAGTGAGCAGCTGTAATAATAACATTCAAGAACTTAGGAGGAGGGGGGCTTAGATACCGACGGAACGATAGATTCATTACTTCACATTAAAACTTTTTTCATTCGGTTTTTTAACACAATAACAAACTAATTACTTCAGAGCTTCGACATGCGATCCTCAATCAAAAAATACCTTTCACATACACAAGTACACATCTCATTCTGCGTGTCGCCACAATTCCATGCCCTTCCCCATCACTATATCAATTGCACGCCCCTATTAACACAGCGACGAGTTTTTTTTCTAAGCAGCATCCTCACGTAAAAAAGAAATCAAAGTAATGGGTTGAACGATTGGATTTCTCCATTTGCGAGTCCACCTGACGCGGCGCACTTATTCAACCTGAAAAGTTTACATCCCGAAACATGACACGCTAACAGAGGCCAAAGCCATCCTTCAGGAGCCGGTTTCCATGGAAACGAGGCGCCACGGCACCCTTCTGTGCCAACCTCTCTCGCCACAAGTGGGTCGCTAGACGCAAGGTCCTTCGCGCGCGCCCTTCACTTCCCACAAGCCGTCTTGGGATGAGACTGCCAAGGGAAGTGCATTTCCATAGGAAAGTATGGGATTAAAAAAAAAGAAAAGATGCGATTTGCTGTAAGCTGCTACGTCGAGCATTCGTAAATTTCCATAGGAAAAACGAGTTAAAATAAATATACATGATTGTGCGAATGCGATTTCCTGCGAGTTTAGCTCTTGTGAATCTGTAAATTTTCTTTGAGACGATAGGATAAAATATGTTGTTTTTATATGAATTTCTGCAAGCTGATGTATATCAACGGCACTTGAATATTCCTATAATTAAAACATTTACGGAATCGATATATATAAAGTAAATTATTAACGCATTTAAAAAAAAAACATTTAACCGTCTTATTAACACTGGAGTAAGATAACATGTTTTTATTGCTAATTATTACAAAGCTAAAAACATGAAATTTTCTCTTCAAAAATTCGGGTAAATTATATGAAACACACTTAACACTTAAAAAAAAAAAAAAAGAGTAAAATTAAAACTATGATTGTATTTTAAAAGATATTGGAATAAAAAATCGATTATTTAACCACCATACAATAAATACACTTAGTTAAATATCATTATAGATCACGAACATAGATTCAATTGCATCACAATACTTAGCTGCAGAATATCAAAAAATCTCGCAAAAAAAAACATTATTTTCCAAAATTGGAAAACCTCTTTAGGAAAGCTTAGAATTGAAATTACATGCAAATACATTTTTGGAACTACTAACAAAAAACTCAAGAAACGTTAACTCCATCCCAACTGAAAGCACGTGGAGGAGGGAGGGGGGGGGATTATAAATAATATAAAAGTGGTTTGTTTAGTAAACAATAAAAGAATATTATTCACTAAAAATAGTAGTGAACGATTACAAGTCAGTGTATTTATTATACTGAAAGCATAGACACATCTCATGATAATAGCAATGAAATTTTCTGACATATGACATTTCTCTTTAAATTTTTAGCTTCCACATATTATATACTTTAATATATTTATTTAACACGGTTTTAATTTAATTTTCAGAGTGACTTATATTATTTTTTATTTAAATTCATCCCTGGGCAAGTATACACGCAAAGTTCAGTTTAATATTACTTTCAAGCCGGATCGATGATTTAAAAAAAAAAAAAAAAAAAAAAAAAAAAAGGCCACCGCCTTACACAAACGGGAATTTTTGGAAAAAAAATTTGATTGAAGCCGGGACTTTTCACTATGTTGCCTCCCCCCTCCCTTTTTTTTTCAATGATTGACAGTTGTGAGCGCTGGCCGACAAAAAGGTATGAGAGTATGTTGACCACCAGCTGAGTAGTTGGAATGTTTGCGGTTGACCAATGATTTTTTCTTATGGGTAAGTACCTTCTGAAAGTCGAATTGTGCTTTGCTTCCCAAAACAAGTCCCATTTCCTGTCAAGCTATTTCATTGTATCTTCCTTTGTACTTTAATTGGAATCTTTTCTATTCATATGCAAAAATCGGGGGAAACTGTATTATAATTACAAACATTTTCAACATGCAGAGTTGGCGTATTTTAATATTGAACTACGTTACTTTTCACTACATTTGCAAATTAAGGAAAGACACTATTTGAAAAGAAGAAAAAAAAACATTTATTTGTACAATTCATCGAGTTTTAAAATTATCGGTACAAATAAATGACAGTTCATGCTTAGTGAAGTAATTTAAACAGTCCGGGCAAATTCAAGGCTCATTCATTTGTACATTGGTATGTTACATTTTCCCCAAGACTCATTTAATTCAGTTATAACTTTTTTTTTTTTTTTTTTTTTTGGGGGGGGGGGGAAAAATTCAAACTCGTTTTCCTTTCCCCCCCAATAGTTATTTGAGTATTATTATTTTATATATATATATATATATATATTCCCCCTTGTGCTTAGATAATGAGTGATTAGCGTAGTAGCAGTTAAAGCTTTGATAAAGATTTACTTTTTCAAAGTTAGGATGTTGAGAAATTTGCAAGGAAGGATGAACTGAATGCTGTTTCAAAACGTGTTTACACCATTTTCGAATTTTTCATTCTCGCAGATTTAAGAAATGAATTAAAAAAAACTACACTAAAAAAAAACTAATTTCAATATAATAATTAAAACACACACATCCTTCCTAAAATTTAACATAAGTAGTTAAGAATTTGAATAAGTTTCTGTAAAGTTATTTTCGAAATAAATTATGGATTTGTGTCCGAGAGTTAATTATCTGCATAAACTTAATGGAGAACGCATTACAAAGTACAAGCATATTTTTAAGAAGTTTCAAGGTCCTCGATGCTAAAAGAAATATTGCGCTGACGTATTTATACGTATCGCGTGCGCACGAATGAATGGTTTCATCTATTTTGGTAACTTATGACTACTTTTGCATCATGAAAACATGGCATTGGCCTATTTAATACAATAAAAGCAAAAGGAAAAGTATAAAACTCTCATACGTTAAAAATTATGTCTTAAATTTTTAAAACTTTTCACAATAACATTTTTGTAAAACATGCATTTCATCTTAGCCATTCACAACTATTACAACTGAAATACAATAAAAAGTAAGAAAAACGGATACAAAATTAAGGATCCCCCCCCCAATAGTGAAATATGTAAGCTGTAAATTAACACATTAATCTTTTTAATTTTTTTAACATAAAAATAAATCTTATTTTCGCATAAAATTTTACGGAATCGAAATAAAAATACAAACTGTGAGTGTAAAAAAAAATGAAAAGAAATCAAATTTATACAAAACACAGAATATATCAATTCACTTTGCAATAATATTTAATTCTTCTTACAGATAATACCAAAATTTTCTTTATATCTATAGAAGTAGATTATTCAAAATAAATAATAAGAAATAATCGAACTCGAACAAAATAACGATCGTTTTATAAAAACGACAATGTAAGGAAAGTTTCTTTTAGTTTCTACGGTAAAAGAGGAACAAAAGATGAAGGGGGGGAATACATGAGGAGAAGGAGATCCATCTCCCTTCCATCTGAAAACAAGAGATCAGTCAAGTGATTGACATATAAGGGTTCTAACAAGCTCCAAATTGGACCGAAAGCTGTTAAGGAGGAAAAGAACTCCTAGGTGGATTTTTCAACCAGACCCTCATTTAGGAGATTGTTTCTTATGATCACGAAATCGATAGACGGTCCATCCTCAATAGGTTAAGAATTCCGAAAAACCCCATCCACCAGGGATAAAAGATCGAAAGGGTTAAGAATCCCGAGAAGGCATTTTCCACTATAACTATACTCATAACGGTGTATGTAAACCGAAATACCCAGGGCGAATTGTCGCCTCCGACAAGGTCAACCGACCTCCGAAAAGGTGTCGACAGCAATTGCGCTGAAAATTAAATGAATGTTCCAAAGGGGGGGTGTACGGAAGGAAATTATCATTTCCGGAAGTAAGCGTTGGGTTTAATGGTACAAAGGCCAAACCAGGCTATGCTGTACTAAACATTTGTTAAAGCTGTTGTACATACTTTTTATTGAAAAAACATGAATACCAAAACAAAAACAAGTTTTGATACAGGTTAAAATTTCAAATATGATGTAAAAAAGAAGCCAATTTTTCTTTGAAGTGTTAATCACCTCACCCCGGGGGGGGGGGGGCCACTAATATCAATTCAAACACTGAATATATATATATATATATATATATATCAGCGGAACTCATCCCCCTACCAAGTAGGACTGAACAAAATTAAGGCCTTTTACTATACAAAATACTCTTTCCTCCCCTACTTTGTGTGCTCATTTATCAAAATTTGAATTTACCCGAATGAAACATTTAATTAGTTTAGTTTCTATTAACGTCGCACTAGAAGCAACATGAGGGCTATTGGCGACGGACCTCGTAATTTTGAACCACGGTCAAGTGACGAGGACGACACCTGAGCTGGCACCACCCTCTCCTAACATCCACACCACGCCAACGGGAGGAATTCGGGCCCCGAACAGATTTAACGTGCATCAGCCCCGGCTACACGGCGGGTCTTTGGCGGCCAAGGATCGAACCCGCGACTGAACGAAAACCGCCGGCCGCTAGTTCACGACCTTGACCACTAGGCTACCGCGGCCCCATGAAACATTTTAATTGGAATACTCTCTATTTTTTTACAGTTCCCGGATATTATGCGAAATTCTGTTACCCACCCAAAATAAATAACCACAAGTGTCATACAAAAAAGTGTACATTTAAACGGAAACTTTTCACAAAAGTGTGACAAACTAGAAAGATAAAAAAAAAAAAAAAAAAAAACCTTTTCCCCAACCCACCCCCCCCCCAAACACTTACTCAAAACGGGGGGGGGGGAGAAACATGAAAGGGAAATGGAATTGTCTGGGAAGTTGAAAAACCAGTTGTTTGTGAATAAGGCACGCATGACAGGCGAATTGATATCACTACTACTTATTTCAAAAGAGTAAAGGATACAAAAACGTTCGGAGTTTCACAGTAGTGAATTTTGAAAACGGACAAATAGATGAGTCAATTCTCTGTCACTAATTGTCCTGAAGAATAACAGTAATTTAGGATATATATATAAAGGTCTACCAGAATGTTCTGTCCGCTTGTGAAGTGAAAGAAAATAATACATTTTTCGTACATTTAATAATATTTATAGTTCCAATATAATTTCCGTCGTTACTATGATTGGTCTATAAACACTCCAGATGGATTGCCTCGTGAGTTAAGTGAGAAAAATTTGCTTAATCGAATCGTCATAGGCACATTTCTGTTTGCTCGTCACGAAAACAAAACCATTTTGGACCGGATGAAAAATGGATTATTTTCGAATCCATCGTAAGGAAAAGAGCATACTTTCAGCATGGACTATCTGTCCCTTCCACCTCTAAATTGAGATTGAGTCTGAATAAGAGAACGCTGTGCATAGGGAGGGACGTCCAAGAACCAATACATTTCGAGCTTTTGAAACCAAACAAAACGCTCGATTAGGAGGGATACTGTCAGCAAATGGATAATTTAAACTAAGTACTGAAAGAAAAGAGACCGGTCAGGTCCAGTATGAAGCACATTACATTGCATCATGATAACGTCAAACCACATGTTGCTTTGACGATTCGCAAACAATCACAGAGCTGGGGTGGGAAATTCTGTCACATCCACCGTACTCCTCAGACATAGCACCCTCTAAATATCTCTTGTTTATCTCCCTGCAAAAATTTTCAAAAAGAAACAAAAATTCAAAACCGGAGAGCATGTCAATCAAGCACGACTTTAATTCTTCACCTCTAAAGACAAGGCATTTTTGAAAAATGGTATTTAAAAAATTACCATCACACTGTCAAGAATTCATAAGTAAAGATGGAAAATATATTATACAATAAATATTATTAAATGTATGAAATATGTATTGTTTCTTTTCACTTCACACACGGACAGAACTTTCCTCTGTAGACCTAATTATATATATTTATATTATATATACACACTAATTGGGTACTTCGGAACTATCGAATTTAAAACATGTGGTGTGGCAGTCATGGCACAAAAAAAACTTAAAATTCAATGAATAACAGATTTATTAATGTACATACGAGAGGAGAGGAAGTTACATTGGAATTAGCGGGGGGGTGCAACACACATCCACTCACGCTGATGATTCCAAGAGAAGTGCCACAGAATTCCCCCTGTTTGTTTCTCCAGGAAATTAAATTTCAGATTTTGCATAATCATACGATAATAGATGTAGGGATCTTTAGGTAATTCACACGGAGTCTGAAGTTCTGGGAGGGAATATCCATTTTAATTCAGAGCGCGGGAAATGCTGATATAAGTAATTTTTTTTAGAAATCACGTGACCATATAAATTAAAAGGAATGGGATCACGAAATAATAATGAACGTATGTGCTTAAAATATAGAATAAATATTTGGAAATGAATTAGATTTAATCATTACATATATATCCAAGGTTTTCTGAACGAATGAATGGAAAATACGTACTTCATAAAGAATATTAACTTAATATCTGTATTTAATAAAATAAACTGTTTGATTTTTGTTACAGACTACTATAATAACGTTAGTATTGAAATATTTACCTTAAAATCAAATGAACGGAAACAGACTTACTTATTTGATCTTAATTTACTATTATTATTTGATCTCAGCATGAAATCAAATTTCGACTTGGCAATAATCCCGGCAAGTGTACTATCGCTCAACCACAATACTACGATTGATTAAAAAAAATAATTTTTTAATAATTATTACTTCATCCTCCACTAACCAAGCTTAATTTAGTCAAACATTCTTATCAAATTTAAATCCATTTCAACAATGCACTCCTTATTATCCATATGGTTCTGTTGGAAATTCAACCCACTACTTCTTCGATAATTCCAATACCATGGACTTTCATTTCACAAAACCAAATATTAATAATAAGAAATAATAAATCAAAAATTAGAAGCTCTATGTATAGATGCCCAAAATCAATCAAAATTGCCCGTTAGATATCTGATGGAATTCAGTGAACACATACCAGAGTCGATGAGAGTTTCAAACATTTGACTAAAATGAAATCTTTCGACTGGAAACCCTTGGCAACCGGAGAGAATGCTCGAAACCTTAAATTGAAAGCTAGGATTCCCCAAGCGTAATAATAACAAAGTTTAATTTAATTTACACAACTGAATAGACTAAACTGAATGTTTTGACTAGCTATTTAGTTTTAAGTTTCTGACTAGCTATTTATGTCCGGTTGAAAGGTCCAATGAACACAATAGATGCGCCATATTATTTTGAACTAAGAACAGATGACGTGGTCGACACTATATTGGCACTCTTATCTCCAAGCTAATCAAATAACTTTGAATAAACGACATATGAACTTTTTAATGTGCGTTATATCTTTTTGCAGCATGATGGTTTTTGTTTTGAATTTAACGGCTTTTCTTTTTTTTACTCAACCATCCAGGGTTGTCTCCTCCTTTTACCAAGAAATGTTATTCAAATTTTTAAAAGGATAATCATTTCACAGAAGTTACCGTCAGATGCTATTATGAAACAGAGTGTCCAAGAACTGTTTTGCAACTCTGAGGTATTATTGTGAAAATGAGTATTTACGAATTGTTGTTTGATACTAAGAACCATTCTTTGGCAACACATAACGACATGACGGAACCAGTGTGTTCGTTAAACACTTTAGTATGTAGTTAGTCATCTTCAGAGAAAACATTCGTGAAATTTAAATCACGGCGAAAAAAATAACATTTATTTTCTATGAAAGAACAACCTTAGAATGTCTCGCTTTCGGAGCAAAAAAAATATATATATATTTCATCTTTACCAGGAATACAACGCTGAATATCCTACTTGCTTAACAAGAATTCATGTAAACAATAAATCAAATCGTACCTCAGCTGTATATATTTAAAGTAAACAAAAATTTACAACATCCCATAATCATCCCCATCTATAAGTACAAATATAACAACACACAACAGTTTAACGATTATGAAAACCGATAAAATGTAGACCGATATATTTGAAATCACAAACACAAATTATGTAAACAATTATTCGTTCCTTATTTACAAAATGTGTGTAAACACAACCGAAAAAGACGAGACAATTTCTTTCAGTTTACCTTACCCTAAACAATGACGTAAGGTAAAAATATAACATTAGCAAGCTGTATTTGATTGTTTATCAGCGTCACACTCAGAAGCAACACGAAGGCTATTGATGACGGATCTCATAATTATGAACCTCGACCAAGTCCAAGGACGAAACCAGAAATGGCACCCTTCTCCAAATTTCCGCAACATGCTTTCGGGAGGACTCTAAACATTGACAGATTTAACGCGTATCAACCTCGCTACGTGATTGAGATTGTTTATAAACATCGCACAATGAAGCAATAGGCGACGGCTCTCTTGATTTTCTACCTCGATGAAGAGCCGATGACAAACCAGAGCTGGCACCTCCCTCTACAAATTTAGCGTGCATCAGCCTCTCTGCATGTCGGGTCTCTTGGAGCCTCAGGATTCGAATCCACGACTTGACGTGAAAAAACGACAGCCGCGACCTCGCAACCACTCGGCTACTGCGAGCTTCGTAAAGGGAAGAAATTGTCAAGTTTTCAATACAAGATCAAAGGTGGTCAACAGAGCTGTACTTCACTCTTCTCACCTCCAATCAATGCAACACGTGAGGACTTCAGACATTCAGTAGAATTTGACCCGATATCAACTAACCTATATTATTCCGCACGATTCAGGAATCATAAACCGAACGCATGCTCAGACTTAAACCATAATATATCTTAAGAGAAATCAATAAATCCATGCATAGATTGAAAAATTCTGGAAATTATTTTTTTTAAAACGCAGCTGTGCGCAATTCTTACACATTTTCATTCACGGGATCTTTCGTTTTATCTACTTTACACTTCTTTTTTTAAAAAAAATCAATTTTCTCCCCACTTGTGTTAATTTCGTTTTCTGTCGCTACATTGTTTTTAAAGACAATAGTGTTTCTGGATACAACGGCTCGATTTAGCAATTCATTGAATTCTTCCTAATGCAGGAAAAAAAAAAAACTAGTATTAACTTCTACCTTTTTGTTGCCATCTCCTAAAAAGGAATTTATATATTTTCTTCTTCGTCCTTTATCTGCATCGTTGCTCACATTAAGCAGCGCGCGATCAAACTTCTTTAAAAAAGAACTGGTAAAAAAAAAAAAATCAATAACACAGAGAGAAACAAATGAAATCCAATTACTCGTATTTTAAATATCGTCCTAAGCCGATCACAAAGCTGCGGTGGCAATTCATAGTTTTAAAAACTCTTCATCGATTTTCTAGTTAGAAGTATCGTACTTAGTTAAGTGGAGTCTCTGCATTCAATGGATCGATCGCGAAGCTGTTAAAGGTCGCTTCGGTCGATCCATAAAAGGAAGACCGCAATATCACATCTGAAAAGCATGCACCACTATTTCCGGTACCTGGGAAGCGTCACAACTATAAGGATAACAATTCCATGTGGTTTACCACAGATATGGAGACCACAGCACCTGAACAAATAAGTTTGAAACACACGCGAGAGGAAAAAAAAATACTTTTAAGGTAATTCAAGCCCATTCGGTTCCGATGAGTTCGCAAGTACGGATCCGCGGTGCTACTCCGGAGAGTCCATGAACTTTGACGGGAAAGTCAAACATTTAAAGAGGCAATTAATAAAACCACTCATTCCCTTCTCTTTTGACTTTATACTAGAGGTACAATAGCAGTAACTGTAACCATCACCAAGATTGTCTATCTAATAATCTGGGGAATAAAAAACTACATAGTTTATGTTAACATTTTCAACACACACTTCCCAGCTACAAGATCTAGCGAACTCCTTGAATAATGAGGGAACTATTCATTACTATCTTATTATTTAAGATATTGAATAATTAGGTAACATTTAAGAATAAGTTTTGATCAATCAAGTTTTTAAAAATTATTGAAACGTACAAAATAGCGGAAAAACAATTCATTAGTTTGTATCTCTTACAATGTGTTTTTATTTCGTAGCATATATTTTAATACAAATTTTATAAATTTAAATCTGCTTAATTGTCGACACAATTGATGATGGGGGTGGCTAACATAATTTCAGCACCTGAAGACAATAACTTATCTAAATAATGGTTTATTTACATCGCACCAGAAGCAACACAAGAGCTGTTGGTGAAATATTTCAATTTTCAGTCACGGTTTAATGATGGAAAGGCAATGCGGTAATCAACATTCCTTGTGAGAAAAGTAAATATATTTGAATTCCAACACATACAGTGACATCAACCCCACTTAACGACAATTTTTGGAAGGACGAGATCGGAATCCGCTACCCTTCAATTACGAGTTCGTAACTCCACCAACGACGCTACCTTGGTCCCAAGACAGTGACGAAGATGGTATCTGAACTATATATTATATCCTACTAATTGCTATTCCAAGTCGAATGATATTTAAAAATCTCGTTGCCTGCAAAATATATCAGCCTTATAATCCAACACGAATAATTTTAATGGCGTTATCGAGACTCCAACCTGCGATTCTCCCGATCATTCATTGCCACTACACAATTAACAATTCTCTTTTTGAGGTATTTCAACAGAACAATACTCAAATGAATATAATTCCCACGAAATTGTAAGTTTTTACATTAGCGCGACACGAAGGATATCGGCAACGGACATTGCAATTTTGAGCCTCGTTCAACTGACAAGAACGAAACCCTAGAAGGTATTTCACGACACATAACAGTTTGGGGTTCAGTTTCATTTAACGAGTAGTAGCCCCCATTATTCCGTAGAGTGGGTATGAGTAGAAATGAGATTCAAACTAGTTACTGGGCTTTAATATTACCGGTCACGAATACTCGTAACCATGACCATATGACTACAGCAGCTTGTAGTTGTAATGAGTTGAAAATTCTAGAAAATTGTACTATTGGTGACGAACACCACGAACCAATGATGAAGTGGGATGAAATATAGTTTGGATGTCATCTAACTTTCCTTTCGTGCTATTTGAGACTTTTTTAAAGATCCTATTACATGTAACATACAGCAACCTATTATATAAATATGAACAATGCAGCCCAACCCTATTAACCTGCGGTAGTCGTGGTTCAAGATTACTTAACCGCGGATTAAGTGAACAGCGAGTTTTGGTATTAATATTAATTTTCTTAATATTAATATCGTAATTCACGGTTCGAACATTCACGTTGAATTACAGAGTAATTGGTTAATTCGAGAAAAATTTACAGACCTGCATGCAATTTTTACAATATGCAAAACAATTACCTGTTACAAAAAAAAAATGTTTAGTAAAAAAAATCATTTAAAATATTTGGAAAATCGCTGGATTTATATATATATATATGAATCACACTTTCCAAGAAATGGTGATTCATATACATATTTATTAGAGTAAAAAATTGTACTGATGTCTGCTCTTAATAGAAGTCTTGATGTTGTATGAACTAAAGATTATTTGGAATTTCATAAAAAGAAAAATAAAGATTATAACAGCATAATATTGAGCTGTGATACCACAAGCGATTGCTCATCGAGGAAACCCTAGTACAAGCTTAAGACTCGCGTGTTATCTGTGTTCGAACAGACTCTAACCTGCGATTCTCCAGAAGCTTCTTCGACAGCAGGCAACTACCGCAATTTTCCTACATTGACTACACATATCTAAGGGAAAATGTTTAAATAACACGTAGCTGTAACGAGTTGAAAACCTCCCTAAGTTCCAATGCAGGCAAACTAAGTCGAAACTATTCCAAAAAAACATTTATGATTTTAGATAGCCCTAATTATAACAAAAAAGAATACATTATCTTTCCCCCAGTCCAATCGATATGACACCCTTGATACGTTTTTGGGTCCAAGCCAACTAAGAGAAGTCGTGATATTAAATAAACGTTGTAATGAATATTTGTTTCATTAGTGTCCCATTTTGGACTTAGAATGAGAGTAATTATAGACGTAGTAATTAAATCTAGAGTATTTTCTAGGGCAAATTTACGATGCACTCCCCCCCCCTCCCCTCTTCCTTTCTTTTCCCACGAAACTGAAATCACGTTGAGGGGCATTATTTTATTTTCGCGCCATAACCCATGCCACTTCGTGCTTCATTTCGCTTCAAGAGGACAGAGAGGGGGGGGGGAGTTGGAATCTCAACACGCCTCCTCATGTTTTATGCTTACGAAGTGGTACTATCGCATTCACAAGTTGTAAAGAGCACCTTGAAAAAAAATACCGACAATAAAATATTCCCTGGTTTCCTCCAGTGCCCGCATTCTAAAAGGCAACTTTTTTCAATTCTATTGTTCATTGTACTCTCCTTCCCGATTTCTATTCAATGCACGTGCCGTCCGCACTTCGCATTGTGGGAAACCTTCGATGTTGAGACAGGTGGTCGCAGTCTACTGACACTCAAAAAACTCACAGCTCTATTCTGTCAAGATAAATGTTGCAACTGTGGCGGTTCCCCATGCTTCAAAAATACAGCTAATTTGAAGCCTGCAGACCCCAAATCACCAACGCCTGGGGAACAGAGCAGAAGAAAGTCAAATACAAGAAATTTCGATTCGGAATTTTTCCCCAACCTCCATACAGTTGAAGAAAATTCAAAAACTAAGGGCTCGTATTTGATAGAATTCCGTAAAAATTCTTCAATCTCACAAAAATTAAGTAAACTTTCACTTTTTTTAAAAGAGGAACGTTTTTCCCCAAAACAACCCAGTAATTACAGACCATAATGAAAAAGCATTCAGCTTAGCCTATTGACCCAAATTTTTCACCTTAGATATCAGATTAAAATTCAACCTTATATATTTAAAAATCCGTTTGAAGTTTGTTCCATACAGTTGTTGTCTTATTCAGATACTGAGTAACAGCTGTTTTAATATATTACTTGATCATGAATATCTCTGGCTGGAAAGGTTCTTAAAAAAATTTAAAAAATAAATAAATAAATAAATAAAAAAACGAGTTTTTTGTAACATTATTCATTACTTCAAAACACTTCTTAAAATATTAGGCATCAATGACCCTGAAATTTTGTATATATGATTTACAAACACATAGAGTAGAACACAATATTCTTGAGAATTTATTTTGAGTAGAAGATTTTTTTTTTATTTTGTATTAGAATAGAACACAGTATTCTTGAGATTTTATTTTGAGTAGATTTTTTTTTCATTTTGTATTAATATGAAAATTACAAATGAATTTTTAAGAAAATTTCGGTGCTCAGAACTCGAAGTACCATAGCTTTCTAAGTCGGCATTATATCAAAATAATAAGTCCCAGATAAGATTGAATAATACAGAAAATAATGTACAAAATGTCAATATATTTATTCCCTTTTCAGTTGCCATGTTTTGCGTTTGGTCTTAATTTTTGCTTATACATGTGTTAGTTAAAATTTTTACCCTTTCGATAGTAAAAATTTTAACTAACACAACTTAATCGTGCTTTTTTTTTAAAAAATTTTGAAGATCCACAAGGTCATAAAATAGGCGTTTGTCAGCAAAATTTAGATTAATTCAAAAAAATTTTCTTTGAAAGCTAACTGTGACCTTTAAAAAAAAAAAAAACTGTTATACTAGCTTAAGCAAATACCGTTATCCAATTTTTTTCCCGCCGAGCCCCTCGAACCCTTCATTTTCTTTCAAACTGATCGCAACTCTCCACAACCGACTGCGGTCAAGTGGTCTACGTTCCCCCTTCTCATTCACCTGCCCGGGGCCTTGCGATGCATTGTCCATTTATTTATTTATTTTCCCTTATACTCTTTACTAAAAAAATTACATTTTTTTTTATTCCTCACAAGAGGAAAAAAAAGAAAGAAAAGAAAAAAAAGAAAAAGAAAAAGAAAAAAGAAAAAAAGACATGAAACATTATCTTTTTTTATCTGCAATTTTTGCTTGTATTTTGCCAAGACAATTGTGTTTAAATCCTCCCGTGCTCTCGAAATTGGCATTAAGTTGATTTAATTTCTTTACCATCCTCATGAAATATTAAATTCAACCCTAGTAAAGTACTAACCAAAACTGCCATTCCTTAATAATAAATATGTCGTCGTCTATTCTGCCACTGCTATTAGCCGTAGGGGAAGTTTTAGAATAGCATTTTTAATTGGAATCAATAGTGATAATAGAATAGAGATTTGAGTCCATTACGTTTAATATTAATTATTGAAGAATCAGGATACATATCTTAGGTCTAACAAAAAGAATTGAGAGAAAATAAAAATATTTTTTTCGTAAAAAGGCAATTTTGCTCAATAGGTTAACAAAAATCGAAAGAGAAAATTATTTCATTTTATCTAGAAACTAATTGCGAACTGAAAAAAAAATGGAACATGCTTTAATCAGTCTGCAATTAATAATTAATATAAAAACAAAACAAGTTTCTCCAGGATGGGATTCTGTCCAAAACCCTTCTAGAATAAACACTGGTATGTAGTTTAGCCAAAATTATCTTTTTCTTCCTAAATTATTGTAATATGTGTTAACGATTACAGCTCTCGGAAGTATATATGAGCTCAAATTTAATTAGAAGCATTAGCTTATGCTGTACGAACTTTTATGAAAAATTAATGATCATTTTGAAAAATTTCAAAATCCCTTTTCCAAAATGTAATTTCTTAGTGCATTATTAAACAATGTTTCTTTGGGTACATTATTACAAAAGTGGTACTTCGGTCTACACGTTCCCCTTTAAAGGGCGGGGCGCCCCTAGTAATATTCCTTTGAAACTATATTAACGTCGCAATTCAGAGAAACACGGGGCTATTGGTGAAGAACCAAATAATTTTGAACCATGGTCAAGAGAAGAGGACGACACATGAAATCGACACCTCCGCTTAACTTCAACACCATACTTAACTCAAGGACAATGAACGTCGACTTCAATGAGCATAAGCCTCGTTACGTGATGGATCTTCAGAGGGATCCGGACTCGAACCCGCGACTGACGGGAACAACGCCAGCCACGAGAGCAGCCATTTGAGCACTTGATAACAGCGGCCCATTTGACAATGGACTCGTCATTTAAGATAGTTTGTTCCTCGCCAGCGGAATTCCGACATAATATATATCTCGGCACCACTATAAGCGGATATGTCTAGAGGCGTATAGGTCAGCGTAGAAATCATACCCTTACTACAGCACGCCACACAGGTCCTGAACAAAGCATTATGGTCAACGGTGTCATGTGATAACCAGGCCCTGATGCATCAACTTAAGACATGAAACAATGATGGCGACATGAAACAGCGCCAGTGAACATGAAACAGAACCAGTTACTTGGAACTGCGACAATGCCTAGAAGCAGCGATACGAAAACAGTAAGTGACTATGCCTAGAAAGCATGGATAGGAGGATATAACTATGATTTGAAACAATAACAGTAACTAAAAGTAGCAACAGTGACAGAGTAACGAGCATGTAATAAAACAACGATGGCGACAGGAACCGTCGATAGTGACACGAAGCGACGACAATGCCTAGAAGCAGGAGTACGAGAATATAATTATAACATAAAACAACGATTGTAACGCAAAGTAGCGAGCATGTCATGAAACAACAATTGTGACGGGGAGCAGTAACTAATCAATTACAGTTCCAGGAAAACTGCTTGGTTTTCCTGGAACTGTTAACAACTTAAGTTTCTTAAAGAAATGTTCCTTTAAATCACACAGTTGCCGTAGTTAAGAAGTAATACAGTAAGATATTAAAAGAAACCGCAAAATTAACAGGCATTTGAATGACATTCATTATTAATGACGGAATAAGATCCAAAAATATAATACTATCATATATCCTATAACGTGAAATAACATCAACACACACACACGTTTGATAACATAACATAATTTATTTCAATTTCAAGCTGTACTAAAATACTATTTCTTATATCATGAAAAACTTTATTTTACGTATGTATTAAATGTTACAATCTTAATGGATCCACAACTACCAGAAAAAAGTACCATTACATTTAAAGCACCTTAAAATATTTTACTCCAAAAATATAGAAGCTATTTCTGCAATAAGGTAAAAAAATACCTCTGGTTCACGTCTGAAGTCTTCTCCCAAGATACAACAAAAGAAAACGCTTACCTGCAAAGTAAAAAAAAAAACATAATTAAAAATTCTTCTAATTTAACAAATAAATAAAACACGTAACTTTTTAAAGTATAAATGCAAAGGTGTCACTGGGAAGAGACGAAAAACTTATAAATTATAAAGAAAATTGACAGTAGAATCTTTGAAAAAGCATATGAATATTAAACCCTATATTATATAGTGCGAATTCTAACAAAACAAACTTAAGCAACAACGATAAAGAATTAGTAAAAATGGGTATTAAAATTATAAAATACAAAACGAGGTTATTGGTTTTAATCAGCAACTAAAAAAATTAAGTATTTGGAGGGATTAATTAAGGATTGTGAGTGATGTGAATAACATCTGTGCCGAAACCTCAGATTTCTAAAAGCTACCGAGTGAAAATTTTTATACCCAGCGAGATTTACTCACATTTAGTAGAATGTGTCATATGAAAGCAACTCCAATTTATATAGTATGTTAGAATGCTTGTGAATAAACTTAATATTATTATATTAATAAAATTAATACATCAAAATATTTTTGCAGAAGTACTTTGAAACTTTTAATTCAAATGCCTTCTTTTGTAATTTAAACTTAAGAAAATAATTCTAGACACACAATAGTTATGATGTTAGAAAACACTAAATTTCTAAAAATTTAGATTAAAATAACACTGTGGGACGTTGACATTAAATTATTTCAATATTACTGTGTGTGTGTGTGAACCGAAAACATTTACTACAACTCTCTCACTATACTATATATATATTCTCTATCAACATATGTTACTTTTTTTTTTTTTCAATTTCTTTTATACAATCAAAGATAGTAGAAATAAATTCATCCAATAATTCTTTTACGATTCTACCACAAACAACTAATTCCATAATTTGCTTTGATAAAAATGAAGGGTAAGTGAAACATATTTATAAAACATGGACAAAATAATTACATCTGGAAAGTTCAAACTATTTTTAAATAAATAATGCGGAAAACTAATCCATTAAATACAATGTTGACAGAATTTTAAAGTTCTATAGCAGCTGAATAAAAAAAAAGTACAAAATTCATACACCCTGACCCCAAAAGAAGAGTGTTTTAAATTGTTCGAACTTTTTTTTTTGTACTTTTAATACCAAAACATAGTAAAAATAAGTAGTACGTAGCCGCGCTGCGGTCACAATGCGCGTTAGCAGAAAACGAACCCCAGCGAGTCTTACGTCACAGCATCGGCATCCGAATCGAAGGTTTACCCCTTCCGGATAAGACGACCAACCAGACTCCACGTGGATCGGCGGGAAATCGACGTCTACTGACGTCACAGTCAGAAGGGGCGGAGCCAATTTTCTGTTGCTATGCCAGTGACGTCACGATGTGTTTTGACCTGATTGCGCTCCCGTGTTTTGATTTCTTCTTGGCGTTTATTTGTACCAAAAGGATTCCTGTGGGAGTGTTAGACGTTTTCACAGGAAGTACGTAAGAATCGTTGTAAAGCTGTGTAAACACTAAACTTCTGGATTTCGATGACGAAGTACATGTTGTAAAACACCTACGTGTCTGTAGTAAAACAATACTTTTTTTTTTCCTTGCGCCAACAAAAGGGTCTCAATCCGACGAATCAAAATCAAACAAATTTTGTACGTTGCAACACATATAATACGATAATAATTTTTGAAATTTTTTTTTTTTTTCCAAGTGAATGAAGTTCATTTGAACATATTTTATATTCATAAAACAAAACATATAATTTTTTTAATCTAATAGCTGCGTCATTTAAAATACTTTCCATGCAGTTATTGGGTAGCTCTGAATGAAAATACAATTAATATTCAGAACTAACACAACTAACATATTAAATTTAACGAAATTTACATATTAACGGAAGAAAATTCAACATAAATATGAATGGATTAGCCAATAATATTAAAAGCAAAACAAATTTCAAAAAACGAACACTGTATACCGTATCTAAATTAAATGTAAAATATAAATTTAGATGAGTGTTTAATAAGAAAAAAATAAATAAAATTTTTAAATCTTAAATAAAATAGAAATAAACGGATAAATGTTTTTCGAACACTTCTCATTCAAATTTTACTTTATTTTAAAACGCATTAATTGTTCCATATTTTGCACTTCAAGATGCCTATTTTACAGTTCTAATACTCATATTCGAACAAATTTTCAACAGAAATACAATTTAAGTAATAGGAAGTGGTGGTGTTTTTTTTTGGTACGATTAGGACCAAAAAAAAAAAAAAAAAAATCAAATGAAAATTTTATTGAAAATAATTCAACGAGGGTCCAGAGTGTATTTAATCGTTGATATTAAAAATTCATAACTATATAGAATCCAGCTTAAAAAGATCTTGAATAATATGAAATAATTTACAAACACATAAGGCAGATTACAACTAACAATCGAAATGTCTGCTTGATAAAAAAATGCAAGGTCACTTCAAAAAGAATTTGGCAGAGCAAAGATACATACAACTTCGTGACAATGTGCTTTCTTCCTCAGTCCCAACTCATTTGCACACGTAATAATCTTTCCGATATAGACATATTTTTCTCTTTTACTTAGTTTACAGATGTTTTCAAGATATGTTTATAACGGCTTCAACTTGTACATCAGAATGAAAACATCCACATACCTTGCATGACTGAAACTGATAACATTTAACTGCGTGCATCTCTTTAGTTTTTCTCAGAGCGCGCACACACACGATTGTTATTTTTAAAGGTATCTTCTTTAAACTAAAGAACAATCTTAAAATAACAAAAATATTTTTATACTGATCAACTGATGAGCTATTTTAATTTAAATACATGGTAAAATTAATCGAAAATAAACATATCGCATGCTTAAAACTATTGCGAGGCATGAGTTTATAATCCTCAAAACTGGAGAAAAAAAATCTTGATTTAACTTCATTTTCAAAATTCAATATTAATTGTACAGTAGACTTTAAAAATATAAGCAAAGTATATAATTTATAAAGATATTCGTATATTCCACTTTATCCAATTTTGTACCTCAGTTTAAATTCTGAAAATATTCCTATTTTTCTTATTTATTTAACTATATACCTATCTCAACAAGTCTTAATATACGGTTGGTTTCGTCCACAACACATTAAAAAGTTTATATCGCTTTTCCTTTCTAAGAAATGGTAATAACTTCTTTCTCCTATGTTTAGCGTTTATTTTACCTACATACTTTACACAGTCAGGTATTCAAATTATTACGAACACAAGAACTGAACTGATTTCATCTGTACTATTTTATTTCAAATGAGTTTTTTAAAAATGTATTTGAATCTAAACCACTTTCCACGATAACTTAAATCCAAACCATTTTCACAGAAAAATCTCGGAACACTCTAAATTTGAAATTAAAGAAACTCCTTCTTGGAAGTTTTAAATCCAGGTTTGTACCAACAAATAAATAAAAAAAGGGCCTTTCCTAACACGAATTGCGTGTTTGCTTTTCAGTTCTTGTGGACCAGGAATTTTATAAAAGAGGAAAAAAGTATTATGCAATCACTAAAATATGCCTCCTAAGACTTAAGAATGATTGATCGCCCACTTTAAATTTAATATCAAGCTTCTACTTATAATACGAGACCTCTTGGTTGATTTTCCAAAAAAAAATCCAAAAGAGAGATAGATTGGATCACATCAAAATTCAAGGAAATAAAACAATTTAAGCACAGCATGTCTAAAAAAACCATCATACTTCTTATATCACATGAACGTTTTAATACCCTGAATTTTATTTCTTTTTTCAGCTGCGTGACTCATTTCTAGGTGGCACTTCAATAGGTGGAGCCGCTAAAAACGAGTTGAAGGTCATTTGTTCGTTACCGGGAAAAAACGGGCTCAGCGTGCTTTCAGAGAAAAGTTATTTCTGAAACTTATTTTGAATATGAATTAGACGTTCAAATGTATTCCCGCAGTAATTCTGCGACATAAATACCGAGATAATAGAATTTAAACAGACACACTGAGTATCTCTACTTGCCGTGGTAATATTCAGTTTAATGAACAATTAAAAATGGTTTGTTAACTGTTGGTATGCGGTACATATTTTCCACAAAGAAGACACCAGGATTAAAATATCCAATCATTTTATGATGACGAAGCTTAAAATAAAAAAGTTTGCATAGCTCTGATTTTTTTTCTTTTTAGAGAAATAGAGATTACGCATCACAAAGACTACTTATAAAAACATGAGGTGACAACCACAAACACAATATACTGAAACGAAATTTGAATAATGTCGTACTTATAAGTTAAGAACGACAACCAATGAGCTTAAAATTCAGTGGTCGGCCAATATATTGGTATATTCAGCATTAAGCACAACAAGTTCCATCTAGAGATTTATTAAATGAATAAGAAATGCAAATAAATAATCATCACAAAATTAAAAAATTTCTTAAATGAAAATAGCTGTAATTCAATATTAATCTACTGTAGTTGACGGCGGAAGTACAAAAATATTCATGTGAATGCACAATTAAACTCCTGAACGTGAGAAACATAAGCTCCTTTGCAAACTAAT